>JANUYF010000015.1:1883398-2230898 GCA_026167975.1 Phrynosoma blainvillii
AAATTAAACATCCAAGCTGCATTTATATAAAGTGCCCAGGCTGAAGTGTTTTTCTTCTCCTGAGCTTCCAAAGCTCCCAATACCACCCAAAAATCAGAAATAATTGTTAAAATCTTCTCTAAAATAAGCCATATACATATATATATATAGCAATTAGGGTGCTATATTCCACATTAACTGCCATGGCAACATCCATATATGTATATATGTGTGTGTGTGTGTGTGTGTGTGTATATATATATATATATATATAGCAATTAGGGTGCTATATTTCATACTGCCATGCAACAGCCATATTGTGTGTATATATATATATATATATATATATATATATATATCTCAATTAGAGTGCTGTAGTTTACACTGAACAACCATGGCAACATCCATATATATATATATGCGTGTGTGTTATATTCCACACTAACTGCCACTGCAACTTCTATATATATATATATATATATATATGAGTGATGGATTTGCAGCTATGTGCCATGGCAACATCATCTTCTGGACTCCTGGGATTTGTAGTTCAGCAAGGCAGAAGGTGTGGATTCTAAGTGCCCCTTCCCTCAATGGCAAGAGCCTTGGCGGCTGGAGTGGGAGACATAGTGCTCTCTCTATTGGGGCAGCGTGTCTATGGCTCCTTGAAAACTTGCAGCTGTCTCTCATTTTTGGTTGGCCTAAGGAAGATGTGTCCCTGGGAGAGATGGGAAACATAGAGCAGGGCCCTTGGAAGGGAGGCTGAGGCCATCCATGCCAAAAGGCATAGGATCCTAGCAAGGGGAAGTTTGGGAAAGAGATGCTTCTGATACTAAAACAATTCCTCTGGTTTCAGAAAGAAAGAAAGAAGGTTGGATATGGATAAAATAATAAACGATGAAGGCTCAGCATTTTACAGAAGGTCTCATAATTGTTTCTTCTGCAGAAAGTCCAGGAAAAACTCTTGCATTCAATATATCTATATCTGTATTTTTATTCCTTATCTGCAATGACAGAGAATGGCCACCAGATGTCACCCTTGTACAGCCTTTGGGGAAAACAGTGTCACAGTGCCACCCGGTGGCCACAGGGAGAGTTGCAGGCGCCACATTTCTGCAGGCAGCAGCTTTAAGCTAGAAGCTGTTTTGTAAAATAAATATCCAAGCTGTATTTATATAAAGTGCCCAGGATTCAGTGGTTTTCTTCTCCTGAGCCTCCAAAGCTCCTTATACCACCTAAAAATGAGAAATAATTGTTAAAATATCCTCCAAAATGAGCCAAAATGGCACTCAGGTCATTAAAAATCCTTTTTAACTATTATTTTATTATTATTATTATTATTATTATTAGACAAAGTGCAATGCTAGTATGGCAGAAGGCAAAAAAAGCTCTTTAATCCCACTTTCTCTGCCATGGCCCCATCCTTTGGATTCCTGGGATTTCTAGTTTGCTTGAAAGGGTCCCTGGAATTTCCCCTGATAGAGTGCAATGGTCCTCCCTGGAGCTACAATTCCCAGGATTCACAAGGATTGACTCATGCCCTGTTTAAGTGGCCTCCATCTTTATTCTAGCCCTGTTGCAAGTTGTTTTGGACCACAATTCAGAAGGAAGGAGGGATATGAATAAAATAATAAAGGATGAAGGCTCAGCGTTTTACAGAAGGTCTCATAATTGCACTTTCTGGAGAGATTCCAGGAAAAACTCTTGCATTCAATATATCTATCTATGTCTTTATTCCTTATCTGCAATGACACAGAATGGCCACCAGATGTCACCCTTGTACAGCCTTTGGGGAAAACAGTGTCACAGTGCCACCCGGTGGCCACAGGGAGAGTTGCAGGCGCCACATTTCTGCAGGCAGCAGCTTTAAGCTAGAAGCAGTTTTAAAAAATAAATATCCAAGATGTATTTATATAAAGTGCCCAGGATTCAGTGGTTTTCTTCTCCTGAGCCTCCAAAGCTCCTTATACCACCTAAAAATGAGAAATAATTGTTAAAATCTCCTCCAAAATGAACCAGAATGGCAGTCAAGTCATTAAAAATCCTTTTTAACATTATTATTATTATTATTATTATTATTAGGTGACTTTGGGTATGCCAAGGCCCTCTGCCATACTAGCATTGCACTCTGTCTAATAATAATAATAATAATAATAATAATAATAATAATATTTTAAAAGGATTTTGGGAGCCAAGCCCTCTCCCCCAACTCTCATTAAGATCAATTAAATACAAGACAGACAGCTGAGATATTTCTTTTTGGTCTTTATTTGTTTCATTGACATCCTGCCTTTCTCCCAACGCCGGATCTCATAATTGTTTCTTCTGCAGAAAGTCCAGGAAAAACTCTTGCATTCAATATATCTATATCTGTATTTTTATTCCTTATCTGCAATGACAGAGAATGGCCACCAGATGTCACCCTTGTACAGCCTTTGGGGAAAACAGTGTCACACTGCCACCCGGTGGCCACAGGGAGAGTTGCAGGCGCCACATTTCTCCAGGCAGCAGCATAATAAAGCTAGAAGCAGTTTTATAAAATAAATATCCAAGCTGCATTTATATAAAGTGCCCAGGATTCAGTGGTTTTCTTCTCCTGAGCTTCCAAAGCTCCCTATACCACCAAAAAAAATCAGAAATAATTGTTAAAATGTCCTCCAAAATGAGCCAAAATGGCAGTCAGGTCATTAAACACCCCTTTTTAACTTGATGATTATGACTATGATTATTATGATTATTATGATCATGATTATAGTTATTATTATTATTATTATTATTATTATTATTATTAGACAGAGTGCAATGCTAGTAGGGCAGAGGGCCAAGAAGGCGCTTTAATCCCACTTTCTCTGCCATGGCCCCATCCTTAGGATTCCTGGGCTTTCTAGTTTGCTTGAGGGGTCCTTGGAATTTCCCCTGATAGAGTGCAATGGTACTCCCTGGAGCTGCAATTCCCAGGATTCACAAAGATTGACTCATGCCCTGTTTAAGTGACCTCCATCTTTATTCTAGCCCTGTTGCAAGTTGTTTTGGACCACAATTCAGAAGGAAGGAGGGATATGAATAAAATAATAAACGTTGAAGGCTCAGCATTTTACAGAAGGTCTCATAATTGCACTTTCTGAAGAGATTCCAGGAAAAACTCTTGCATTCAATATATCTATATCTATATTTTTATTCCTTATCTGTAATGACACAGAATGGCCACCAGATGTCACCCTTGTACAGCCTTTGGGGAAAACAGTGTCACAGTGCCACTCGGTGGCCACAGGGAGAGTTGCAGGCGCCACATTTCTCCAGGCAGCAGCTTTAAGCTAGAAGCTGTTTTGTAAAATAAATATCCAAGCTGTATTTATATAAAGTACCCAGGATTCAGTGGCTTTATTCTCCTGAGCTTCCAAAGCTCCCTATACCACCAAAAAATCAGAAATAATGGTTAAAATCTCCTCTAAAATGAGCCAGAATGGCAGTCAGGTTACTTTGGGTATGCCAAAATGCACTTCTTGATCCTCCGCCATACTAGCATTACACTCTGTCTAATAATAATAATAATAATAATAATAATAATAATAATAATAATAATAATAATAATAATTTAAAAGGATTTTGGGAGCCAAGCCCTCTCCCCCAACTCTCATTAACATCAATCAAATACAAGACAGACAGCTGAGATATTTCTTTTTGGTCTTTATTTGTTTCATTGACATCCTGCCTTTCTCCTAACGCAGGATCTCATAATTGTTCCTTCTGCAGAAATTCCAGGAAAAGCTCTTGCGTTCACCATCCTAGTCTTCTAGGCTACAGTCATCGCATTTGAAACGCTGAGGGCAGAGAGGAAAGGCTTCTTGCATGGCTCTGCAAGTTGAACTGGTTTGGCAGTAGCTGCTGAGCACTTCGGCCTTTGAGATGTTTCCCTCTCCTGTGGCCTTGGGTGCGAATTGCCCCACTTGCCCAAAGGAAAAGTCTCAGTCCACTCTGGCATGGTTCATGCCCAGAACACCTGCATCCCTCCATCGCTTTGTCTCTCCTGAGGCTCCTCTGAGACTCTGTTCATGGGCAAGTGGGACCGTGACGCAGGAGCTGCCTTTCCTAATGTTTGATGGAATTCTCCAGAATCGCAACATTGGAAGAGACCCCAAGGGTCATCCAGTCCAACCCCATTCTGCCATGCAGGGACTCAAGATCAAAGCATCCCCGACAGATGGCCATCCAGCCTCTGTTTAAAGACTTCCAAAGAAGGAGACTTGATGGAATTCTCCAGAATCCTAGCATTGGAAGAGACCCCAAGGGCCTTGCGGTCCAAATCCATTCTGCCATGGAGGAGCACACCATCAAAATGCTCCCAATAGACGGCCATCCAACCTCTGTTTACGAACCTCCAAAAAAGGAGATTTCGCCACATTTCAAGGCAGCATCTTCCACTGTCGAACAGCTCTTACTGTCAGGAGGTTCCTCCTAATGTTGAGCTGGAATCTCTTTTCCTGTAATTCGAATCCACTGCTCCAGGTCCTATTCTCTGGAGCAGCAGAAAACAGGCTTTCTCCCTCCTCAATATGACATCCCTTCAAATGCTTAAACAGGGCTTTCATATCCCCTCTTAACCATCTCTTCTCCAGGTTAAACGTACCCAGTTCCCTAAGTCATTCCTCATAGGGCTTTATGGTTTCCAGACCCTTCACCATTTTAGTTGCCCTTCTTTGGACACGCTCCAGTTTCTCCACATCCTTTTTGAATTATGGTGCCTAGAACTGGACACAGGATTATTCCAGGTAGGCCTGACCATTTTTAGTCCCCCTGGGGTTAAGGGCAACTTTAAGAAACGAAATAGCTAGCGAGGGAGCTTTCCCTGCCTATGCAGAGAGATCTTGATCTGAACCAGGAGTCCATATACTTACTAGGAAAGTGAGGCTTCTCTGTGCCTCAGTTATTTAACAGCATTGAGTCTGACCTTATGCAAGAGGTCCTACTGTAGCTCCTGGCCATTAAATTCCGGGATCTTCTACACTGCGATGGGGGACCTGTGGCTGCTTCGGATATTGTTGAACTCCAGCACCCATCATCCTTGGCTATTGGCCGTGTCTGCTAAGCGATGAGGGGTGTAGTCCAAATCATAAGACCCAGCGTGGCATAGTGGTTTGAGCGTTGGGCTAGGACTCTGGAGACCAGGGTTCAAATCCCAGCTTGGCCATATATACCCACTGGGTGACCTGGGGCAAGTCACACTCTCTGAACATCAGAGAATGGCAATAGCAAACCCAATGGGAAGAAACTTGCCAAGATATGTTTGCCTTAGGGTCACCATAAGTTGGAAATGACTTGAAGGCACGCAACAACAACAGTCTGTAGAGTGATCTTGCAGTACTTTTGAGACTCACTGAAATAAAGAAGTTGGCAGCATGAGCTTTCCTAGTCTTCAGTCTACTTCCTCAGATGCATATAGTGGAGTCTGAGGAAGTAGACTTAAGTCTAGGAAAGCTCATGCTGCCAACTTCTTTCTTTCATTGAGTCTCAAAGGTGCTCCAAGATCTCCCTATTTTCTGATCCTAGAGACTAACATGGCTATATCTTTCAATTCTTTCTTCCATTTAGTCTCAAAGGTGCTCCAAGATCTCTCTACAGACTGATCCTACAGACTAACAGGGCTATATCTTTGCATTCATTCCTTCATTTCGTCTCAGAGGTATTCCTAGATCTCTCTAAATACTGATTCTAGAGACTAACAGGGCTATATCTTTGAATTCTTTCTTTCCTTTAGTCTCAAAGGTGCTCCAAGATCTCTCTACAGACTGATTCTACAGACTAACAGGGCTACATTCTTTCCTTCATTTCATCTCAAAGGTGCTCCAAGATCTCTATATATTCTGATCCTACAGACTAACATGGCTATATCTTTGCATTCTTTCTTTCCTTTAGTCTCAAAGGTGCTCCAAGATCTCTATATATTCTGATCCTACAGACTAACATGGCTATATCTTTGCATTCTTTCTTTCCTTTAGTCTCAAAGGTGCTCCAAGATCTCTATATATTCTGATCCTATAGACTAACATGGCTATATCTTTGAATTCTTTCTTTCCTTTAGTCTCAAAGGTGCTCCAAGATCTCTATATATTCTGATTCTACAGACTAACAGGGCTATATCTTTCAATTCTTTCTTCCCTTGAGTCTCAAAGGTGCTCCAAGGTCTCTCTACAGACTGATCCTACAGACTAACAGGGCTATATCTTTGAATTCTTTCTTTCAATTCATATCAAAGGTGCTCCAGTATCTCTCTACAGACTGATTCTAGAGATGAACACGGCTATATCTTTGAATTCTTTCTTTCCTTTAGTCTCAAAGGTGCTCCAAGATCTCTATATATTCTGATTCTACAGACTAACAGGGCTATATCTTTGAATTCTTTCTTTCATTCAGTCTCAAAGGTGATCTCTCTACAGACTGACCCTACAGACTAACAGGGCTATATCAGACTAACAGCCTGAACCACCTGGGGCCAGAACCCAATTCCACATGCAAAGCATGCACTCTAGACATCCAACAGAAAAAGCGCATAAGCCAGACTATAACTCCTTGGCGCTCTGATCTCTCCGAAGCCAGCCTCTGAGCTTGCTAATGGTTAACCTGGCCGCCCACATGTGAGTTAACCATCCTTTTCTCCTTGCCAGCTTGTTGGTGCCCAAGGAAGCAGGGCGTGTGGCATTGGGCATTAGTTCATAAACAATTTCCACTCTGTTTTCATTTCCAAGAACAAAGTTGCCCTTTGTGAAGGAAAGACGGCGGAGAAAAGAAAGAAGCGTGGAGCCCACGTAATGCACTTTGCCCTCCTCCCATGGCATTTGTTACCTTGGAGCCGAGCGGTCGGAACAAGGAGGACTAAAAACTGGCTTTTGTAATCTCACAGCCCTCATTCTGTGAAATAAATATCCATGGGAGGAGTGCGCTTCCTTCCCCGCAGCCATTTATGTATGGAAGGGAACTGTGTGTGCAAAAAGGAGACTTTTGGGAAGCCACTGTCCAAAGAAAGAGAGTGAACACCGAGGTATGTGCGCTCTAGATTTCCCCTGCTTTTCTTCTCCTCCATGCTTGAGTTGTGTTTTTTTTTTTGCTCAATGCACCTTCCTTTGCCTTTGAAGCCAAGAGCAAGTTTGGCAACCTCTAACAAGCTCCTACAAGAATAGCTCTGTCGCTTTTACGGTTGCAACAGAACTTTTCTGTCTCGCTTGGCCTTTCCTCTCCGCGGAACAAGAGGCACCGTCTTCCACCTGGATGTCTCGGCGTCTCGGTATTTGGCACATGCTGGCTCTTGCTCAATTGGATAGTGAACTTAAAGGGTTGCGGCGTTGGGTGCTATGCTGTCTGAGAGATGAATGAAGAGGCCGTTTGGGTGGGATGTCTGGGTTTAAGAGCGTTGGCGGCTTTCGGTGCCGAGAAGAGATCGGGCGCCCTTTTCCGCTTCTTTGGAAAGCCAACTGTTCCGAAGTGTCCGAGTTCGTGAAGAACGTTTAAGCTGAAGATCATTTAGGTAAGGTGCTATGAGTCTTTTCTTGAGACTAATATATACATATACCAAATATATATGTGTATATGGATTCAAAGATATAGCCGTGTTAGTCTGGAGAATCAATATGTAGAGAGTTCATGAAGAACGTCTAAGATGAAGATCATTTTGGTAAGGTGCTATGATTCTTTTCTTGAAACTAATATATACATATACCACATATATGTGTATATGAATTCAAAGATATAGCCATGTTAGTCTAGAGAATCAATATGTAGAGAGTTTATGAAGAATTTCAAAGATGAAGATCATTTAGGTAAGGTGCTATGATTCTTTTCTTGAGACTAATATATTCATATATGTGTATATGAATTCAAAGCTACACCCGTGTTAGTCTGGAGAATCAATATGTAGAGAGTTCATGAAGAACTTCTAAGATGAAGATCATTTATGTAAGGTGCTATGATTCTTTTCTTGAGATATATATATATATATATCACAATATATATGTGTATATGAATTAAAAGTTATAGCCGTGTTAGTCTAGAGAATCAATATGTAGAGTTCATGAAGAACATTTAAGCTGAAGATCATTTTGGTAAGGTGCTATGATTCTTTTCTTGAGACTAATATATACATATACAATATATATGTGTATATGAATTCAAAGATATAGCTGTGTTAGTCTGGAGAATTAATATGTAGAGAGTTCATGAAGAACTTCTAAGATGAAGATCATTTATGTAAGGTGCTATGATTCTTTTCTTGATATATATATATATATATATATATATATATCACAATATATATGTGTATATGAATTCAAAGCTATAGCCGTGTTAGTCTGGAGAATCAAAATGAAGAGAGTTATTGAAGAACGTCTAAGCTGAAGATCATTTAGATAAGGTGCTATTGTTCTTTTCTTGGCCCAGCCAAGAAATGATAATATACATATACCATATATATGTGTATATGAATTCACAGATAATAGTCGTGTAGAATCAATATGTAGAGAATTCATGAAGAACTTCTAAGCTGAAGATCATTTTGGTAAGGTGCTATGATTCTTTTCTTGAGACTAATATATACATATACAATATATATGTGTATATGGATTCAAAGATATAGCCGTGTTAGTCTGGAGAATTAATATGTATAGAGTTCATAATATGTACAGAGTTCATGAATTAATATGTACAGAGTTCGTGAAGAACTTCTAAGATGAAGATCATTTTGGTAAGGTGCTATGATTCTTTTCTTGAGACTAATATATACATATACAATATATATGTGTATATGGATTCAAAGATATAGCCGTGTTAGTCTGGAGAATTAATATGTAGAGAGTTCATGAAGAACTTCTAAGATGAAGATCATTTTGGTAAGGTGCTATGATTCTTGGCCCAGCTTCTGTTAGTCTTTTTAAAAAAATCTGAATGATAAGGAGCGAATCTTCAAGAAGCTGAAAAGAAACTTTTTGACAGAGTGATGCATTTCAGAGAGATGCAAATCTTCGGTTTAAAACTGGCCACAGTACTAATGTGATTCTGAAGGATCCAGGGTATTCATGTAAGCCTGAACATGGCAAGCCTTCACCGCAATATTACCCTACTCTATTCTGCTTTGGTTAAGCCTCACCTGGAATAATCCTGTGTCCAGTTCTGGGCACCACAATTCAAAAAGGAAATGTTGACAAACTGGAGCGTGTCCAAAGGAGGGCCACTAAAATGGTGAAGGGTCTGGAAACTATGAATCCCTATGAGGAACGACTTAGGGAACTGGGTATGTTTAGCCTGGAGAAGAGATGGTTAAGAGGTCTTTAAGCAGAGGCTGGATGGCCATCTGTTGAGGATGCTTTGATTGGGAGTTCCTGCATGGCAGAATGGGGTTGGACTGGATGGCCCTTGGGGTCTCTTCCAACTCTATGATTCTATGATTCTAAGAGAGGATATGATAGCTGTGTTTAAATATTTGAAGGGAGGTCATATTGAGGAGGGAGCAAGCTTGTTTTCTGCAGCTCCAGAGATTAGAACCCAGAGCAATGGATGGAAGCTACAGGAAAAGAGATTCCAGCTCAACATTAGGAGGATCTTCCTGACATTAAGAGCTGTTCGACAGTGGAAGATGCTCCCTTGGAGGGCTTCTGTTTGGCACAAGAGTAAGGGCTCCATTGAAAAGTCTTGGGCTAGCCCTATCAGGAAAGATGGGGAAAAGATTGGGGCACTTTTGCATTTCGTTGCCAAATGAGAGGTCAGTTACCATTCCTTTTTATGATAGCGCTCTCTTTGAAAGGCTGCCTGGGTTGAGCCTTGTTTAAATATTAAGAGCCCTTAAAAAAGGAGCCTGGAAATTTCCCGTCCACAGTTGCCAGGCTTTGCTCTTTTGGGCGATGCATTGGGAGTCAGTGTGGCATAGTTTGGTTTGGGTGCTGAACTATTATTACCTCTACGTCCCCCAAAATATTCCTGATGCAAACACATGGAGACTTCTTGAGGAATGCATTGTCCTCTGCCTACAAAGAGATCTGCAACTTTATAGGAATGGAGGCATATTGGATTGCAAGAGAGGGGTCCTTGTTGAGATGCAAATGGACTTTAAATTCCCTGGTCTTTGCAAATCTCCCAATAGCCCCATCATGGACAGAAGGAGGAGGGAGCAGCCTGCAAAAGATACCCTTCGCTTACCATCTTAACTAAGGACAGAAACACCAAAATGCAGGCATCTGACTAACATCTCCAATGGTTTGGTTTGTGACATCTTGCCCGATGAAGAAGCCCGTGGAGCTTCGAAAGCTTGCAACAAGTACACTGGGCATTTTGGTTGGCCAATAAAGGTATCCCTTATGGATTTTTGTTTGAATTTGCTAAATGGCCAACACAGCTACCCCTGAATGTTATATGAACTATAACTTTGTTCGACTTGTGGTCTACTAGGATTCCTAGATCCCTTTCACATGTCGTCTTGTCCAGCCAGGTGTCCCCCATCCTATATGTATGCACTTCATTTTTCCAGCCAAAGCGCAATGCCTTACATTTATCCCTGTTGAAATAATAATAATAATAATAATCATAATAATAATAAATATTAGTAGTAAACTATTTCTTCCCTTGATCTAGATACTAGACTTCTATGAATGCAGTCTAGGATCACATTGGCCTTTTTAGCTGCGGCATCACACTATTGACTCATGTTCTACTTGTGGTCTACTAGGACTCCTAGATCTCTTTCACATTAAGCCAGGTGTCCCCCATCTTATATCTATGTGTTTCATTTTTCTGGCCAAACTGCAATATCTTACATTTCTCCATCTTGCAATTCATTTTGTTAGCTTTGGCCCAGCTTTCTAATCTATGAAGGTCATTGTGAATTTTTGTGATCCTCTTTACACTACTCTACATTTTTCATCTTGATCAGTGGCTCTGTCTAGATAGAAAAACAGAGATCTGTGTTTGCATGCATTGGGATCTGGCCTCAAGGCTAAAGTTACTTACCGTATTTTCCGGCGTATAAGACGACCCACGTATAAGACGACCCCCCATTTTTTCCAGTCAAAATGTAGAGTTTTAGCACCTCTATCCTCATTATCCTTATATCCGGCGTATAAGACGACCCCCCCACTTTAGCCACAGATTTTGCAGGTAAAAAAGTAGTCTTTCGCTGTTCTGTTTTAATGACAACATGGGTGACAAAGTTACTTCCCAGATTGTCTCCTTGCCAAAAAGGAAAGCAAGCTTTTGCTGAAGCAACTGCAACTGTTGCATGCTTCTTCTTTTATTTTTTGGTCAGAGCTGTTGCTGTGTTTCTGGAGTCGGGGGGGAATAAATAGTTTAGCCGGGAAAAAAATAAATAAATCTACAAAAATGCAATAAATAATAATAAATAATAAAATTTTATTGATATCCTGCCCCTTTGAGATCAATCGGGGCAGCTAATAACAGTAAAATATAACATACGACAATAAAATCTAGTTCCTTCCCCCCCTTAGAAAAGTTATTAAATCAGTTACAAATTAAAACACACAATATAAAATACAACAATAAAGTTTAAAAACAATTCCACAGTGTAGGAACTTGGGTAGGAACTGCGAGAACTCCCTGAAAAGGAAAGGCTACAACGTTTTGGGGAATTTTTAGTTGAAGGAAGAAGAAGGCCAGCAAGGGATGCAAGTTGAGTCTCCCTTATCCAAAATGCTTCGGGCCAGAAATGTTTTGGATTTTGGATTTTTATTTGGATTTTTGGAATACCTGGATACGTGTTTATGTACATAATGAGATATCTTGGAGATGGGACCCAAGGCTAACCACAAAAATCATTAATGTTTTATATACACATAAATGTATCTGAGGAAGTAGACTGAAGTCTAGGAAGGCTCCTGCTGCCAACTTCTTTCTTTCAGTGAGTCTCAAAGGGGCTACGATATATTATTATTATTATTATTATTATTATTACTATAGGAAAGCTTCTGCTGCCAACTTCTTTCTTTCAGTGAGTCTCAAAGGGGCTACGATATATTATTATTATTATTATTATTATTATTATTATTACTATAGGAAAGCTTCTGCTGCCAACTTCTTTCTTTCAGTGAGTCTCAAAGGGGCTACATTATTATTATTATTATTATTATTATTATTATTATTACTATAGGAAAGCTTCTGCTGCCAACTTCTTTCTTTCAGTGAGTCTCAAAGGGGCTACATGATGATGATGATGATGATGATGTAGTGTAGGAAAGTGTATTATTATTTCTGCAGTGTGGCCTCATGTTTGAGAAAGGTGGGAGATAAATAAAATAGTGATTAATGCATGATTAATAGTAATAGTAATTAATAGTAATTAATGCCCACCTTTCTCCTGCCATGGGATCTAAGGCAGCAAACAAAATTGGAGAAATAATCTTAAATAAATGAAGACTAGGTGAGATAAAACTTTTAATAGCTTTGAGTCACCATGCTTGGAGAAAACGTCTAAGATCAGAGGCATTTTCATGCCGAAGGGTATCAATTGAAATATCAGTCACCGAAGAGTCAGTGTCACATTTCAGACAGGTCTTTCTTTCTTTCTTTCTTTCTTTCCTAGAAGCACTGCTTTTGTAGCTTGACATAAAACAGGTAGATAGCAAAGGAATTTTCTCTGAAGGTTGAGGATATCAAAATCAGGGGTCCCGTCAAAGGCTGCTTTTTTCCTGGGGAAATGTAGGGACCTTTCTTATCGTAGCCTCTAACACGGCGCAGATAAAACTATGGGACATGTATGTTCCAAGCAACATCAGCGTGTGGTCAAGATTGCCAAAGTTATTGAGGAAGAATATGCAAGGCAGGAGCAGCAGGTTCCTTTTGCCGGAGCCTACAGGGAAGAGCCAGATTCTGCCACTAGAATCCTAGAGCCGGAAGAGACCCCCAAGGGCCATCCAGTCCAACCCCCTTCTGCCATGCAGAAACTCAGAATCAAAGCATCCCCAACGGATGGCCATCCAGCCTCTGTTTAAAGACCTCCAAAGAAGGAGACCTCACCACTTTCCAAGGGAGCGTCTTCCACTGTCGAACAGCCCTTACTGTCAGGAAGTTCCTCCTAATGTTGAGCTGGAATCTCTTTTCCTGGAGCTTGCATCCGTTGTTCCGGATCCTATTCTCTGGAGCAGCAGAAAACAAGCGCGCTCCATCCATCCTCCATTCACATTTTATTAACATATCTGTATGGAAATTTTAATGTTGTAAGCCGCCTCAATTGCTCTGCAGAGGGGTGGGATACAAATTATTATTATTATTATTATTATTATTATTATTATTATTATCATCATCATCATCATCATCATCATTATTATTCTCATTGTGACCTCCCTTCAAATACTTAAACAGGGCTATCATATCACCTCTTAACTGTCTCTTCTTCAGGCTAAACATACCCAGCTCCCTAAGTCTCTCCTCATAAGGCATGATTTCCAGACCTTCCAACATTTTGGTGGTCCTCCTCTGAACATACCACTTTCAGAGTCCTAATAGTGCACATCTTCAAAATTGCATGACTGTTGCCATGCCATGCAGGAATACACAATCAAAGCACTCCTGACAGATGGCCATTCAGCCTCTAACTACTGCACCATACCACAGGAACGTTCTTCTTTAGTTTTACTGTCATTTTTCATACTAGTCTGTGCCACAATCTGCTCCTGGGCTTGCTTTTGGAGAGAGATGGCAGCTTCTCCTTCCAATGGTATTAGTCTACTTCATTTCTAGATGAAGGCAACCAAAATGGTGACGGGTCTGGAAACCATGCCTTATGAGGATGCAAGCTTGTTTTCTGCTGCTCCAGAGAATATGAGACAGATCAATGGATGCAAGCTACAGGAAAATAGATTACACCTCAACATTAGGAAGAACGTCCTGATAGTCAGACCTGTTTGACAGTAGAAAACTCTGCCTCAATGGAGAGTGGTAGAGTCTCCTTCTTTGGAAGTCTTTAAACAGAGGCTGGATGGTCTTCTGTCGGGGATGCTTTGATTGGGAATTACTGCATGGCAGAATGGAGTTGGACTGGATGGCCCTTGGGGTCTCTTCCAACTCTATGATTCTAGATTGGATATCCTGTGATGTTCCTCTCTTGAATGTACACCTTAATGCAGAAAGGGCTTTTGAGTGTTTCAGAGAGATTGGGATTATTACCATGAGGAGGAGACTCCTAGCAGAACCATCCAAGGTGGAATGATCAAGGTAGAGACACCAGAACAAGATGCATCTATTCCCTTGGAGGAGTCACAGCCAGATCGGCGGAAGAGATCTCTTAGCAAGATCAGTGGCAAAGGTCCAGAACAGTAGGGGAAGGTGAAACTGGCAGGGATGATCTCTTAGAAACAATGGTAGTGGCACTTTTGCTAATCCTTGGCACCTCTGCACTGGAGAAATAATGCTGTTTGACACCACTTGAACTGCCACGGCTCAATGTTAGGGAATCCTGGGATTTGTAGTTTGTTGTGGCCCCAGAGCGCTCAGACAGAGAAGGCTGAACATCTCACAAAACTACAAATCCCAGAATTTGATAGCATTGGAACCATGGCAGTTCAAGTGGTGCCAACCTGCATTATTTCTGCAGTGCAGATAAGACCCTGGTTAGCACTGGGTGGAAGGCAGTTCTGGCAAACTGGGAGAAGGAAACTGGAAGATGCTGAAAGCGGCTGAGAAGGTGGAATGGCGGATGAGAAATGAGGATTGTTCCTGCCAAATCAGGATAGTTGGAGGGTATGCACAGGGCAGTTGATCATGCTTAGCAAGTATCCCTCACCAGGCTTAAAAAACATAATAGCTGGTGTGTATGAACAGTTGCAGTATTTTTACGCTGCAGTTTACAAATGCTGGTGTTCTTCCTTCTTTGTTCAGGTCAATGAATATGAAATGGGCTTCCTCTGACTTAGAAGGAGACACTTTCTACTGCAGAGACCCAACCTTGGCTATGCTAATTTATATCCAGCTGTAACTCAGCCCAGGCACAGCTGGACTCAATATCTCAGTGTCTTCTTTTTAAGGCAGGCGATGCCCTTGCCTGGGCTTTTCTGGGCTGTAGTTTCAGTCTGATGGGACACCATGAAGTAGTTGAGCCTTCACCTTCCTCTCTTCAAGGTCAGATCTGATGTTACTTCTTTCCCTTTGTCATCTGAGGAGGCTTCCTCCAGGTAGGACATGGCATTGTCTTTGGATCCATTAGTACTGATCCCACACCTCTCCTTTCCTTTTTTTGTGGTTGACTTCTCTGGTGGCTTTGTTCAGCCCTGGGAAGCCATTCTCCATGTCCAGGAGAAGACACAGGGAACCTCAGGACCTGGGGTTGAATCCAACCCTCCAGGTGGACCTACTCACTTTCACCTTGGTAATATTGTTTGCTGATTCCTAGCTGTGTATATATATATATATATATACACACACACACACATTTTTCTCCTATTCTGAGAAAGGAGAATAGTCCTGAGGCTTAGAGCTTCGGAGTGGAAGCAGCACTATGCCAACAACAGCTTTAGACTAAACTATGCCATTTATTTTTCCTTCTGCCGTTTTGTGTTCACCTGCCAGTAGATTTGTAGTCCCAGAGAACTTTGAAATCGAACTTGGCCCTTGGGTTGATGTGTTAACTTTCTCGATTTGGCCACAAAAAAAGGGGGGGGGGACAAAGTTGTTGGACCCCTCAAATATGAGCCAGCGCTTGCTCAGAGGGTCTTCATCCAAAGGAGCTGAGTAGGTTTATTCTTCATATGTGTGACCTTAAATATGTGACTGTTTTGTTGTTAACTGCCTTTGCGTTGATCTTGACCCATCGTGATCCTATGGATGAGACATCTCCAAGACCCTATGTCTTCTCCTGCTCTTCTTAGGTCCTGCAAAGTCATAGCCATGACCTCCTTAGTAATGTTCATCCATCTAGCATGTGGCTTCCCTCTCTTTCTACTTCTCTTCACCTTTCCTAACATTATTGTCTTTTCCAATTATTCATGCCTTTTCATGATGTGTCCAAAGTACGACAGTCTTGCCATCTTGGCTTCTAGGGATAATGCAAATCCACAGCTGTTTCTTACCTCCTTTCCTCCACCTTCCCCAGCATTATTGTCTTTTCCAAAAATCTTCATATGAACCCCAACAATGTGAATGTTGGCCACAACTTAACTGTGCTTCCACAGGCTTAACATCCACCAGCCAAAGGGGGGGGGGGGAATCCAGACATCATTGATTTCATTTTGTTTTAGTTAATGTGTAGTCAAGTTGGCTTTGAGTTGGTTGGAAATGTGAGAGCGAACCAGAGGGATCTTTTACGCAGAGTATCAAAGTGGTAAGATAGAAGTTGAACCAGAACCATGTACACTGAAACACACAGGGTCTACCAGAGAAAAGCTTATAACTTTATTTATCAGACTTAGGCATAATAAAAACATAGAATCATAGAGTTGGAAGAGACCCCGAGGGCCATCCAGCCCAACCCCATTCTGCCATGTAGGAACTCAAAATCAAAGCATACCAGATAGACAAGGTCTAATGGAGGAGAAAGTAGGAAAGTGTAAAATGACTGCATGTTAAAGTGATGCGGGAAGAGAAGTGTGGAGGAACCCCATCCCTCCAAACAAACCCTACTTATACAGTGTACCCAAATTCCTATAGACTAACATGTGAACTTGGATGAGTCACACATTCTCAGCCCCAGAAAACTCCATGCTAGGTTTATCTTAGGGTTGCCATAAGTCATAAATGGCTTGAAAGCACACAACAACAACCACAACAAAGCATGCAAACTAGACATTACTGAATACAGGCATGCAAAGATGGCTAACTCTAACAAAGTTATGTTGACCTTACAAAGAAGAGATCTTCAAGGGTTGTTGTGTGCCTTCAAGTCCTCTCCGACTTATGGCGTCTGTAACCTTTTCAACCCCGATATTTTGCAAAATGTCGTTTTAGACAAACCAATGTTCTTTTCAAAGGCTTTCTTGTTGTGGTGAATGAAAACAACAACAACAAAAGGATGCAAATGCCTGTAGAGTTTGTTGTGCAAGGCCATTGTCTCTTTCTGCAGGCTACGAATACGCGGGAAGTTATATTTGCATTCTTCTGTACATGGAGCCTCAGCTTTCTCTCTTCTTTTACAAGGCTGCACAGATTTCATTCCCAAGCTGATAGAGAGATAATGAAGGTTGCCTTGATAGTGGCATTCACACTCTTCGAATTAAAGGAGAAATTAGCACAGCAGTGAATGTCTAAATGCAGCATGAGCAGAATTATTGTTGTAGCCAAGTTGCTTTGAGCTATAAGAAAATGAGGGTTTTCCCCTACCTGGGTAGGGGAACAGGTAAGTTTTTCACTTGAAGCCGCACAATCCTCATCTCTCTGCTTCTTGCACTCTGGGCACTCATGCCACTTGCTTTCCTGACTTTTCTGTGCCATCCCTCGTTGCACATCCTCTTGGCTTGCTTCTTGAACAATGCTACTTGCATCTCTCTCACTTTCATTTCTTTCATGCTGGAAATTCCCCAGCTGGATTTCTTTCTTGCAGAAAAAGACTGCCTCCATCTTTTGGCTTTTTACAGGAGTAGAGGTCCCCCCCCCCTTTTTAAATGGGATCTGGGCCAAATCATAGAGTTGGAAGAGACCCCAAGGGCCATCCAGTCCAACCCCCCTGCCATGCAGGAACTCTCAATGAAAGCACTCCCTACAGATGGCCATCCAGCCTCTGCTTAAAGACCACTCACTGAGACAATGTATTCCACTGTTGGACAGCTTTTACTGTCAGGAGGTTCTTCCTAATGTTGAGGTGGAATCTCTTTTCCTGTAGCTTGCATCCATTGTTCTGTGTCCTATTCTCTGGAGCAGCAGAAAATAAGTTTGCTCCATCCTCAATATGACACCCCTTCAAATATTTAAAGAGGGCTATCATAGCACCTCTTAACCATTTCTTCTCCAGGCTAAACATACCCAGTTCCTGAAGTCATTCCTCATAGGAATTCATGGTTTCCAGACCCTTCACCATTTTAGTTGCCCTCCTCTGGACACGCTCCAGTTTGTCAACATTTCCTTTTTGGATTCTCGTGCCCAGAACTGGACACAGGATTATTCCAGGTGAAGCCTGACCAAAGCAGAGTACAGTGGCACTATTACTTCCCTTGATCTAGATACTGTACTTCTATCAATGCAGCCTAAAATTGCATTGGCAGCTGCGGCATCACTCTGTTGAGTCAATGGCAATGGCAATGGCAAACCCCCTCTGAAGAAGTTTGCCAAGAAAACCCCATGATAAAGTCACCTTAGGGTCGCCATAAGTTGGAAATGTCTTGACGACGACAACAACAACAACAACAAATATATTATTTACATACACACATGCCCATACAAAACTCACACAATATAACAAATGAGCAATCTCAGGAAAACTACTTACTAATCTCATTCTGTTTGGTTTCTCAGGTGTGTAACCTGTTGCAGAAAGAAGAAAGAAGGAAGAGAGAGAGACAGAATGTAAGAAAGAATAAAAGAAAAATAAATCTGGAGCATTATTGTTCATGTTTAAATGTCCGGTGACCACAAAGGCTCAATGGCAATAGGAAGCAGACGGAGTCTATGAAAGCTCATGCTGCAAGTTCTTTTGCAGACCAGTTAATCCCAAAGGGTCTGCAAGGTCCCTTTGCAATATGAACTCTGGTTCCTGCCACTTACAATTTTTTGCTTCTTATGTGATTGCATGGAACTAACGTGCGATAACTGCTCATCTTCTTGGAATCCTGCCTACTAAGTAGTCTAAAGGCAGAGATTTTATCGAACAGTTGGAAGAGGTCCTGCGCTCATCTTTCTCTCCTCGCAGCTCAATGACAGAACGCAAGCTGTCCATGCGGAAGGGCCCAGTCTCAATCCCAAACATCGCTGCTCTTGGGGACCAGACCTTGAAATATATTGCTTGAAATCTTGCAAAACCACTGCCTATCAGAACCAACCGTCCTAGCCGAATGGACCAATGACCTGAGTCAACGTAAGGCAGTCTCATCTGTTCAGTTTCACTGGGTTATGCTATTGCTAGAACTTTTTTTTCTGCATTATGCTCAACAGTGATTCCTTCTGATAATTGCACTTGCACACATTTTGAAACGTGGGAGTGGGAGCGGTTTCAGCTCTGGAAACTTCGGGAAACATGTTAGCCGATTTGAGACGACCAGAAGACTCTTCGCGTGGGAGTGTGCGCTGTCAGGACTTCCTTTCCCGAAATGATGTTGTAGTTGGTAAGTCAAAGCCATCATGATATTTTATTCTTATGAATGGCCACTGGCCCCGAATGGCCAAAATCTGCCCCCTTGAATGTTGTTTTTGATGTTGCTGCTATTGTTAATGGGTCCTTCCTCCCTTCCTTCCTTTATTGGGAAACTCAAAGCAGCATCCTTATGTTCTGATGTACAGGCAACAATCGTATTGCTTTAAAAAAGTGGGCTAGCAAATTTGAAGACTTATTTGACTGACTTGATTCCTGAATAAGAGGCCAGCTCTGTAGAATTTCGAACAGAAAAGAAATAGCTTCTGTTGCTTTGCAAGAACATGAGGTTCTGTAGTGGATTTTCTCAAGCTCATGGACAAGAGGAACAGTTGGTTGTCGAGTTGCTTTTCTCAAAGCCGCGCTCCTGTGGAAGGCATAAAATAACATGGAACTGCTTTGGGACATATGCAATGGCACCTTTGGGATTAGTCTGTTGATAGGTTTTACTTACTCCGTATCCCAGTGTGATTTTCTTTGTACTGAAATAGGTAATCGACTATGGCAATTGCATTGTGGGGTTCTTCCTAGAGAGTTTTTCTGGTTGACTGCTTTCTTTTCTTATCCCACAATGTTGTCTCTCTTCTGGAGATGTATTGCAGCGTACCCAGCCTTCCTTTGCCTCTTTTCTTCAATTTAATATTTTTATTTATAATATAATAGCAAAAGACAAAACAGTACATTTACAATCTTACATATACAATAATAATCTTGTGTATTCTTTTCCAGCTCTTTCTTCTTCAACAATATGCTTCGTGTATATACTTCTTTCCACTTTTTACTTCCTAACCTTTGATCTTTCCATGGCCCTCTCTCCTAGTCCTTATTAATCTCATATCAAATGCAGTGTTTGGGTAAATCTTGATTGACAAATAATTTGAAAAACAAATATCTTATTTAATTCAAGAAAATAACTACATCGAAAAGTATATGTAATAATCCCAATCATGTTTATTTAAGTTTGCTTCTTGTCCTCTTTACTCTTGGCTAATTCCTATCTAATTCTTAGTTGACGTTCTCATATGTTCCCACTTTCTGATCTATTTTATATATAGTTATCCCTCCTTTTCTTCTATCTATCAGGAAGACATATTTTTTGAAAAATCAGCATTGGCATTGGGAGGATCATGGAGGACTGGAGAAAAAAACACAGAGTCTTATCGCACGAGAAAACAAAGCCAAAACAGAGCTGGAGAGTAGCGGCTTTGTCCATGCCTTACCGCATGACGTTGTAGCGCTTCGCTTCTCTTCTTGTGAGAAACAGTCATCAAAGTGAGTCTTTTTTCTAGCTGGAAAAACCTATTCAACAAAAGACTTGCTTTGACTACTGTCTCCTGTGGGGCAAGAACTTAAGCACTACAATGGCATACGGTAAGTCTCAGAGAAAGTTGCTGTTCTCCGGCTCCGTTTTGCCTTTGTTTTTTTCTTGCGATGAGGCTCACAGACTTTTGGTGCTGGATTGAAGTCATGCGCCTGCTGCAGTAAACAGTGCAATAAAGCTTGAAACAGTGCAATAAAGGAATAGGATTCTGCTTTAGCTGACCTGTTGCCCTCATGCATCACAAAGCTGCTTCTCTTGTAGCTGGATTTTGTTTGCAAGTGGTGAGGGAAGTATATAATCCCTAAAAGATTCCTGGGGGTGGTTCCCATCTTGGCAATGTTCCTGTTGTTACCCAGAAAGCTCTGTTTGTTTGCTTCTGGTTCTGGTTTTCTTAAAAAAAGAATGCATTATTGTCTAGATGTTTGCAGTTGGTTGACACTGCGAGGAAAGTTCAATCCCTTCTTCTTCGCCTTTGCAGTCTGTAACTTTAATGTGCAATTTTATGCATATCTCCTAAGAATTGCACCTTATTGAGTACACTGAGATTGACACCCACACAAGTATGTAGCTAATGTTGCTGTTTTCTGATGGGATTTGCAACCACCTACTTTCTGGGTGTTGTATACACTCGTCGCCTGTGTCTAAAGGGTTTTCCCCTCCATGTTGTTTTAAAACTGAGAGTAGTTGCTTATTTTGCCGTTCTGTGCCAAGACAGCCGCTTGTTTTGTTATTGTGGTATAAAATGGAGACACCTTGCAGGAAACAGCAACACTCATTAGCACTCCCAAATTTGGCAAGTATAAATAATGTAGGAAATCACATTTAAAAGTCCAATGGAGGGCTGCTTAGTTAGTTTTGTTGTTTTATGGTTTGTTTATGGGGTTGTTGTTGTTAACTGCCCTTGAGTCAATCTTGATTCATGGCGGCCCTATGGATGAGACATCTCCAAGAAGACCCTCTGTCCTCCCCTGCTCTGCTTAATTCCTACAACCCCTTAATACTCTTAATACCTCTTTCATAGAGTCCCTCCATCTGGCATGTGGCTTCCTCTCTTCCTACCTCCCTCCACCTTTCCCAGCATTATTGTGGCCAAAATTCACTGAAGGTCGACTATAGAGTTGTGGCCAAAATTCACTGAAGGTCGACTATAGAGTTGTGGCCAAAACTCACTGAAGGTTGACTATAAAGTTGTGGCCAAAACTCACTGAAGGTTGACTATAAAGTTGTGGCCAAAACTCACTGAAGGTTGACTATAAAGTTGTGGCCAAAATTCACTGAAGGTTGACTATAGAGTTGTGGCCAAAATTCACTGAAGGTTGACTATAGAGTTGTGGCCAAAATTCACTGAAGGTTGAC
This sequence comes from Phrynosoma blainvillii, assembly GCA_026167975.1. NCBI lineage: Eukaryota > Metazoa > Chordata > Lepidosauria > Squamata > Phrynosomatidae > Phrynosoma > Phrynosoma blainvillii. The sequence continues at coordinate 1,905,313 of JANUYF010000015.1, forward strand.
TATAGAGTTGTGGCCAAAACTCACTGAAGGTTGACTATAAAGTTGTGGCCAAAACTCACTGAAGGTTGACTATAGAGTTGTGGCCAAAATTCACTGAAGGTTGACTATAGAGTTGTGGACAAAATTCACTGAAGGTTGACTATAGAGTTGTGGCCAAAATTCACTGAAGGTTGGCCATAGAGTTGTGCCCCAAATTCACTGAAGGTTGACCATAATGTTGTGCTGGAGGACCTACAAATGCCTAGAGAAGTGTTCTCCTTAGGAATCTCTAGGTGCTCCAGTGCAAATTCTTGCAAAAGATGGCCATAGAGTCATGCTGGAGGATTTAGAGTTGCCTAGAAACAACACAGGAATCAAATGCATGAATTATGAGATCCACAAAAGTTAAAAGCTGCAAATGCTGGAGGGCTGCCTCCACGTTGCTTTTGAGCTCTTTTGGCACAGTGTGTATGTACGCTGCACCAAGAGGGTGCCCTGACACCGTGCGGATGGGCGCATGGCGTTGGGGCAGAGTCGGGGCGGTTGGTGTGCGGTTACCCCACCCCCCTCCACCTCCAGGCTGGCCCTTTAGGCCAGTCTGCATTGGCCCCTAGTCACTTGGCTGGCATTTCATGATAGACCTCAGAGCAATGAGAGAGAATGAGGGTGGGCATGGATGCTGGCAAGATGCTATCACCCCTTCTAGGTGAGCAGATGGAAGGCCAGCATGGTGTAGTGGCTTGAGCACTCGACTATGACGCTGGAGACCAGGGTTTGAATCCCTGTTCAGCCATGGAAACCCACTGGGTGACCTTGGGCAAGTCACACACTCTCAGCCTCAGAGGATGGCAATGGCTACCCGCGTCTGAACAAACCTTGCCAAGAAAACCCCATGATAGGGTCACCATAAGTCGGAAACGGCACTCAAAAGCAACTGAGCAGAGTTGGGCAGCGATCTCTTCCTGGTGGAGATGTCTCCATAAGTGCTGGATAAAGCATTTATTTATTTAAAGTTAGCTTCAGATCCAAGGGATAAATATAGTGCGAACTAGACGAGTAACATCGCTATTGAGGATTCAAGCCACATTGGCATCAAGCAGTAAAGCCATGTTTTTTTCTTTTAAGGCAAGTGCAATCTAGAGCTGGGGAAAGTTCATTTTTTGGACAATATGTCCCAGAATCCTGCAGCGACTAGCCAGTTGTTGAGCTGCGATTCAGAAAAGTTGGGGTCTCCAAGCTTGCTGTGAGCCGATCTTCTGGGTGGTTCAAGAAATAAATGAGGGAAGAAGTTGACCGGAAGAGTAAAATATGAAGCTGCCTCTTGAACATCTGTTTTCGGATAAATACCATTCTGCTGGTTGTTATGTGTTCAAGGTGTTTCTCTAATTGGTTCTGTGTTGCAGTGAAAGGTCACTGTGTGAATGGATCTTTTCAGGTCGATCCTGGACCTGTGCTAGAAAGACAAGTTCTGCTGAAAAAGCCACAATATACATATTTGCAAAAACCAAAGCAACCAACAAGGAGAGGTGTGCATCTGGAAACGTGTGCACACCTTGCTCCTAGGCATTAACACATTGCCCCCTTTTCCTTGTTTTGGTGTCCCCTTTTTTAAACACATTTCTTTAAATTCTGGCAATGTGTTGTGTTCCCCCCTCCCAGAAGTAGTTGCCATGGAAACTGGCTGCAAAAGGGATGCTGCTTCCAAATCAGTGCAGGCTTTGATGCGAGTGCCAGGCTTAAGCATCACATTTCTGGCATGGGCTTTTCCTCTGCCTTCTCTGCAGGATTGGGCAATGGTGCCTCCATGCTGTGTGGGGTTGCTCATGTTGGAGGTCTTTAAGCAGAGGCTGGATGGCCATCTGTCCGGGATGATTTAATTAGGAGTTCCTGCATGGCAGAAAGGGGTTGGACTGGATGGCCCTTGGGGTCTCTTCCAACTCTAGGATTCTATGATTCTATGTTGGTCTTCCTCAGCAAAGATGTGGGAGGGTGGTATGGTGTGGAGGTTTGCACCTGGGAATGCTGGCGCATGGGGGCCGTGCAATTGCGGTCTGCTGCAATTGCTTTGCACAAGTTCATATGGTGATGGCAAAGGCTCCCGCTCTTAACATGATGATAATGATAATAATAATAATAATACATAGCATCGAACCCCATTACAGTAGCATCATTTGGGAGGGGATGCGGGGGGTGCAGATTGCACCGGGTGACATCACAGAAGATGGGGTGACACTTGGTCACCCCCCATCCCCATAGGTGCTCCTCAGGGGTTTCTGGCCCGGGCAGGCAGTGGTTTTCCTGGCCACGCTGCCATTTTTCTCAGCTGCAGGCCATTTTCCCAGACCTCAAGGGGTCTCTGGGCATTTTGAGGGGGGGGGGTGTTCCAGGCAGAAATTGGGACATTTTAAAAGCAGGTTAAAATGGGATGACAGAGGATAATTGGGATGGTCTCCACCAAACTGGGACAAGTTGGTCTTGTCTGTTTCACAGTCTTTCCACTTACCGATCTTGATGTTACACTTTCATTGTCGGATATTTCAAAGCGAACACTAAATTGGGAATAGTTGGGTTAGACCTCCAAGAATTTATTTATTATTATTATTATTATTATTATTATTATTATTATTATTATTATATAGCCAACATGTCTTAGTGTAGGAACATCCCTCTATCTTGTACATAAGATTCTCTGTGAGTCTGTCTTTACAAATGTTAGCCTTCTGTTTGATAGATCTTCTACCTGAAGGATGGTTTGAAATGAAAAGACCTCTCAGGAGGAGAAATTGCCTGAGCAATTTTCCATCTGCATGGGAAATGCTATGGAAATGTTCAGGGAGTTTATTGTCATTTATTGCCACACCAGAGCTCTCTGATAGGGAAGACTAAATATCTCAGAAAAAGTATAGTTCCTAGGATTTTATAGCATTCAGCCATGACCGTTAAAGTAGTGCCAAACTGGATTATTTCTGCTGTGCAGATGCAGCCTACGAAAGCTCATGCTGCCAGCTTCTTTCTTTCACTTAGTCCCAAAGGTGCTGCAAGATCCCTTTGTATAATAATTGCGAATGTTTTGCTTTGGTCCCTTTCTTTTTCTTCTTTGAACGGGTATGTTCATACAAGTCCACCCCATTCCTTCTTCCTTTCAAAGGGTAAGTTTAAATATTGCTAATAATTTCCTTTTTGGAAGAGAGGTGAGCTTCCTTAGAGGGAAGGGAAAAGGTGCACAAAGCTTTGCCATTATTGTGTTAAGTGACAAAGGCGTAGAGCAGGTGAGAAATCGAGAGACAATTCTCTATAGATGAGAAAAGCTGGGTCCATTTCTAGGAGAAATAATTTCAAGTAAATGGCTCATGCAGTGAAGGTGCTAAATCTGTTTTCCCAGGTCTAAACAGAAGTTTTCAGTGTGGAAAAAAGTCATCGTATTGTTTTCTTCTTATTATTTTTATGCTTGTAACCCGCCTTGATTCCCTTTGGAAACAGGCAGGCTAGAAATATTATTATTATTATTATTATTATTATTATTATTATTAATCTCACCTCATTTTGCCGAGCTTTTGTAATGATAGTCATCTTCTGCAACTGCTTTTACAGATTTCAAGTGCTTGATGACGGGTATCTTCAAAATGCTAAGGGATATTTTATATTAGCTGGCTTATTGCAGAGAAATACGTCCAGACCTTGGGAAAGGTACTTTTTTGGGTTGCATCTCTCAGAAATCTTATCAGGAGGACTAGCGGTGGTCTATAAAACTCCTAACATTTCTAAGCTTTGCAAAAAATCTAAAGATCATAGGAAGCTATCTTATGTCAATTCAGCAAGAAGGGCCTCTCCAGAAGACCTAAGACCTCTAATGGTCTCATAAAGGGAGATACGGTCCTTCAAATAACCTGGACCTAAGCCTTGGAGGGCTTTATAGGTCATCGCCAGCACTTTGAACCATGCCCAGAAACAGACTGGCCGCCAGTGGAGCTGTTGCAACAAGGGAGCTGTGTGTTTAGTACTAGAGATGAAGTGAGCTTGTGGTTTACAGATGGGTGAGCATCTGTTGGGAGTGCTTTGATTGGAAGTTCCTGCATGGCATGGGGGTTGAACTGGATGGCCCTTGGGGTCTCTTCCAAATCAATGATTCTATGAATCTATGATTCTTCCATGCAAAATTCTGCTCTTGGTTACAGCAAGCTTGCTTTCCTCATTGGAGCAGCTTAATTTAAAGGTTGGTGGTTGTCTTAAACGCCTTTGAGTTGATCCTGACTCATGAAAACCCTATGGACGAGACATCTCCAAAGGACTCCCAATCCTCCACTGCTCTGCTTAGGTCTTGCAAATTCATACCCATGACCACCTTAATCGAGTCCATCCATCTAGCATGTGGTCTTCCTCTCTTTCTACCTCCGTCTACCTTTCCTAGCATTACTGTCTTTTCAATGAGTCGCGCCTTCTCATGGTTTGTCCAAAGTACGACAACCTCAACTTTATCGTCTTGGCTTCCAGGGAGATTTCAGGTTTGTTCTCTTCTTTGTTTAATTTAAGGAGGGGTGCTATTATTAAACAACTGAAAGTTTGAGGCTCAAAATAATCCCAAGATTTGTGTACCAAATGCATATCTTGCAACTTTCCGGAAATGGCAAACGTAGTCCCAATTAATCCGTTGTCATCCCATTTCCCTAGATGCTTTTTAAAGGCCCCAGTTTCTTTCTCCTCCTCCTCCTCCTCCTTCCCCCTTACTTCAATTGCTGCAAATTTAGTTCAAAATATAGAAATAGCTTGCACTTTTTTTTTTAAATTCAGGAGAGGATGATTCTTGTCCTTCCCAGCAGAATAAGGGAAAAGCAAACTCTTAGCTTGTGTGTTCTTCCTCATTCATAACTTTGGCCATCTTGACCATCCTCTGATGATGCTTTCTCAGGCATGTCTCTGTTTTCATCTGCAAAGTGTTGGAGGCTCAGCTTTCCTGGCCAGATCCTGGCCTACTTTCTTCTTGCTCCGTTTTCTTTAAGCAGTTAAGATTGATACCCGAAACACTTTTAGGCAGCTAGAACAACCATGCCCAAGGCACAAAGTAACTAAGGAATCTCATTTCAAACACTCACTGATGCCTTTCAAAGGCTAAGCTTCTTATTTAGGAGCTGTATATCAAAGAGGGTTGTAATAACAGCCCAGTTACGGTACTGACATCTTGCTGGCTTCAATGCAGTCCAGAAGCCATAGATAGAAGACACCATCCGAACCAATAATATTAGAGATGTCAAAATCTCTCCATCTCAGTTACATTGCATTTTTTTGGAATCTCATTTCCCCTTTTGTTTCATATCAGGCGGAACCACAGTTTGCGGAACGGTTTTCCTACTTTGGAAAGTTGTGCAGTTTTTGACGCGTGTGTTTTGGGAATTCATTTCTACTATGATTATGGGGACATCTCCGTCTTTTCCTTTTCTTTTTCCCTTTTGCTTCTGGAGCGAAACAAGCCTTACGGAGGAATCAAAGCTAAATGATTTCATTATCTGTCATTTCGAGCGGTTTCTTTTAAATGTTCTCTTCCAATTATGCTTTTTGTGATGTTGCGAAGTTTATCTCCTGTCTCAGTTGCATTCTCTCTTTCTCTCGCTTGTAAATTGGGTTTGGAAGGGATTTGAAAGGGATAATAATAAGATCGTAGAAATGTTAGCGATGGAAAAGAGATGCTTTGCACAACCTAAATCTCTTCCCCCTTTGCGTTCATGAAATATGTTTGCCGGGTTAATGCATGCTGCAAAAGATCCCTTCCATTGGTTTCGAACATGACTGCCTTTATTTTTAAATTGCAGGCTGTAAATAATAATTTTGCACTTTAGGCAGAATGATTGCCATTTAAATCCCAGCATATTTTTTACTTGGATGTTTAGGCATGGAGGGAATGTGCAGGCGATAAAAAAGAGCCCCTGTGTAAATAGAGAAAATGAATGAAGTTTTTTGTTGAAGCCTCTCTGCATGCCACGCAACGTGGGCCTTGGGGAAAGTATGCGACAGCCAGTCTTATTTCACCGAGATGTTTTGGCCATATTGTTTGGTGAGATGATATGCACCCACACTACTTTGGATTGCCAGACAGCGTCTCCCATATTTGTATTTTTAAATATAAAGTGACTCCTTGTATCTGCCGTGGCTCAGTGGTAAAGTTCATGCATTATATGGAGGAGGTTCCAGGTTGAACATCTGGTGCTTCCTAGACTTAGAATCATTGCATCCTAGAATCATAGAGTTGGAAGAGACCCCCAAAGGCCATCCAGTCCAACTCAATTCTGCCATGCAGGAACTCTCAATCAAAGCACTCCCGACAGCACTCCATCCAGCCTCTGTTTAAAGGAGAGAGAAACTGGGACATTTTAAAAGCAGGGAGAACAGAGGACTGCCAATTTGGGCAGTTACTTTTGGGTAGGCTTAATGCCGTTACGTTCTTGCGTTCTAACTTGGCAGAGGAAGCTTTCCAAATATCTTAAGCTTGCTAATGCATTGCCGTTCTGCATGTTGGGACATATTGGAGAAATGGGTTTATTTAACTTCGTGTTGTTCTTTTCTGTAGGACTTAGTTCTGGGGAGAAAGGTGACGTGACAAAGGGAAGTGAAATGTTAAGGAAATACTTGACAAGTGAAAGGTTCAGGTTTTATTGCCCCATGAATCAGTCGTGATTTGTCATGCAAGAAAGGGGAATTTCCTGTTATCTAAAAAAGCACTAGCAGTTTCCTTGATCAACATTCAGTTTTAGCAGAGTGGCAGTCAGATTTGCAATGAAAACTTTTCTCCACTGGAAGGAAAGCTTCCTTTGGGGCTTTGCAAATAAGAATCCAAGCCACCCATGGGATGGATTTCCCAGCTGGGTCTGGATTCCCGGCTTTACAAAATGGGTATATAAATCCTGACGTCTCAAACAGGGTGTTTGAGGTGTAATCCCAAAAAGATAACTCTTACAAGTTTTGTATAAATGCTCTCATGTTTCTCCTCTAGTTCGCCAGGTATGTTCCAATGAGTGCATGTGACAAAATGAAGTTGATGCTCGATTGTTCACTTTTATAGGGGTGCAAGAGGTACAATTGGCTCTCTGTATCCACAGATTCTTTATCCGCAGATTCAACCATCCACAGATTGAAAATATTATATATATGGTCCAAAAAACAAATCTTGGTTTTGCCATTTCACATAAGAGGCACCATTGTGGCGGGTCTTGGAATCAAACTGCAGCAAATACCAAGTGTCCACTGTACACAGTCTTCCTTCCTTCCTTCCTCCTTTGTTGCTTTCCAAAATCTTGCACTTGTTTTTAAACCTAGAAGCCTAAAGCTTCACGTAAAAGTTTCTTTTTTGTTTCCGGAGTAAGGACGTATTATTTGTCTAGCACCAAATTATTTGAAGAAGCACCTTCTTCCATATGAACCTATCCAGATGGTTAGGTAGGGAAAGGTTGGCCCTTAGAATAGGGCCCTTTCCATTATGGCTCCTAGGATTCCAACTTGCCTCCTAAGTCTGCATCTACACTTCAGAATTAATGCAGTTTGACACCACTTTAACTGCCGTGGTGCAGGGCTATGGAATCCTGGGATTTTTAGTTTGCTGTGGCACCAGACCCCTTGACGGAGAAGGCTAAATATCACACAAAACTACGGATCTCAGCAGTGAGCCATGGAGGTTAAAGTGGGGTCAAACGGGATTATTTCTGCTGTGCAGATGAGGCTAAGAAAAGTGGGTTGTCGTTCAGCCTTCTCTGTTAGAGAGGTCTGGTGTCACAATAAATGACAACTCCCAGCATTCCATAGCATTGAGCCAGAGCACTCAAAGTGGTGTCCAACTGGATTAATTCTGCAGTGTAGATGCAGTTTTGGAGACTTTCTTTCCATCTCACTCTATTGCTGCCAGTTTGGAAAAGAAGCAGCGGAAATTGTGTTCTATTTTGGTGAGATACTGCAAATGTGTGTGTGTGCGTGCGTGCGTATATATATATATATATATATATATATATATATATATACAGTGATGCTTTATGTTGCCTTTCAGACTTTTTAGTTTTTAGGGAATGCATGTCTTGATCTCAAGTTGGGCCAGCCCAGTTGGCATCACCTGAACTCAGGAGCATGTCTCTCATTTCCAGAAGATGTCCAATCTCAGTTTAATATTCAAAGGGCTCTTTTTTGGAGAGCGGAGGTGAGTTTTAACCTACATGGCTGTGTATCCTAGGTAACAGGCTGTGTAGTTTGGGAATGTTGAACTTGAGGCTCAGAAGAAAAGGCTGTGCTAAGAACGCAAGGAACAAGCTGTTAATTTCTGTCAACGTTGAGAAATGATTTTAAAGGAACGAATGTTGACACGAGTGACAAGGAGTGATCGGCTGCGCTGAATCTACGTTGGGTGGCGTGATGTTTGATGAACCAGTCTCAACCTGAAAGCAGAAACCTCCAAATTTTGACTCAGCTTTCTCTAGTGACTTGCTAACTATGATCTAGGTATTGGGGACCGAAGGATTCTGCAAGACCAGGATTTGGTCTTATAGTACAGGGATGCTGGCTGTCCCATACCTTCCATAATTTCACAGATGAAAACCAGTATGCATGAGGGCAAGCAGCATTGGGTTGTGTTCAAAAAGTTATGAATGAGGATGATCACACAAGCTGGGAGAGCTTGCAGTGTTTTGGTTTTTCCTGAACCGACAGGGAAGTGGTTAAAAAGTAGGGTGACTGAAGATTAATTGGGATGGTCCCAAATTGGGAACCGTTGGAGAGGAGGCTGTCCAAAGTCTAGGCAGAAGAGTGAACCATTCAAACCTGTGGCAGAGTGCTGTATCTGATTTCAGAAAGAGAGTAGTATAGTTTGTGGTTGTTGTTGTTGTTAACTGCCTTTGCATTGGTCTAGACCCATGGCGACAGGATATAAATAAAATTATTATTATTATTATTTATAAATCAAATCCCAATATTACTATGTCTCCTCTTGAGTCTTTAGCATAATCCATAAATGGTTTCGAAATATTTATAAAATATTCCGTATCTTCAAGACATGATTAAAGCTATTTTTTTCTTGTACATAGATATTACATCTCCTGATTTTGAATAATAATAATAATAATAATAATAATAAATTATATCCCGCCCCTCTGCAGAGCAATCGGGGTGGCTTACAACATTGAAATTTACATAAAGATATGTTAATACAATGTAAGCAATATATTAATGCAATGTAAAGTCTAATGGTTGTAGAGTTTCTAACAGTGGCTCCGTCAAGTTGTTCATGTATAGAAAAATTTTCCAAAAATCTGTTGGTGCAGAACCTATTCCTAGTCTTTTCGTATTCTTTCGCCTTTTGGGACGAAATTTTCTCTTCAAGACGTAATGCCCAGGAACGCATCTGTTTTGCTATCAGAGGGATATGCGTGTCATGTTAGGTTTTACTATTAGAAGCAGTCTAGAAATGATGTTAAATGAAAACCAATGCATATGAAACAGATTGTGTGAGGATATTGTGTTAGCTTATAGCTGTAGGAAAAATCACAAGAGGCTGAGAGAACAGAGCAGACCATATTTCATATTTCTTCCTGCCAGCCCACATATTGGAAATTAAAATGACAAGCCTTCTAAAGAAGCACAGGATGTTGTGTCAATCCACAAGGAAAAATCTGTAATAAAAAGAATCCACAGTTGAGTAAAATATCTTTATTACAGCCTTCTCCAATGTAGTATTGTTCCGGTTCTTGGAGAGGACTCATCTACATGGTCACCATGAGTTGGGATCGACTCGAAGGTTATTAACAACAACAAATTCTTCAGATATTTTGAATACATCTCTCAACCTTGACCATTGGCCATGGTGACTAGGTTGGCATGGTGGCTAATGGACATTGTAGTCCTTTAGATTTTAGATTAAAAAGGTGGAACACCTGGAAGGTAAAATGCAAGGGAAGCTGGTCTTACTAGCATTGTAGATTCTGTGATGAACTCCCTGAATTTTTTTCCAAAGCATCTTGCACCACTGCGCTTATTCTTTTTGGGCAGGTGAAGAGAGGGATGATTCTGGAAACCCAATACTCTCTTGAGAAAGAAAAATAGGGGTGACCATTTCCCCATCCCTAGCCCTGAGACCCTTTGGCAGGAGGATCCCAAGGTGTCCTGTCCAAGGTAGATCCCTTGCTTTGCATGATGAATGTTGAGGGTCTGTTTAATATCCCAGGGAGCTTCTACCGGTCAGTGTGAACAAAGCAAGGTCCTCACTTCATTTTGGGATCTAGAGTATCTAGAATCTTTTCCCATGTTGGTTTTGCACAAATGTGAGGCTGTTTGAACCTGATCTCTGCTTTTCAGGTATCTTAAGTGATAGTCTGGAAACCATCCCTAGGAGGACAGACTTAGGGAGCTGGGTATGTTTAGCCTGGAGAAAAGAAGGTTAAGAGGTGATATGATAGCCTTGTTTAAGTATTTGAAGGAGTGTCATTTTGAGGATGGAGCAAGCTTGTTTTCTGCTGCTTCAGAGACCCAGAGCAATGGATGCAAGCTACAGGAAAAGAGATTTCATCTCAACGTTAGGAGAAACTTCCTGACAGTAAGTGCTGTTCAACAGTGGAAGATGCTTTGTTGGAGAGTGGTGGAGTCTCCTTCTTTGGAGGTCTTGAAACAGAGGCTGGATGGCCATCTCTTGGGGAAGCTTTGATTGTGCGTTCCTGCATGGCAGAATGAGGTTGGACTGGATGGCCCTTGGGGTCTCTTCCAACTCTATGATTCAGGCCCAGCCAGATTTGCAAAGGGCCACATTTGTCTTTCAAGTGCAACCCGAGAGGTGGCCTTTTCTCTTTGCCAACTTTGTTTCATCACAGAAGGTACGTGACATGATGGTGACACCAGAGGGCAGTCGAGTTCTGCTTAATTTGGACCAGGACTGCTGCACTGGAACAGTTTTTGCCCTAGTCCTGGGTCTATAGGAACTTAAAGCTTTGGTGGATATATACAACAGGTGGCAATATGTACATTTCATCATCCAATTGAGCTGAAAAAGCTACTGTTTGGACTACAACTTGTATCTCTCAACTATCATGGCCAATGGCCATGTATCTAAGGCTGATCCACACTGCAGAAATAATCCATATGTAGAGAGCACCTTTGAGACTAACTGAAACAAAGAAGTTGGCAGCATGAGCTTTCTTAGGCTTGTCTACTTCCTCAGATACAAACTTTTCTTTCAGTTAGACTCAAAGGTGCTCTAAGATCTCTCTACAGACTGACCTACAGACTAATATGGCTATATCTCTGAATTCCTTCCTTCATTTCATCTCAAAGGTGCTCCAACATCTCTCTATATAGTGATTCTACAGACTAAGGGCCTAAGCAGACGACTAAAACAGTCGTCTTGGAGGCCCGGAAGAGGAGGAGCCACCGCACACGCAGCGGCCCTTCCTCTTCCTGAGGTCGCCCTGAGCGCTTCCGGGCCACCGCACGCCGGACGCGTTCAGGGCGACCTCCCTCCACAGCGTCCGGACGCGCTGTGGAGGATAAGTCGCAAAAAGGGCGCCCGCCGCTTTTAGGGCGCTCTTTTTGCGACTTATGAAAGGAGTGCCTTTTTGGCGCTCCTTTCAGGGTCGCCGGGGAGGCGCCGCGGTGAGGCTGCCATAGCCCCGCGGCGCTCCGGACCAGGGCGCTCCAAACGCCCTGGTCTGCATCCCCCCTACCATGGCTATATCTGTGAATTATTTCTTTTATTTAGTCTCAGAGATGCTCCAAGATCTCTCTACAGACTGATTCTTCAGACTAACAGGGCTATATCTTTGAATTCTTTCTTTCATTGAGTCTTAAAGGTGCTCCAAGATCTCTCTACAGACTAACATGGCTATATCTTTGAATTCTACGAGAAATAATCCAGATTGACACCACTTTAACTGCCATGGCTCAATGCTATGGAATTCTGTAAATTGTACTTTGTTGGGGCACCAGAGCTCTCTGCCTAAGAAAACTATATTTTCCTGAACTCCATAGCACAGAGACATGGCAGTTAAAGTGGTGCCAAGCTGGATTATTTCTTCAGTGTGGATGCAGCCAGGGGGAGACAATAAAGAGTGTGATGGGCCACCGAGGTGGATTCAACCATGGCAGTTAAAGTGGTGTCAACCTGGATTATTACTGCAGTATTGATACAACCCACAAAATGTGATCTTTCCTGTTTTTACCATCTATGACAAGAAAGCATCACTATCGTTGTACATTTCTGGAGCCTGTTGATATGTTTAGGAGAATCAAGTGATGAAGGTTTTTGTGTACCATTTCAAGAGATATCTGTGGGCTGAACCCATGTTTTGCTTTAACCATTGAAACCATTATGACTTTTATAAATGATGGCCTCATTCCTGCTATCTTTTAAAATGGTTTGCAAACTGTTATGAAGCAGTTTATATGACCCTGGTTTGGACTTGAACCAAATTGCTGAAGCGGTTTGGAGAGGGGGGCATGCTTTTTTCTGCGTCTTTTTCGACAAATTGATTCAGTGCAAGTGTGAACCAGATGCGGATCGGAGTTCATTTAAATTTGCCTTTCAGCTGGCTGAGGCGGATCCATTTTGAATTCGATTCATTCATCAATGTGAACCACAAGTGAGTTATTTTACAGCAAGAAAATGCGATCGGGGCAAACGTAGTGTGAACCGCGCTCTGCTGTTGAACTGATCCATCGATTTGGATCACAAACCGAATTATTTATAAGTGGGAATGAGGCTGGTGTTGAAGAAAGGTCCTTTCATTTCAATAGTTCTACTCTAGTTAGGAGTAAAATTGGATTTAGCCCTGTTTTGTAGCTGAGTAGCATTTCCCAAAGGACCTATCAGAAAAATATCAAATATCCCTAAGGTACAACACTGGCATGTCAGAGAGGAAGATTGTCTAACCTTCTTTCTAATATATTAGAGTTCTAAATGTGAGGAGTTCTAAATGGACAATCTTTTGAATAAGCAAACTCTATATTATTTGGCCAACTGTATTATCTTGCCTCTGGGAAGTCATTCTGTTTATCATCTGTTATGGCTATCACATGGCACGATCTTACATAAGCAAAAAGCAGTTTTTTATATCCAAAAATAATTTATGCGAGTACACTTTTTCAGTGGCCAGGGAAGAAAATGGATAGGAATCAATGCATTTGAGAGAATGTGTTTCTGGAGAAGAGTGCTGAGGATCCCATGGACAGCCAAAAGGACAAACAAGGGGGTCTTTGAACAGATCAAGCCTAAAATACCCCTGGAAGCCAAGACGATCAAGTTGTGAGGCTGTTGTACTTTGGTCACATCATGAGAAGGCATGAATCATTGAAAAAGACCATAAATACCGCAAAGGAGAAACTCAAAGGGGGCATTCACAGTCAGCTTTTATCCCAAGGAGATGCGGATTGCTGCACTGATGCATATCGGGATCATTGTTCCCATTATGTTTTCAGTTTGCAAATCTCTCTGAATCACTCTTTTTAACCCTTCTGTTATTCACACATGCCATTGTTTCAGGATAAAATAGAACCGCTCCCATTACCTTGAATGATACAGAGCGAATAAAGTCAACTTGGAAGTGTATTCACACTGCTGAAGATGCAAATCAATGTGGATCTTTCAGGAAAACTTGGAAGAAAAAGCTGGATTTCATTCCCACTTACAAATAAATCAGTTTGCGATCTGAATCGATGGATTGGCTTAACGGTGGAGCGTGGTTCACACTATCTCCTTCTTTGGAGGTCTTTAAACAGAGGCTGGATGGCCATCTATCAGGGATGCTTTGATTTTGAGTTCCTGCATGGCAGAATGGGGTTGGACTGGATGGCCCTTTTTGGGGTCTCTTCCAACTCTTTGTTTCATATGATTCTATGGTCACTTGCCCCGATCGCATTTTCTTGTTGTAAAATAACCCAATTGTAGTTCACATTGACTAATGAATTGATTCAAAAATGGACCCTCTTCAGCTGGGTGGCGAATTTAAAGGGCAAATTTAAACAGATTTTGATCCGCATGCTGTTCACATTTGTGCGGAATTGATTTATGGCAAAAGATGTGGAAAAAATGAACGTCAAAAAGACACACATTAAATGGGTCTAGCGCAGCCCCCCCCCTTGCCAAACACTTCAGCAATTCGGTTCAAATGTGAACCAGGGTCATTTAAACAGCTTCAAACTGGTTAGGGAACTGGTTTATAACGTAGTGGGAATGAGGTACTGGTATTGAATATCTGGGTTTAAGTGGTTTTTATTGGTGTACTGAGTGCATTCGGGGTGAGTGTGAACACCAAGGGAAATAACCCGGATTCATCCCAGATTATTTTTGTAGTGTGAATGGGGCCAAAGTAACTTAAGCTTCATATGTGAAGGTGTTCAAGACCTCTCTGCAAAGCTCATAGTTGCCCATTGAATTGCATGGCAGAACAGGAATTGTGAGCTATCTCTTCCACACCCGAACCAAAACGCGCTTAGCTTTTATTCTCAATTTATTGGCAACTTGACGGTTTCTTTTGAGAAAAGGTATGAGTGTGACAGTTATTAATCACTCAACTTTCTTTGAATCTCTTGGGCCATTAACAAAGCCTTCTCTCTCTGTCTCTCTGTACGAGTTTTAATTAATAAGTTAGAAAAACAGCAATGGTCTCTAGTGAGCAAGAGATCCCATTCTCTCCACATTTGCTCTGCTTTGGTTAATATAATTGAGTAATGTATTAGTCCCTGTGTAGAGGCTATCATTTATTTGGGGCATTTATTGGAAGTATAATTAGAAATACTCTGTACTATGCATTGGTTTTTGGAAAGAAATGGATGGAAGACGAGAGAAGGAAGAAGAAGAAGAGGGAGAAGAGGATTTAATGTAGAATTTTAAACACCAAACAAGTTCCAAAAAACCTACTGTACCTGTTTCATTTATTTGCTACATTTTTAAAACTTATTGAAAGTATAGTTAGGAATACTCTGTACTATGAATCGGGTTTTAGAAAAGAAATGGAGTGGAAGAAGAGAGAAGGAAGAAGAAGAGGGAGAAGAAGATTTAGTGTGGAATTTTAAACACCAGACAAGTCCCAAAAATGACTGTACGTGTAGCAGATCCAAGTTAATAATTTTAAAAATTTATTGGAAGTATAATTAGGAATACTCTGTACTATGAATCATTTTTTAAAGAAAAGAAATAGGGGTGGAAGACGAGAGAAGGAAGAGGAAGCGGAGGAAGAAGAAGAGGAGGGAGAAGAAGATTTAGTGTGGAATTTTAAACACCAAACAAGTCCCCAAAACTACTGTACTTGTAGAAGATCCAAGTTATAATTTATTTGGTGCATTTTTTAAATTGATTGGAAGTATAGTTAGGAATACTCTGTACTACGCATTGGGTTTTAGAAAAGAAATAGGGGTGGAAGAAGAGAGAAGGAAAAAGAAGAAGAGGGAGAAGAAGAGGGAGAAGAAAATTTAGTGTGGAATTTTAAACACCAAACAAGTCCCAAAAACTACCGTACCTGTAGAAGATCCAAGTTATTTGTAATAAATATTAACAAGGGGAAAATGTGTTGTTGTTGTTTTTACAGTACAGCAGATTTCAGACTGTCTCTCATTTGAGTATACACTGTAGTTTCTGAGGCAATATTCTGCTTTGAATTTAATTTGGTATCTTAGTTTGTAATCTTATTTTCCTGAAAAATGTCTGGGAGGTCTCTCATTCATACGGGTTGCCAAAATTGGGAGCCATTCTTCTTTAGCTGATAATACATTATTCTTCCATCTCTGAGCACTTTCCTGCTGTAATCATATATTGAAATAATCTCCCATGACTCCTTTCTAGTTCTTCATCCCCATCAATCCCAGAAGAAATAGTTCAAGTTTTAATTGTATACTAATCTTTAACATTCTCTGCATCATGATATATGTTTGCATTCAGAACTTTTTAGCTTTTTTACAAGCCCACTATACTAAAGTATAGTGTTCCTTCTTGTTTTTCGCATTTCCAATGTAACTTTGGAGATCCCTTGTATAACCCTGAGAAGACGACTGAACCAAGATGGAAAGGAGATTTGAAATATCCATACAACGTTCAAATAGCGTGCTGAGAAACTCTATTGAGAAGAAACCTGGACCGATGAGAATCTTTGCAGGATTGAATTTATTCTACACAAAATTTGTATGTGGTTATTTTGTGCAGAAAACAGCATTTTTGGCCCAGATTCAGCATATCTTTCAAACGTTCATTTCCATTCATTTTTATGAGAATTTGCCCCAAAGTTGCACATTTCTTCAATATTGGAGTTTGGTGTTGAATACAGTTAGCGCCAGACAAAAACTGTGCGCAAAAATGTATGCATACAATTTTTGTTCTAGGGGAAAAAAAGAGGGAAAATTGCTTGAAAATGCTAATATTGAAAGCAGTTGTGTGTAAAAGACAACTGTCTCAGGAGAAATGTACTAAATTCTGTGCAACTTAGACAATATCTCTGGTGCCAGCGATCCATCTTTTTACAGAATTCTCTTAAAGATCATGACCTAAAGTGAGTTTTAGCCCCTCTCCAAATAGTTGGCAACCTGATGTCTTCTACATATGGCCATAAACTATGGATATGAGATTGTCTAGCCCATCATTTGAGAATTATATAAGTATTGTGGGTTTCTATGAAGACTTAAAAAAGCCAAACGGAGAGCAGCAGCTTGAATTTCTGTATGATGCTTTAGACGAGAGAGAGAGAACATTTGTCTCCCGTGAAAATGTGGTTTTAAAAAACCAACCAAGCAACAAGCGAAGCAAGACACTGCTTTAAGGAGAAGTCAGGACAATCTGTTTCTCTTGACCCATTTTTCTTCTCTCTCTCTCTCTCTCTATTGCAATTCTTCATTGCAGCAGAAAATTGTTAGCAACAAATAGAAAGTGGATTTCCTTCTGCACATACAAACAGAAGGAGAGAGATGTAGTAGAACTGGATGGAGGTATTCCTTTGGAAGGCTGGGGTTTAAAGTGAGGCCTCCATAACCACAGTGATTGATGGGTTATATTATTTTTTGGGGGAGGGGGAACCTCTTTCCCTGCCTCTTCTCCACAACTTGCAAGACTGCACTTGTCAGGAGTTAAATAGGCAACTTCATTATTTCTTCATTCTTTGAATCTCAAAGACAACTCTTTCTAATTTCTCTCATCTGAAAGGTATGTCTTGTTGCTTCAGTGTGCTTGTAAAAAAAATAAATCTCTTTTTTTCCTCAGAATTGTTGGAATCATAGAATCATAGAGTTGGAAGAGACCCCAAGGGCCATCCAGCCCCACCCCATTCTGCCATGCAGGAACTCAAAATCAAAGCATCCCCAACGGATGGCCATCCAGCCTCTGTTTAAAGACCTCCAGAGAAGGAGACTCCACCACTTTCCAAGGGAAAGTCTTCCACTGTCCAACAGCTCTTATTGTCAGGAAGTTCTTCCTAATGTTTTGGTGGAATCTCTTTTCCTATAGCTTGCATCCATTGCACTGGGTCTAATCTCTGGAGCAGCAGAAAACAAGCTTGCTGCATCCTCAATATGACACCTCTTCAAATATTTAAACAGGGCTATTATATCCCCTGTTAACCATCTCTTAAACATACCCAATTCCCTCTCCTTATAAAGGCATGGTTTCTAAACCCTTCACCATTTTGAAATGCAGAGATATGGAATGGGAGCATCTGGCTTAAGAAGACTATGTGTGAAAGTGATCTAGGAGTCCTAGTAGACCACAAGTTGAACCCGAGTCAACAGTGTGATGAGGCAGCTAAAAAAGCCAATGCCTAAGCTGCATCAATAGAAGTATAGTGTCTAGATCAAGGGAAGTAATAGTGCCACTGTGTTCTGCTTTGGTCAAGCCTCACCTGGAATAATCCTATCTTCAGTTCTGGGCACCACAATTCAAAAAGGATGTGGAAAAGCTGGAACATGTCCAGAGAAGGGTGACCAAAATGGTGAAAGGTTTGGAAACTATGCCTCAGAGGAGCAGCTTTGGGAGCTGGGTATGTTTAACTTGGAGAAGAGAGGGTTAAGAGATGGCATGAGTTTGTTTGAAAGAACGTCATGTTGAAGAAGGTGCAAACTTGTTTTCTACTGCTCCAGAGAATGGGATGCGGAGCAATGGATTCAAACTACAGGAAAAGAGATTCCACCTCAACATTAGGAAGAAACTCCTGACAGTAAGAGTTGTTCAATAGTAGAAGATGTTGCCCCAGAGTGTGGTGGAGTCTCCTTCTTTGGAGGTCTTTAAACAGAGGCTGGATGGTTACCTGTTGGAGGTGCTTTTATTGGGTATTCCTGCATGGCAGAATGGGGTTGGACTGGATGGACTTTGAGGTCTCTTCCAGCTCTGTGATGTCTATGATTCTATGATTTGCTCTTGCTAAGCCTTAGGAAAGATATTGGAGGAGGAAAGATATATGGAGGATAGATCTTAGGATGGATCTTTGGAATATTTTAAAGGTGGTTGAGAAAGGCATCCAGGGAGAATACAGGTTGTCTTTACTTGGCTTCATGGATGAGTAACTGGTAAAAGATAGCTGCAACACAAAGCTAGAAAGTATTACCAGTTTTGGGGGAAGAGGATGTGGACAGCTGGGAAAATCCAGATGTATGGATTTGACCTTCAGGAGGGCTGGATTCAGCCCCAGAGCCTGAGATCCCCCAGTTTTATTCTGGGGGGGGGGGGTCAGATCTGGAAAACTGCAAGGACACACATCCTTAAGTGACAGCGACTGATCACAGCTCCTTGACAAAAAGAAACACTCTGCTTGGAAAGTGTTAATTACCGGAACAAAATAAATAAAAGTATAAAATCCTGGACTTTATTTTTGCGGAGCTTTTCCCCAGCCCCCTGGCACCTCCCTGCCTCTCTTTGCTCAAGCTCTGCATCACCAAAGTGCATGTAACATTAAGAGCAAGGGAGAGAAGGGCTGCTGACAGGGACTCCTCAGTGGCTGAGCTAAGAAATGAGATGAAATTTAAACTACCATCTCATACACAGTGGACTCTGGCTCATGATGAGCTCTGGCTAGAGAGAGAAGCAAAGGAGAGAAAGATGATAATGCCGGAGCGTTTATATTCCAGCCTACGCGACTGAACAACCGCAAAAGTCATCTTTAAGAAGACAATGGATTTAGGAACCCAACCGCAGAAGCACAGTAGGTGGACGTAATCTTTGTTCTGCTCCATTTCTCCCTTTAAACATTTAAAACTACCCAGATGCTTGCTAGTAAACTAGGACAGACTTATTCTTTCTTGGCTTCGGAGAGGTTGATAGCAACAGTGTGTATGTGTGTGATTGTGCTTATATGTGTGTATGGGAACAATGTATATTGTAAAAAGGATGCTTGCACTGCTCCCTCTGTTCTGTTGAGTAATTTATGTTATGAACACACAAACTGCTTTGCATGTAAAGGTTTGTTCTTGATCGGAGATGGATAGTCGCTTCCAAACCAGTTGCTCTGGAGCGAAGTAGCCTGTATTGTTTTGGTGGATGGTTTCCGTATCTCGATGAATATATAGATGCAGATATAGCTAATGGATAAGACTCACTGAACAGAAATATTTTGGCTTTGGGTATGCTGGGACCGCAAACTTGTTCACCGATCTTGGGCAGAGTATTTCTAGGTGCCGTCGGTGTCGCATCTTCGAAGCCAGCCTTGCAAACTTTACACGCGGGAGAAGTGCCTCTACAGTTCAAGCCGTGCCTAGGGACAGCTTTGGAAGAATGCTTGTCGGATTTAATAATAGCATTGGTGTGATTGTTGCTGTTGCTGCTGCTTCTGAGAGACGTACTGTTCTTTGGTTGGGGGCTGGGAGTGGGATGAGACATTATCTCTCTTGAGGTTTGCAGTACCTTGTACAGATGGTGATAAATGCTGTTGCTTTGCGATGTTTGAGTTGCGTCGGGTAATTTATCGTACATACCTCACTTAAGCAGTAAGTAGATGCCTTGAACATTAAATCAGGTTTCTTTTCCAGTGAGAGAGAGAGACACATACAGAGAGAGATAGATGTGCATTATGCATCTCTCTCTATCTCTCATACACATACATACACAGATACACACATCTTTCCAGTTTTTGCTAGGATAGATCTTTGGAATGTTTTTGCTAGGGTAGATCTTTGGGATCTTTGCTCAGATAGATCTTAGGATGGATCTTTGGAATGTTTTTGCTAGGATAGATCTTTGGAATCTTTACTAGGATAGATCTTAGAATGGATCTTTGGAATGTTTTTGCTAGGATAGATCTTGGGATGGATCTTTGGAATGTTTTTGCTAGGATAGATCTTGGGATGGATCTTTGGAATGTTTTTGCTAGGATAGATCTTTGGAATTGTTGCTAGGATAGATCTTAGGATGGATCTTTGGAATGTTTTTGCTAGGATAGATCTTTGGAATCTTTGCTGGGATAGATCTTAGGATGGATCTTTGGAATGTTTTTGCTAGGTTAATCTTTGGAATCTTTGCTCAGATAGATCTTTGGATGGATCTTTTGGAATGTTTTTGCTAGGGTGGATCTTTGGAATCGTTGCTAGGATAGATCTTAGGATGCATCTTTGGAATGTTTTTGCTAGGCTAGATCTTTGGAATCTTTGCTCAGATGGATCTTTGGAATGTTTTTGCTAGGACAGATCTTTGGAATCATTGCTAGGATAGATCTTAGGATGGATCTTTGGAATGTTTTAAAGGTGGTTGAGAAAGGCATCCAGGGAGAATACAGGTTGTCTTTACTTGGCATCAGGGATGAGTAACCGGTAAATGATAGCTGCAACAAAAAGAGAAAACATACTAAGGGGGAGAAGAGGAGGTGCTGGAGACAGACAATCTTAGTGCGGTTTTTGCAAAACATAAGAGATAGAGCCTTGGCAGCCTTCAGACCCCCTCAAGAGAATGTTTGCAGGGGGCTTCAAAAGAGGTTGGAAACGTGCCCATGTTTTTTGGATCCAAAGTGTATGTGTATGTGTGCATGCGCAGCTTAGTACAACAAACATGCATTGCTGTTATTATCTCTTTTCTAGACCTGTCACCGAAGTTTCATATGAAATGAAACTGATGGCAAATTTATAGGTTCATCAGGAGAGTGTGTGCTGCAGTTGTTGTTTTTGTCCCTTCAATTCAATGCTGGCTTATGGAGATTCATAGCAGGGATTCGAACCCTATTCTCCTGTAAATCCTGTAGACCCAGTCTGACATGCTACCTCCCATTGGAGTGCGGTAGAGAGCCAATGTGGCGTAGTGGTTTGAGTGTTGGACTACAATTCTGGAGACCAGGGTTCGATTCCCCTCTTGGCCATGAAACCCACTGGGTGACCTTGGGTGAGTCACTTGCTCTCAACCTCAGGGGAAGGCAATGGCAAGCCTCCTCTGAACAAATCTTCAGAGCAAGAAACCTGCATGATAAATTAGGATCACCGTCAGTTGGAGACGACTCGAAGAGGGACCTTGTAAACAGCTGCTAGAGTTTTGGTAAGAAATTTAAAAAACCACAAGCAAATAAATCTCAAACACGAACAAAACAAAACAAAACACACACACACACACAAAACACAGACCCAAAACCAAAAAGCGAATAAAAAACCCAACACATATACGTACGTCGGTCTGTGGCAACCTTAGCTAGCTCTCACCAACTAAATTTCTCCAAGATTTCCTGCAAAAGTCATGTCTCGAGCTGTCATTGTAGGTGGTTAGCAAGTTGGACTGGGATGTGGAATGTCCGGGTTCTAGGCTCCACTGAGCCGTGAATTTCCTTTGCGAACCTAGAACCATTGGTTTGTCTTGGATTGACCTCCCTCGCAGGGTGGTTGTGAGGATAAACGTAGGGAGGAGAAGAGCCCTGTACATTCAACACAAACATACTGGCATTGTCAGTTTATGACTGCAACACGCACTGAGATTTCAGGACCAAACACTGAGAAGCAGAGCAACCATTTGTAATGTCAGAAGCAAGGCTCCTCGTGGTGTCACTAAGTACAACACATTAAGTATCAACCACAGTTGCATGGAGTCTACCATTTAAATTAAATCACAGACACACACAGACACCTTGAGCGAATGAATCCAATAACATCAAAAATCCACCAAACAGTGATACCTTTATTGGGCCAGCCAAAATGCACAATATACATGTTGCAAGCTTTCGAAGCTTTATTGGCCAACCAAAATGCACAATATCCTTGTTGCAAGCTTTCTAAGCTTCATGGGCTGCTTCTTCATCAGGCAAGATGTTACAAACCCAACAGGAGAAAAACAATTGGAGATGTTAGTCATAGCTTTATAAGCCTGCATTTTACTTTTACTGTTCTGAGTTCAGATGGCGTGAAGGTTGTATTCCTTGCAGGCTGGTACCTCTCTTCCTAGCCATGTGGATAATGGGAGATTCTCAAAGTCTAGGAAATTTAACAACCATTTGCAATACAAAAAGATACTTCCTTTGCAACCCAATATGTCTTCATCCTTTGTGTGTGTGTTTCCCCCCCCCCCTTTTTAATGGGGTTGAACTCTTCTTGGTTCCTGATGTATTGATGCAAAGGGCTGCCATTGTGAAGATAAACCCAAAGGATGGTATGGATAGTGGGATGCCCAAAAAAGAATATTTAGTAGCATTAGCAAAGTGTGTTGCTCTTGGTTCTTGCCGATCACTTAGCTCTCACAACCCAAACCTTTGAGAGCCTTCTTAAATGTTGCATAACACATTAGAATTCTGGATTTCATTATCAAATTGTTGGTTTGGTAATTGTAGTTCTCATTAAGTTTGTACCACCTGGAAAGGAAATAGAACTGGGGGTTTGGAGCACCACCTTTAAGAGTAAGCATTTCAGCATGAGCTTTCATGGTGTTTGTTTGCTTGTTTATTTATTTATTTATTTATTTATTTCAGTATGAGCTTTCATGATGTTAAATCCACCTCTTCCAGTGTGAGCTTTCATAATGTTCATAATCTAGGAGTCCTAGTAGACCACAAGTTGAACGTGAGTCAACAGTGTGATGCCGCAGCTAAAACGGCCAATGTGATTCTAGGCTGCATCAATAGAAGTGTAATGTCTAGATCAAGGGAAGTAATAGTGCCACACTATTCTGCTTTGGTCAGGCCTCACCTGGAAGCCAGGTTGACTAAATTGAATAATGATAACTGCAACTCAGCAAAGTGAAAGGCAGGAGGACAAGAGGAAGACTACATTATAAGTGGATAGACTCAATCAAGGAAGAGTTTGCAGGATCTGATCAGGGTTGTTGCTGACAGAAGGTCTTGGAGGTCTTGCATTCATAGGGTTATTGCAATTTAAAGCCAACTTGATGGCAAATTATTATTATTATTATTATTATTATTATTATTTCTCTTTCCACCACCCCCAAACCTTGGACTCAAAGTGGCTTAGAGTGTGATTAAAAACATATAAAGGTGATACATTAAATACATGTTTGGAAGAGGGATAATAATAATAATAATAATAATAATAATAATCCATGCATCAGGCAAAGACTGTTTGCTCCTTGGCTTGGTGTTGTGCTTCTTATTGCCGCTATTGCTAGCCGCTTCTCTGTTTGCGTTATTCATACTTGTCTTTTAGTTTTATTAAGCTAGAATCTTAATTTAGTTATATTGTTTTACTTATGATGTTTTAATATATTTCAGTTTAATTACTTTTTAAGGGATGGATGGGATTCAGGTTGTGTTTTATATATACTGTATGGAATTTTAACTGTTGTTAGCCACCCCGATTGTTGACAGAGGGGCAGGGTATAAATTATTATTATTATTATTATTATTATTATTTAATTGTTGTTGTTGCTGATGCTGTTCCTCCGTTCTCCTTCTCTCTTTTTAAAGTCTTGCAGTTTCATTTGCTTCTATGTTCACTTTCTTCCTTCCTACTGTATTGTCTTGTTAACCAGTAGCTTGTATTTCAGATTTTTCCCCCTCTCTGCAATGCAATCTGCTTGGAAGACCTTCTGTTGTAAGGTAGTCTATAAACAACCTGAACCCTAAATAGATTAAATCAACACAGGTTCCAGAGTTGATACGGGACATTCATATGGGCTTTGAGGTCGGTATGGGACAATTTTCTCAAGAAACAAAATGAACTTAAATTCTGAATTGAGATAATCAGAAACAAGCACCACTTCAACCTGAATCTGCTCCAGATGCTACCCAAGTTTTATAAGAAGTGTCCAAGCAGATCAATTCTAGCTCCCAAATAGATTTCAGCACCTTGGAGAACTCCTTTGAAAGCTGAGATACAGGCTGTGTTCATACTGCAGAATTAATGCAGTTTGGCACCACTTTCACTGCCATGAATCAGTGCTATAAAATTAAGCACCCGAGATGCCAACCATGACATCTAAGGGTTAAGCAATGCTCTGTATGTGAACAAATTTGGAAAATAGAAATATCTATGTATATTCCGGGACAAATATCATTCGCAGTGCAAATATCATCCAAAATCCATAATACGGCGATAACTTTATTGGGCCAACCAAAATACACATTGCACTAAATGATATTGTACTTTGCTTCAATTCTTTGGAGAGTTTCTTATAGACTCCAAAAATTTCTGTTTGAAGAGTAGCCCCTGCAGAAGGCCAATTTTGATAGAGCCCCAAATGCAATGGGCTTCTTAAAGTAATAAGAAAAGTGACCATCTATTAGCAAGTGGAGCTTGTCTCTTTTCCCCACTTGTTGCAAGCTTTTGAAGCTCCATGGGCGGCTTCTTCATCAGGCCAGATGTTACAAACCAAAGAGGAGAAAAACAATTGGAGATGTTAGTTAGATGCCTACATGTTGTTTCAGTCTTTAGTTAAGATGGCAGTATATGGTGGGGAGGATATCTTTTGTAGGCAGGATCCTCCTCCTCCTGGCCATGTGGCTATAGGGAGATTTGCAAAGTCCAGGGAATTTAAGATCCATTTGCATCTCAACAGGGACCCCTCTTTTGCAATCCAAGATGTCTCCATTCCAGTGAGGCCAGATATTGTTTGGTAATATCTGTGTTTTTCTTTTCTTGTTGCTTTTCTGGTTGCTTTTGATTCACTCTGCCCTGAATGGAGAAAATAATAATCTTCCTGTGGCGGGAAGGAAAAGGACTCAGCAGGTGTTTCAGAAATGGATTCTATCTCTTTCTTTCAGAGGATATTCTCAGAGAGATACCATTCTGTCCTTTTTGTTTTTGCAACGTTTTATCAGTGCACTCCTGGGCACTGATAAAGTTGGGGAAAATGAGCTGGAAGCTGGATGTGAAGAGTGCTCCATGCATAATTCTCAAACCAAAAGGTTGGAACAGTAGAGGATTCCTTGCGGTTCCAGTTTAGAGATCAGGCCAAATGATTTGGAATGGCGCAGTTTGGGGAAAGGATTCAGGTAAGGTTTTTGGAAGCACCTAATAAGACTTTGTGAATAGGCACCAGCAGCTTACTGTTGTTGAGGGCCTCCAAGTCATTTCCCATTTATGGTGACTCCAGATCACTCTTACCGCCCAAGGTTTCTCAGCAAGATTTGCTGAGAGTGGCCTCCCTCTGAGGATGAGAGAGTATGAGTTGCCCAAAACCACTCATGGGGTTTCTATGGTCCACAAGGATTTGAACACTGGTCTTCTGGAGTCCTAATCCAATAGTTAAACTATGACCCAATGCTGGTTTGTCAATATAGAGGGATTTGTTGTTGCTATGTGACTTCAAATCACCTCCAAATTATGGTAACTCATGCTGGCTCTCTGCTAGACATTGACCCTAGAAATGTGCTGGAGGAGCTACAAATGCTTAGTGGAGTGTTCTCTCTAAGAATTTCTAGGTCCTTCAGTGCAATTTTTGGTTAAAGGTGACCACAGAGTTGTGCTGGAGAACCTAGATATTCCTAGAGAGAACATATTAATAAAATCCGTGTATAACCAAATCTGCAAAGGTCAAATCTGCAAATGTGGAGAGATGAGCGTATATGCATGCATGCTTGTGCACATGCAGCAAATCTGGAAAGAATCAATACAATTTAAATAGAAGTACAACACCATAATGGAGCAGGAAGACTATGAGCTAGTGATGTGTGGGCCTGCTTGCCCAACTGTTAGTCAAGTCCATCCAAGTGCTTAATGGACAATTGCAAGGGCCCTGCTCTCTTTTCTTGGGATTAAACATGGACCCTGGAATGGGTTGCCCTCTAGATAGAAGCTGCCTTCAAACCAAGGATAGTCCTCTGCAAAGCAGAACACACAGCCATGCTACCCCAAGCGTCTTGCTGCTGTTGGGGAAAGAGAGATTTTTGGAATACAACTACCCGAATCCTTAGCTAGGATGGACAATGGTTGGGGAATGATCCTAGGTGCTGGTGTTCCAGAAGGTACGGTAACTTTTCTAATCTCTGTTCTCCCCCTTGGTTTTGAAAAAAAAAATCAATGTGTCACTGAATCTCAATATCCATGAATGTAAGCATCCTCTTCCCTTGGGGTGTCTTGCACTAGGGCAGGGGTAGGCAACCTTTCGCCTTTAAGGGCTGAGGGACTTCAGCTCCCAGAAGCCTCAGCCATGTTGGCCAATAGTCCCATGTTGGCCAATAGCTCCTGGGATTCTGGGAGCTGAAGTCCCTCAGCCCTTAAAAGGGAAAGGTTGCCTACTCCTGCACTAGGGTCAGGTATTGCCCATTGAGATATTTCACACCAACTGTGATGTAGGGCTTGATGCCCTGCCCTGTATCTCTATTTTGATAGTAAGCAATGATATCCCAGGTTCAGCTGGTAATCTTGGTTCTAAAGTACCTTCATTGTCTCCTGAAACTCGGGCAGATAATGGACTTGGAGATCTTGCTCCAGCTCCATCTTCCTCCTCATGATCGGTGAAGAATGCTTTTTCTTGAGGCCGATGGAATGACTTATCGATCTGCTTGGTTACTGAAATCTGACTTTTATCCCATTGCACTGATAGATTGATAAATAAATAAATAAATAAATATTAGTGTCCTTTTAGTATTTCCAATTTAGTCTGTACAGATTGGGTGGATTTGTTTTTGACATACTCCTTCCCAACGTGTGGCATTGAGTGGATTAATGTTTTCCTTTCACACTACACACTTATGGCACTATGATTCCACTTTAACTTCCATGGCTACATCCTATGGAATCCTGGATTTGTAGTTTGGGGAGGCACTAGCTAGAAACTCTAAATGCCCCTCCTTGAACTGCAAATCCCAGGATTGCATCAGTTGTTGCCATGGCAGTTAAAGCAGAATCATAGCACTATATATATATGAATAGTGTTTGCAGACACAGAGCCACTGGGAAGCCTCAGTAAAGTCACTCTGGGGGGGTTTCTGTTTGGTTTTTACTTCTGCTATATTGAATGTGGCAAATCTTTTCACACTGCAAAGAAAACATGGCCAAGACTACATTATTTGAATAGCTGCCAAGCACAATCTTTTTTCCATTTTGCGTCTTCAGATTGTCTCAGGGAAGGTACCTTCCTAGATATGCCGCCTTTCTTCTGGTGCTGATCTCCAGGTATTGGGGAAGGAGAAAAAGTGCTCTCTTAATGTTGGTGCTCTCTAGATATCACACAAACACACACATAATTCAAGGAAAGCTTGCCACTTTTTTAATTTTAGAAAGTCAAGAGGGAGCTTTTCCCCCCTCAAACCTCCCCCCTCCTTTGCATGGTAAATTACATAATGCAAAATGAAGCTAAATATAATCCGCAGCCTCTCCGTTACTTCTGAACAAATGCTCTCGCACACTGACACAACTCCGGTTGTTGCTTTTAGAGCCTGGTGGTCGTCTTTGTGTTTTTCACCCTGATGGAAATGTAAAAGGTTGACAATCCTGACAGTTATTTACGGAGTCAGCTTTTTGCTTTTTTTTCCCTGGAGAAAAGGCAGGTCATGGAGGGATCTCATCTGCCAGGGATATTGTGCGTTGGAAGCTCATTGTGCCTCCAAATATGTGTATGTGTGCATGCATGCATGTGCATGTGTATGTCACACACAGACATACACACAGAGGATGATATCCGAATGGTTGAGGGTGTATTTGTTATTCCCGTTATAAGCCGCACCAAGCAGAGAGAAAACAATCAGTCCTAGTCTAATTTTCTGGTGAATAAATTTGGACCCTCCTCAACCCCACAAAACACAAAATAAAAATGGGCTCGCAACGGGGAGCTGAAAATTGGGCTGTTGTTTTCAGTGCCTGATGAGGGTTGCGTCTGTAATAAAAAGAGGTCATCACTTGCTGGAACATCATCTGGAGGATGAGAATAATTGGCCATTTCATCTTCTTTCCTTTCTCCCCTCCGATTCCATCAGAGTTACACTTAAATGCGCATTGTGCACCTTCGAGTCAGCGCTGACCTATGGTTGCATTGTTGTTGTTTGGGAGACTTTGTCATCTCCAACATGCGGCAACCCACAGGCAACCCGATCACTGGGTTTTCTTGGATTTGTTCAGAAGGGGTTTACCTTTGCCTTCCTCTGAAGCTGAGAGGGTGTGACTTGCGTAAGGTCACCCAGTAGGTTCCTATAGTTGAGCAAGGTTTATGAGATAGTTAACTTTTTGTGACAGAGAGCTCTGGAGCCACACAAAAAAACCCCTACAAATCTCAGGATGCCATAGGATGGAGCCACGGCAGTTAAAGCAATGTTGAACTGCATTAATTCTGCAGTGTGGCCGCCGCTTTAGTCCAGCACCCAAACCACTACTCCATGCTGGCTCATAAGTTGCATTTAGGGCCATTTTAAGTATGTAAGTGATGGTGTCGAAACACTGGGAGTCTGTGGCTTTCATAGGGCACTTGGTGATGAAAGTGGCCAAAATGGTGAAATATCTGGAAATCATGGCTGATGAGGAGTGGCTTAGGGAGCTGGGTATTTTTAGCCTGGAGAAGAGATGGTTAAGAGATGATATGAAAGCCCTGTTTAAGTATTTGATGGGAGGTCATGTTGAGGATGGAGAAAGCTTGTTTTCTGCTGCTCCAGAGAATAAGACACAAAGCAATAGATGGAAGCTATAGGAAAAGAGATTTCACCTCAACATTAGGAAGAACTTTTTGATAGTAAGAGCTGTTTGATGGTGGAAGACGCTGCCTTGGAAGATGGTGGAGTCTCCTTCTTTGGAGGCTGGATGCCCATCTTTTGGGAGTACTTGGATTGTATCTTCCTGCATGGCAAGGGATTGGGATTTGATGGGTCTTGCAGTCTCTTCCATCTCTGATTCTGTGATTTATAGAAAACTTGCTTCATAATTGGAAGATCTGGATGAGCCAGACATAAAGACTAGAAAATTTATTTCTTTGGATGACTGTTTCCAGAATTCCTCAGCCGACACAGTCAATGTTGTGTTGACTGGGGGATTCAGGGAGCAGTACTCTAAACTCCCCATTTTTCTCAGGCTCTAGTTCATATTATAGATGGATCACATTTCTGGGGAAAAGATCTACTCTCCAAGATTTGGGGTGCAACAATTTTGTTTTTGCATGCCTTCAAGTCATCTTTGAATTATGGCCACCCTATCACAGGTTTTCTTGGCAAGCCACATAGCCTGAAAAACCCACCCAAAAACATGGATGACGGCTGTGAAAGCCTTTGACTTCACATTGTTCAGAGGAGGTTTACCATTGCCTTCCTCTGAGTCTGAGAGCATTGGGATGAAATTGTTCACAAAGTGCCTCTGGTTGCATCTCCACTGGACACTTCTTGAACTGCCATGGCTCAATGCAGTGGAATTTTGGGATTTGTAGTTTTGGAAGATATTTAACCACCTTTGTCAGAGAGCCCTAACAAACTCCAAATCCCAGGATTCCATACCATGGAGCCAGAACAGTTAAAGCTAGGTTTTAAAAGGAAATACAGTTGTACCTTCCAATTTGCAGGTGATCCATTTGGAAAATCGCCAATATTAGGGTCCCATTTGTTTTAATGGCCACATGTGACATTTTATCCCTCCTCGCTTGCTGTCTGTGAATGGGCAAGATCGTGGACTCCAAGTCCGCAATCGGGGAGAGGTGACTGTAATGGCTTTTATCTTGTTTTTACCTTGCTTTTGCCATTAGCTTCTTTTATTCTGTATCCCCAACAACAAATGGCTGGAATCCTGTTGAGGCTGTACCGTTTTAAATCTGTGTTTTACCCTGTTTTTGCCTTGATTTTACCATTGTTTTTAACATTACCTTTTTAAATTCTGTATCCCCTTTTTTTACCTGTGCTGGTCTATGACCGTAATAAAGATGAACTGAACTGAAGTGTCAAAGGAAGGAGACATGGTGCCACAGTGGTTAAATGCCAGTACGGTGGCTACAAGGTTGTGAGTTCGATCCCAGGCAGGGCTCCAAGGTCCACTAAGCCAATCCTTTTTGTAGGAGACCCACTCGGCGATCTTAGGCAAGTCACACACTCTCAGCTTCAGTAGAATAAGTATCCAGCTTGTTGGCTTACAGATTGTAAACCGCTTAGGGAGTGCTGGTTCATTGATAAGTGGTTGTACTTGCTATTGCTATTGCTATATTATTTCTGCAATGCAGAACAGAGTTCTGTCTTGCATCGGAATTGCTGAACAATGGATCCCAGAGCTGCCTGCAGGATGCAGGGAAGAGTTCATTGCTCCTAGGGCTTTAAAGCAACACCTGGATCTCTGCAGAGGGAAGGGAGCAGCTGTGGTTGAGAAAGACTGGGTTGTCTGAGGTCACAGAGCAGAAGGATGCCTTGAGTCAGAGCTCAGTCTGTTAACCCCTGCGCTTCGCCAGCCGGCGGCTCTGGAAGCAATGGCACCAGAAACCTTCCAGATTCATAGCACTCATGTCACTGTGGATGTGACCGTTTGCTCCTTACAGTGGACAGTCACCTATGCTGAGAATGCAAATTCAGACTCTACTTTCAGTCCAGAAGCATCGCACCTTTGCTATTCTTTTGCTGCTCTCATTTTGCTGTAGCCTTAACAGGTCATAGGAAGAGAAGCTTCTTCTTGCCGCAGCTCCATTGATCTCAGGCAGCAATGCTGAGGAGTCTCTTCTAGCAAAGACAAACAGACCCTAAAGTCTCACTTTTAATCAAATACAGGCTTTGTCTCTAGAGAGCAGAAGCAAATAAATAAATAAAGTCTGTGGATGGGTGGGTGGGTGAGTGGGACTATTGAAGAAGGGCGGTTGCCACAAGGTCTTTTCTCCCATTACTCAGAAATAGGTTCAGAGTTTCTCAGTGTGTGTAAAAGGAGGGTTTTGAGAAGCGATGCAAGATGGGAGGGGATTGTACAAACTTAATGAGTCCCTTGACAGCAGAGAATGCACATAGCTATAAAAGGAGACTGGTGAAGTGGGGATTTGGGTCTTTGTGTTGGGTTTTTTTGAGGTAAAAGGAGACCTTGGGCAAATTATATTCTCTCAGTCTCTGAAGAAGACGAGAGCAAACCTTCCCTGTATAAATCTTGCCAAGAAAACCCCACAATAGGTTTGCCTTAGGGTCGCCATAAGTTGGACATGACTTGAAGGCAGACAACGAACAAGGAGCTCTCTGATAGAGAAGGCTATACAAAACTACAAATCCCAGGGTTCCATAGCCAAGACCAGGGGTAGGCAACCTTTCCCCTTTAAGGGCCGAGGGACGTCAGCTCCCAGAATCCCAGGAGCTATTGGCCAACATGACTGAGGCTTCTGGGAGCTGACGTCCCTCGGCCCTTAAAGGGGAAAGGTTGCCTACCCCTGGCCAAGACAGTTAAAACAGTGTCAGACTGCATGACTCCTGCAGTGTGGATGCAGCCTTAATCTGCTCAAAATCTGCACCTGGTTGCTTTAAGCCTAAGCAGCAAATTCTGCATGGAAAAAAGAATACTTCTCTGGAGCAATACAACTTTCTGCATCAAAAATGCTGTTTTATGCATAAAAACAACCTGGTATGAAATTTTTCGCCAGCTGTGTCCTGAACTGCAAATGGGCTTTAAAATGGTTGGTTTGCAAAGACTTTCTCACAGCAGGGGAAAAAAATTGCTAAAATTACTCATTGCTTCCCTCAAGGCGGAAATTAGTTAAGCATTAAATCCGTATTGTGCATCCCTGCAATAATATGTGGAGATGCTATGAGAAGCCAGCCTTCTCTTTCATATCTATAAAGCAGCTTTGAAGGGAACGATTTTGAGTGCGAGTTTAGCCGAGGGATGCTCTGATCCATAACATGATCTGTAATATTAGCAAATAGTTTCCTTCATGTCCAGATGAGAGGACTGGATGCACAGGATTGGAAAATGGTCACCAAGTTAGTTTTATGTCCAAGTTGTCTTCCCTGCTAGTTTTGTAGTTTGCTATTATTATTTATTATTTTTAAAAGATACTTGTGGTGACAAGTTGGATGAGAAGCGTGTGTAGCATTCTTTTGAGTTTTAAGAAGCACCTAAAAGTAACTTATTTTCATTACTGTCAAGAAATAGGAAAATAAAAGTTGAGTCTCCCTTATCCAAAATGATGTGGATCTAAAATATTTTGGCTTTTGGTTTTCTTTTCAAGGGATTTGGAATATTTCTACATACATAATGAGGGATCTTGGAGATGGGACCCAAGTCTAAAGGTGAAATTGAACTCAGACTTTCAAACTTTTCGAAAATGGAACGGCGAGGCTGAAAGATAAAATCATTGGGTATAGATTGAAACTCGGAGTGTCACTTCTTCAGTGCAGGGACTTGATGTGAATTTGTGAAAAATTATTGATCTAAACAAGGTTTTGGTTTTTTTGTCTGCCTGTTGAACCACAATGATTGGAAACCTGTGTAATCTCACTGCTTCTCTCTACACAATTTTCCATGCTTCTGGCTCTGGGTGAAATCTTTCTTTGCGATGAGTTTGTTCAGTCTGCCTTGACTTCAGAACAACTGAAATATTCTTCTTAATTGGATATTGTCTAGAGGAATTACAGATGATCAATGTTACTCCATGTTTACACCACTCTTGGTCACTAGCAAGTTGGTCAAATGGATCTACAGCAGGACAATGTAGTTGGATGACCAGTGAAAACCTCCCTTAACCCTGGTTTAAGCTTTGATGCCATTTCATTTAGTTTCTGCAGGGTTTCGAATCATAGAATCCGGAACTTTAGAATAGTAAAATCCTTGAGTTGGTGCCCAGAACTGGATACAATATTCCAGGTGAAGTCTGACCAATACAGAATAGAGTGAAACTATTACTTCCCTCAATCTCTGGAGAGATCTCCATGAAAAAGAAAGAACAGGTCAATATGTTTCAGCAACCTTTTTTTCAGGCCTAATATGCACATGTGAAATGCAACCAGGTCAGGTAAGCCTTGCAAAAGTAAACAAAAATATTTTGAACCTCTTAGACCACCTGCAAGTTTCTTCCAAAATGCATCCAAGGAGGATTCTCCATCACCAGCAGCCTCCATTCCCTTTATAATTTCCATTTTGATGGCCAACTATAAACATCTATATGTAGAGAGATCTTGTAGCACCTTTGAGACTAACTGAAAGACAGAAGTTGGCAGCATGAGCTTTCATAGACTTCAGTCTAGTTCTGCAGATGCATATGGATATAGACTATATGTATATGAAGTTTTAATATGTAGAGAGATCTTGTAGCAGCATTGAGACTAACTGAAAGACAGAGGTTGGCAGTATGAGTTTTCATGGACTTGCATCTACTTACTTAGATGTATTTGGATATATAAATATATGTTGTAAGGGAGCCCTGGTGGCACAGGGGTTAAATGCCAGTTCTGCAGCCACAAGGCTGTGGGTTCGATCCCAGGCAGGCTCTAAGGTTGACTCAACCTTCCATCTTTTCAAAGGTCAGTAAAATGGGTACCCAGCTTGTTGTGGGGAAATTTGCTTACAGACTGTAAATTGCTTTGAGAGTGCTGATTTCACTATGAAGCGGTATAGAAATGTACATGATATTGCTATTGCTATTGACTGCTTCTGCCAGTTGCTAGACAAGTCATGGAGGATGCGGTTTCACAGTTTGTTTAAGAGACATTGGAATGAGGAACCCTGGCTTGTTGATAAGCCAGAGTCATTTTGCAAGAAAAGACAATAGCTTATGATTCTGATTTGTTCAGAGACAAACAAACCAGGTTTGGACATCGCATTAAACAAACAGTTGACAGAAAATCCCGGCTTGCAGTGGGGAGCCAAGCATGTGCAATTGAGAATGTGCTCCAATGTTTTCACTTGTTCACAGTAACTCAAAGGTTTGCTGCTGCTGTTGTTGTTGTTGTTGGTGGTGGTGGTGCAGTGGTTAAATGCCAGTACAGCAACCACAAGGTTGTGAGTTCGATCCCAGAGGACTCCAAGGTTGACTCAGCCTTCCATGTTTTCGTAGGTCAGTAAAATGAGTACCCAGCTTGTTGGGGGGCAATTGGCTTAGAGACTGTAAACCACTTAGTGCTGAGTTCACTATGAAGTGGTATGGAAATGGAAATGCTATTGCTATTGCTATGTTTTTCATATTCTAATACTTTCCCTAGGAGGTTTTTAAACAAAAGCTGGATGGCCATCCATTGGGAGTTCTTTGATTGTGTATTCCTGCATAGCAGAAGGGGGTTGGATTGGATGGCCCTTGGGGTTTCTTCCAACTCGATGATTCTATGTTTTAAATTTGTTGTTAGCTGCCTCGAGCCCCTATAGCAGGAGAAAGATGAGATATCAAAATAAATAAATTGTTGAAGTATCCCTATGTTCTGATCAGAAGTGCAGGGGACTAGCCCACTCCCAATAATCCTTAAAACCTTTCAAATCCTGTCCTTTGACAGATAAGATATTTCCAGAGAAGATTGGCCATGAAGGTGTGGGCTCTGGGAATTACATCTAGTGAGGAAGGACTTGAGTATGTTTGGTCTTCAGAAGACCGGAGGGTAGAAACACCTTAAAATATCATACAGGTTGCAGACAGAAGGCAGTGCAGATTTCTCTGTAGTTTAAGGGGATGCGGTTAAAAGCAATGGGAGGAAAATTGCAAGGAAACAGATTGCTGCTAAATATGAGGACAAACTTCTCAATGTCCTCTGATAATAGAACAGACTGCCTCAGGAAATGACAATCTCTCTTCAGTGAAAATTCTTCAGTAGAAACTATACTATCACTTTTAGCTGCATCCTTGTATTGCGGATGTTATACTGATCAGGGGAGAGTGGGTTTTGGACTAAATGACCTCTAAGCCAGGGCTTGGGAAGCTTTAGATGTCCAGATGCTTTGGACTGCAGCTCCCATAATCCCTAGCCATCAGCTAAGAGAGTTCACCAACTCTGCCATAATGTCTCCTCTTCAACTCTAAAATGCAAACACTAATATTTTTGTTTTTATGTCTGTTTTTGCTTTCTAGTCATTTCCAAACTTTGGTACTCAGGTGTTTTGGACTTCAATTCCCAGAAGCCCCAGCCAGCTTGGCCAACAGTCAGGAATTCTAGAAGTGATATTCTAAACATTTGTAGGAGCAAAGTTTGGGAAGCACTGTTCTAGAACATATCTTTGATAGGGTCTGGGTTACCATTACCTTTTCTATGGATGAAAAGTGTGATGCAGTGCCTCATTGGAATGGCCAAAACAGATACTTCAAAAAACATGAAGCTTTTCCACTGTTGACAATCCAGCCCTTCCACCCTTTTTCTGCACTATTTTGCAATTTGGTAAATAGTGGCACAAAAGCTGCTTTATTTTTCTCAACAATGGACTAAAACCCACATTTTGATCCTGTTTTCCAGGCAAAATTATACTGGAATACTCATGCAGTACAAAGGCTAACTTAATTTGCACCCAGTAGACCAAGTCAATTTGTACCAGAACATGGTTGTACTAAATGGGAAGTTTAGCTGTAAATTCTTCTTTCAACAGAAATGTATTGATTTGTACAGTTGGGAGGAATGTCAGCTAAAACTCCAACCACCTTCAGAGGCAGTCAGTTCCAAGGCTAAACAGCTGCTTTGTTGGGATTCTTTTTAATGTTTAGTCTAATCCCCTTAATTTATTTATTTATTTCATTTTTATGCCACCTTTCTCCCCAAAAAGGGACCTAAGAGGACTCACAAAATAAAGAAGAAAAGACAAAGAGGTGCTATGATAGACATCTCCAAATATGGCCACCTGGAAGGTGGAATGTGCTTGTTCCTTGTTGATTTTGAAGATAAGAACCCAATGGGCATCTTTCTTGTAGTTGGTACCCATTGGGTTCTTATCTTAAAAATCAACAAGGAACAAGCACATTCCACCTTCCAAGGGACCATATTTGAAGATGTCTATCACAGGATCTCTTCATCTTTTCTTCTTTATGCTGAACTGACTCAAGAGAGCAACTCCATCAAATGAGTTGGGGTTACCAGATATTTTGCCTTCTTAGTCACCTTCCCTTGGACATGTCCCAGTTTGTTGAAATCCTTCTTACACTGTGATGCTCAGAACTGGACACAGTACTCCAAATGAGGTCTGACTAAACTAAAACGCGTCTGGCAAGAGTGGTACTATTGCTTTCATTGGTACGGACACAATATGTCCTGTTGATGCAGCCAAGATTTCAATTAGTTGTTTCTGCTAATGTCGACTTGTGTTTAGCTTGCAGTCTAACAAGACTCTTAGATCCTTTTTGCATGAACTGTTGGCCAACTAGGTGTCACCCTTCTTGTATTAGTGCATCTGATTTTTCCTACCTAAACACAGAGCATTGTATTGATTTCTTTTTGATAATTCG
Source organism: Phrynosoma blainvillii (assembly GCA_026167975.1). Taxonomy (NCBI): domain Eukaryota; kingdom Metazoa; phylum Chordata; class Lepidosauria; order Squamata; family Phrynosomatidae; genus Phrynosoma; species Phrynosoma blainvillii. The sequence goes on from JANUYF010000015.1 coordinate 1,941,908, forward strand.
TTTTCTTTGGCCTAGTTCTCTTATATGTTTGTGTCATCTTGAAGCCTGATTCTAATTAGATTGTAGACAAACTTCCCTGGATTACATCTGTAAATACGTTGAGCTCTCTTTTTGTTGAGTTTTTTCTTAAAATTGCCTCTAGAAGTATGATTTGTCTTTCCCATCATTAATACAATTTTATCAGGAATTAGAAAAAGAGACTGCATTTGACTGTGACACGAAGATGTCCTTTGGGACATGTTTTGTGTGATGGTGTGTCTTTCGCTTTCATAAGAGCATAAAGGGAACATTGTGTTAATTAAGAGAAACCATGTCATTGTTTGGAAATACGGCGAAACATGGATTGGCGCACATAGCCGCAATGGTTCCCCTAGGACTGCACTGGCAGAGATAACATATTAGTGCATTTGGTTCATCTCCATCGTATATGTTCAGCTTCCTGCCTTTTTTTTAAAAAAAGGAGTCAAGCTAACTTGTTAATCAGTTCTTCGTTGTGGAAGAACGTCTGTCCTTGTTGTGTTACATGGTTAGCTATCACCGAGGCAGAAAACTGCAACATCTTCCTCAAAGCAATGAGGAGATTTTCATGCTTTAATGGTGGCAAGGAGACCAGTGTTGTCCATGTTGCTGGGAGACAGGGATGTGTAGGAAAAGCTCATCTTATTCATCAGTCTTTCCTGAATTTGACACCTTACTCCTAATGCCTGACCCTGTTGTCCAGTTCTCATCCATATCTGGAGAGCCCCATGCTAGGAATCCCATCTGTCCATCCGCCCATCCATTCCTTTATTTATATCTTTGCTTTCTCAAAAACTAGTGTTTGGATAGCGTGGTATCCCAAAACAACCTAAGGTAGGGTGACCAGACATCACAGCCTCAAAGGAAGATAAGACACTGCAAGTTGTAGGGCATTAAAAAAAAATGGAGAACATTACCAAATAAAAACTCAAAGCACTAATATAAATATAAATATAATTTCATATGGTTTATTTATACAGTGGTCCCTCCACATTTACGAGGGTTGGGGTGAAGGACCCTCCCATGAATGTGGAAAAACCGCAAATAGAAAAATACTATTCTTTTTGCCTAAGAGAACACCTCTCTAGGAATCTCCATGTCCTCCAGTGCAACTCTGTGGTCAACATCTGCCAGAGGTTGATCATAGAATCATGCTGGAGGACCTACAAATGCCAAGAGAAGTATTTTATCTAGGAACTTCTAGGTTCTCCAGCACAACTCTATGGTCAACTTCTGGCAGAGTTGCACTGGAGGACCTAGAGATTCCTAGAGAGAACATATTAATCAAAACCACAAATAGTCAAATCCGCAAAAGTCAAAACCACAAATGTGGAGGGCTCACTGTACTGTATAACATAGTCAACCCTATTTATCTGATGAACTTATCTTCATTAGAATACCTTGTTGGCTTGCAATATACTTATAGAACTCTGTGCAAAACAAATGCTTAAAACTGTACTTTGCTAGCAACAAACCCTTGAATGAATCCACATTTGAATTATTACGTTCATTTGTAGTTTTCCTATTTGCTTTCTCTCATCCCTCCTGCTTCTACCTCAACCCAAATCACACACTTGGTGCTTCTGATCTGCCTTCAACAACCCAGATCTTCCTTTCCTTTCCACATCTCTGGCAGAAAAAAAGAAACAAAACCTCCACATGGTCAGTGACAGTCTTCTCTGGAGCCCTTTGCAGCAACTGGGGCAGTAATAAATCTGTTGAATTACTTCTTGCTTGCCTACTGAGTTGATGGAAGGGTAAGTGTTATGGCCCAAAATAGAGGATATTTTGCAATTCCTCCTGGACCCCTGAACATAAGATTGAAAAGTAGGACATGTCCAGGAAAATGAGGACTTCTAAGGTAGTTTCTGGAAGACTGTGTGCAGACAGACTGGGAATCTGGGATGGATATAGATCTTATAGATGCTAAGATGGATGTAAGACCTGATTCTTTCCCCTTAACTCACTTCCAATTTCTGTGATTTTTCGTGGTCTACATTTTAACGCCTTGCTATTACGGCACATTTTTGTGGCTTTCGTAAAAGGATGCCAGTTTTCACTTCCCTTCAAGGGCAACTGCCATTTTAAAGGAGGCAATCTGCAACCCATTTTCCTCCCCTTGTCTCGACAAACGGAAAGTCAAGAGCAAAAGAAAAGCACAAATATTATTTTTGTAACTGGCAGTTTGTCTTTGGGAGTTTTCGCCCCCCCCCCCCCCAAACAGTAACTTCTGCTCTGCAAATGGAGCCCCGCAAGAATTTGGCACAGCGCAGCTGGAGGCGCAAACAAATAAATGAACAACAAATGCATTAATCAAATAGAAATGTGGAAACCAAATCTGCATTTGCTCTGTACTTTCTTTTGTACTGCTTCTGGGTCTGATTACAGAAGCTTTTGCATGTCTTTTCTTTGGGGCTTGCAAAAATTCACACAAGAATAGCCTATAGAACTGTCAAATATTCCTGGCTGCCCTGAATAATTCAGGGACGCCTGTGCAATTTATGGACAATGGTGTGTGCTTTGGATGCAATTCTTATCACCTAAGTAGGGAGGGATGAGACATTTCACACTCTTTTCTATACATAATTTACACTGCCTCTTGAATATGTGAATGTGTAATTGTGCCGGTAGGTCTGTGTCATCCTCCTGAGCTTAGCTGCATTAAATTGATTTCTTTTTGTATTTCTCCCATTTAATTTGGTGCATTTGCCCTATAAACAATGGCTATATGTATACACATGCATCAGCACAAGTGGCTGGATGTGTGAGTGTGTGTACTTGTGTGTGAGTGTGAAATTCATGTTATAGACATTGTGATGCTGATTTGGCGCTTTTAAACACAGATACGCATACCAGATGGTAATAAACTTTGGAGGAAAAGGCAGGATAAGTAGGCTGTTTTCTATGGAAGCCCTCTTTAGTGTGTACAGAAGATTCGTTGGTAAGCATGGTGAGATAAATGCTTAACTGTGTACCCTCCAACATCAAACAGATGAAAACTGGGGTACTTGTGACCAAGCAACATTAGAGTGTATTTGAGATGGCAAAAATCCTTCATGAGGAAGAGGATGGAATCTAGGAGAGGCTGCAGCAGTTTGCTTTTGCCTGATCTTACTGGGAAGGGCATGATTCCATCCTCGCTGCATTGTTCCCGGAAATGGAGGCGCCTCCTTTTTAAATGGCTCCGATGGCAAGTGTGAATGGCAACGGGGTTAAAATCATAGAATCCTAGAGTTGGAAGAGACCCCAAGGGCCATCCAGTCCAGCCCCATTCTGCCATGCAGGAACTCAAAATCAAAGCATCCTCGACAGATGGCCATTCAGTCTCTGTTTAAAATGCCACGGAGAGATTCGGGGATGGAAAATGTAGTGGGTACAACGATCCAGTATTGCTCCATTGTGGAGATCCAGATTTCCTTGGGACAAAAAAAAATTAAGTGTGAATGCCCCCCTAGACAGCAAATATGAAAGTGGCCCACAAAATCTAGCTCACTTTCCCCAGTTCTGAAAAGTCACATCAGCTGGGCTACATAGGTACATCTGAATGTGTTGGGTTATCGGATTATTTCATACCATCAGAGAAGGAGCCAAGAGTGCAGTGCATCTAATCTGCACAAATTGGCCGCTCTTGTGATATGCATCCTTGCCAAAAGAGAAAAAGCAGCTTACCCAGTGAGGTTTACTTATGGAAGACTCAGTGACAGCAGTGGTCTTATTAGTCCGTTTATCCACCTCACAATGCTATTTATTTGTTGTACTTTTATCCTCAGGGGCTCAGAGCAATTTTATTTGGCACTCTCGGCCTGACTCCAATGTAGGGATCACTCTGGCAGAGATCTGCCTCGCTTTAATGATGTGACAGCACAAAGCCCCCTGAACCTATAATAATTGCCGTGTGAGAGTTTTCAAACTTTACTCCCAAACCTAGAGGAACCATTTCCATTTTATAACTGTGACAAATGATCCCCTTGCAATGATCTTTGGAAGAAAGAGGTAGGTGCAAGGATTTTGTGGTGCAAAGCAAGCACAGAATTTGGGTCTTGGGTCAACACTGTAGTGTAAGGTGATGTATAGGGATCCTGGAACTGTTTTTATGCTGGAAGAGGGTTCAGGCTGCATCAATAGAAGTACAGAATCTAGATCAAGGGAAGTAATAGTGGCACTATATTCTGCTTTGGACATACTGTGTCCAGTTCTGGACACCACAATTTGAAAAGGATGTTGAGAAACTGGAGCATGTCCAGAGGAGGGCAACCAAAATGGTGAAGGGTCTGGAAACCATGCCCTATGAGGAACGACTTAGGGAATTGGTTATGTTTAGCCTGGGGAAGAGATGGTTAAGAGGTGATATGATAGCTCTGTTTAAATATTTGAAGGGATGTCATATTGAGGATGGAGCAAGCTTGTTTTCTGCTGCTCCAGAGAACAGGAGATGGAGAAATGGATGCAAGCTACAGGAAAAGTGATTCCATCTCAACATTAGGAAGAACTTACTGACAGTAAGAGCTGTTCAACAGAGGAAGACAGTCCCTTGGAGAGTGGTGGAGTCTCCTTCTTTGGAGGTCCTTAAACAGAGACTGGATGGCCATCTGTCGGGGATGCTTTGATTTTAAGTTCCTGCATGGCAGAATAGGGTTGGACTGGATGGCCCTTGGAGTCTCTTCCAACTCTGTGATTCTATGATTCTAACTGGCAGGTTGATCATTATTTATTTTGCCTACTTGTAGGTTTTGATAAAACAATTAGAACACAGACTGCTGCATTGAAATAACAACTAGGACATCATCTGGTTGCCATGAAAGCAATGACAAAAAAATAAAATTAAACAATACATCATTGAGTAAATAATAAAAAAGGTACAATTAATAAACAAAGCAAAGGGAAAACGTGTAAGTCCCTGTTAAGTGAATACAAAGATGCATATTATCAGCTCTCCTCTCATAGCCATTCCTATACAGATTTAAAAACAAAATCTCTGGAAAATACAGGACCAGGCAAGAAAATCCAAAGCCACACACATAATACTCTGGAAAGAAGATGCAAATAATGTATAGCTAGAGGTGCAGAGAGCCAGATGTAGGGCACAGACAGGGGAAGGGGAAATTATATCTCCCATTCATTGTCGTCCAATGATTCTTAATATATTAAGAGTCTTACAAACATGTGTACTTAGATGTCCTCTCCGTGTCTTAAGGGTTGCTTGTAGTTATTAGGAGTCAAGTTAATTTTGCCTTATGATTGAGACACATCCAGGAGTCCTACACACAGAGAGAGACACACAAATTGTATGCACCTTAATTTGCTTCTCTGCTTAACAACTCAGTTTCTTGCACCCCAGTCTACCAATATCGCAATCACCATCTTTCCCCATAATTTTTGCACAGGTCTCTTGTTGTTCCTCATAGCAAATACAGAGGTGGGTTCTTCCGATGCATCATCAGGTCTACTCCTTAGAGTGCTCTTCATGTCCAAATTATAATGGGAACAGATTGTGACTCATGGAAAAGATCCGTGTTGCCTTCTGGAAGGCCTGAATATGCCCTGCAGGAACCCATGGCACCATGAATTAATGTCTCCCCCATTTCCAATGTAATGGTGACAGCATCACTTTGGCTCAGCATCTCTTTATCACGTTGAAAACATTTTCCAGTGATCTGTTTATCATCTTGGTGCCACCCTTCCAGAGAGCCACCTGCTGCTTAAGCGACTGTCAGTGACAGGCAAATAGATTGCAGAGAGGTTTATTCCATGCTGTCCTCCATCCCTGGGCAGAGCTATTGAATGATGTTTATCCTGCTTGTTTGTATTTACTTTGTCAACAGCTCCTGCAGATACTGGTTGTCTCTTGATGCATCACAGAGCCATCGGAAACTGAGCTTTATGAGTGCAAGGCTGTGTGTGCCTTGGTTTGCTGTTGTTTTGCTTCTGCAAGAACGGTCACAAGGAATGCTTGGTGGGCATTCCTTGGGGACAAAGTGTTTATTTTGAACTAGATGGCAGCCATACTCAAATATCTTTGAGTATGACCTAGGTGGCAGCCATACTGGAGATTTTCTGGGGTTGGAGATTTTCCAGCTCTTTTGACTAGCTGTAGTCCAGTGGTTCCCAAACAGGTGCCTTACGGTTGTGTTATGCAGAGGGGTGGGATTATTATTATTATTATTATTATTCAACTCCCAGAAGCCCCAGCCAGCTTAGCCAACAGTCAGGAATTCTGAAAATTGAAGTCCAAAACATCTGGAGAACCAAAGTTTGGGAACACTGCTGTAGACTGACATAAGAAACAGAAGGTTACTTTTCTATGGACAAGTCAAGATTCTGATGGCGTTGCTCCAGTTTTCAATGCAGATGTTTCCATTAATGCAATGTAATGTGGAGAGTGGAAAGAAGTACGAGTACATTTTTGTGTTCACTTGCCAGTTTTTTTTATATCACAAGAATAATAGAATCATAGAAATGGAAGAGACCTCAAAGGTCATCCAATCCAACCCTCTGCCATGCAGGAGGACACAATCAAAGCACTCTTGAGAGATGGCCATCCAGTCTCTGTTTAAAAACCTCCAAAGAGGGAGACTCCATCACTCTCCAAAGGAGTATCTTCCACTGTCAAAAAGCTCTCACTGCCAGGAAGTTCTTCCTAATGTTTAGATGAATCTCTTTTCCTGTAACTTGTATTTATTGCTCTGTGTCCTATTCTCTGGAGCAGCAGAACAGAAGCTTGCTCCATCCTCACTATGCCATCCCTTCAAATACTTAAAGAGGGCTATCATATCACCTCTTAACCGTCTCTTCTCCAGGCTAAACATACCCAGCTCCCTAAGCTGCTCCTCAGAGGGCTTTATGGTTTCCAGACCTTTCACCATTTTGGTCACCTTCCTCAGGACACACTCCGGCTTCTCCACCTTCTTCTTGAAATGACCATAACAGATTGGAGAGGTGGTCCAAAGTAACAAGATGAATCCCAAAAGAGATAAAGATAATGTACTTTGTTTAGGTAGGAAAAATGAAAGGCTTAAGTATAAAATGTGTATCACCTGGCTTGGCAACATTACAAGTGCAGAAGATCTAGTGCTCTTTAAGTAGACCACAAGCTAAACCTGAGTCAGCAGTGTGGTGTGGCAGCCAAAAAACCAATGTAATTATTGTCTGAATCAATAGGAGTATGGTGTTCAGATCAAAGCCAATAACAGTATCACTTTGTTCTGCTTTGGGTAGATCTCACCTGGAATACTGGCTGCAGCTCTGGGCACAGAGCCAACTAATTCCAGTTTAAGATGATCGCATTTGAGACAAACCAAGTCAGATCCATGCTTTCCTGCAATCCATCTTGGTGGTTTATCTGACTCAGTATTGTCTCCCACTGGCTGCATCCACACTGCAGAAATAAGCCAATTTTCATGAGACATTTAGCCTTCTCTGTCAGAGAGCTCTGGTTCCACAATGAACTAGAATTCCCAGAATTCCATAGCATTGAGCCATGCCAGTTAAAATGGTGTCAAACTGGATTATTCTGTGGTTTCAGGCAGATGTCTTTCCCAGCCTCACCTGGAAATGTCAGATGGTGGCGTCTCCTTCTTTGGGGGTCTTTAAACAGAAGCTGGATGGCCATCTGTCGGGGATGCTTTGATTTTGAGTTCATGCATGGCTGAATGGGGTTGGACTGGATGGCCTTTGTGGTCTCTTCCAACTCTATGATTCTATGATATTGAATGTGGGACTTTCTCCAGTCAAAGCAACTGCTCTGCTGTTGAGTTACAGCCCAAAAGTCCAGAACTAGACACTACTTTAATAGAGCCTGGTGCCTTCTTTGACAGATGACAAGTGTTATTGAGAGCCCAAATTAACCTTTAAAGCCATGATCTACAGTGCAAATTATGGCACTGTAGGAATCTTCTCTGGTGGCTTCTTTTCTCTAGCAGAGAAGGGGCTTTTGATCACTGTGTGACTTCTCCAAGGCTCTCTTTCGGTACCATTTCCCCCTCCCTCTGCCTGTTCTTACTGGGTTTCTAAGGCAGTTGCCATCCTACTGAGCTCCTGCTGCCTTGCCATTAGCCTCCAAGAAAGGTTAACTCCATCTCCCCAGTTTTTAGTTGCAGTTTTATCTCCCCCCCCCAAACTACCACCCAAAGGAAAGCAGCTGGGGTCAGACCTGGCAGAAGAGCTTTGATCTCAGCCCCTGTAGCAATGGTGCAAAGTTCAGCCCTTCGCAGAAACAGGAGCCTTTGTTTATTCATGTATTATTTAGACATGAGAGTTGAGTACCACATGAAGGGCAGGAGAGGGAGAGGCATAACATTCATAATTTATCCCCAAGGATGAGTGTGCAGGGTTCTGTGACTAGTGAGACACGACAGAATTTACTCAGGAAGTTGGCTGTAGTCCTTTTAAGAGAGTTAAGAGAGAGATCTTCTGTGATCTGAGTAATTTATTCTATTTTTGTAGACATCCAAGCACAGATCCAAGCACAGATCACAAATTACTCATATCAAAAATAAGAGTAAGATCCAAGAAGAAAACAAAACCAGTGATTATACCAAAATATGATCTAAATAATACCCAACAGAATTTACAGATAACATAAGAAACAGATTTGCATTATTAAGCATAATAGACTGAGAACCAGAGGAACTATGGTCTAAAGCCAGGGACATAATAAAAGAAGAATGCAGACAGACACTTTCAGTAAACAAAATGAAAGAGAGAAAAACAACCATGGATGACAGAAAAAACACTACAAGCAATAAAGAAAAGAATAAAGAAAATATTTTCTATTTTGTAGAAAATATTGGTTGATGGATGCGATAAATTCCAGCTGACTGATATTTCTGAATAAATTTGCATGTGAAAGAAAATAATTGTTAAGAAGGGGGGAAATCCTATCGATCTCTAGATGGGTTGACACTGTTTTGGACAAATGCTTCATGCCTGGTGGTGTCCGGCATCTATGTTTTTTACAGGGCTTGCATTAAACATATTTTTAAATTAAAACAAAAGAAAATCTACTACCAGACTAATTTTTGTTGCCAGCTGCCCTTCAGTTGATTCCGACTCATGGTGAAGCTATGAATGAGACTACTCCAAGTAGAGACTGCTGTGCTTAGGTCTTGCAGATTCAGGCCCATGACCTCCCTGTTTAAGTCTATCCATCTGTCCTGTGGTTTTCTTCTCTTTCTACTGCCTTTCCTTGCATTATTGCCTTTTTTTTTTTTTAATGAGTCATGCATTCTCATGATGTAGCTAAAGTACAATAATCCCAGTTTCATCATCTTGGCATCCACGGAGATTTCAGGCTTCAACTATTCAAGGACCCATTTGTTTGTCATTTTGGCCATCCATGGTATCTTCAGCACTCTAGAAGCCTTATTACTACTCTAGAAGCCTTCAAGAAGGCACTTAAGATGGAGCTCTGTTTAAAGACCTCCAAAGGAGACTCCACGACTCTCCGAGGGAGTGTGTTCCACTGTCAAACAGATCTGTTTGGAAGTTCCTTCTAATGTTGAGGTGGAATCTCTTTTCCTGTAGTTTGCATCCTTTGCTCCAAGTCCTATTCTCTGGAGTAGTAGAAAACAAGCTTGCTCCATTCTCTGGCCATGGTGGGACATGTGTATGAACAGATACCCCACATTACAATGGAAGGCCCCAGGTAATAGAGGGAGGTTGGGGTAGCTCCGAGACCAAGATATTCTGGGCTGCTCCCTTGAGTATTGTGGCTCACCACTGTAACTGTTTACTTTTGCCATTGCGGTCAATTTAAGATGATAGATTTACTACTAATACAGTCATCCCTGTGAATTCTTTATCCACAGATTCAACCATCCACAGCTTGAATATATATATATATATATATATATATATATATATTGCAAAAAACAAACCTCGATTTTGCCATTTTATCTAAGGGACACCATTTTACTATGCCGTTGCATTTAATGCGCCTTGAGCATCCATGGATTTTGGTATCCACAGAGGGGTCTTGGAACCAAATCCCAGCAGATACCAAGGATGCACTGTCCAAAACTATCAAAGGATCATTGGACAGAGATGGAGAAACCCAGCCCCCTCAGTTGGTGATTTATTACACCTGAGTAATAAAATGAATAAAAGCAGTTTGCAACAGAAATATTCGAAGTGCAGTCTCCATTGAGAAACAATTGGAAAGTGAAACTAAGTGAAGCCAAAGGCTCAGAGAGATTGATAGCAGAGCACTGGAAAGTGGATGCCAAGGGCCCACTGCAGTCACATCGCTTAGTAATGATATTAATGGCCAAGACAAATCTCTGCATAAAGCAAGTATTAGCATAGGACACTGGCATGAGTTAGGAGTCCTTTGGGTGCCGTTACAGTGGGTCCCCAATAGTTATTTTCTATCTGTTAAAATGCTTTGATTTCTGCAGGCTGAGTTTCTTCCCTAGGCTGCATTCACACTAAAGCTGTCTATAATAACTGGCATCTGCATCCATTTAAATTACTATTTTTTCTACTGCTTGCTTAATGGAATTGACGTGGAGAAGTGGGGAAATATTGGTAGCAATGCATCCATTTGCCTATTACGGAATTAAATAAATTTATACCTGCATTTCCATGGGAGGCAACAGCTTGACTCAACTCTCTTAGCAGAATGCTGCTCTCGCTTTGGTGCTCTGCGGCTTTAATTTAAATAGCTCATTGTGCCATTGTGCATAAAGAGAGACGTGACTCAGTGTGTGTGTGTGTGTGTGTGTGTGTGTGTTAGCTTGTGCCAAAGTTGACTCTAAAAGTGAAACTGTCTTTGAAACGAGATTCACCTTTATTAAACGCATATACATGGAGAACCATGGCCAGCATGGCGTAATGGTTTGAGTGTTGGACCATGACTTTGGAGACCAGGGCTTGATTCCCAGGTCAGCCGTGAAACCCACTGTGTGACCTTGGGCAAGTCACATGCTCTCAGCTTCAGGGGAAGGCCGTGGCAAACCTCCTCTGGACAACTCTTACCAAGAAAAGCCCATGATAGGTTTGCCAGAAGTCAGGAATGACTTGAAGGCACACAACAACATGGAGAACCACTTCAAGAGAAGGAGTTCTAACCATCAGAAAGAGCACCCTCTTTTTATAATCTTAATACTGAAGCTTCAAGTGTTTCCCCAAACCCTTTTTGATCCATCACATTTATTGAGGAAATAATCAATGCCCTTTTTAGCAATGCCCTTTTCGTTCATAGCAAAAAAGCTTTTCTCTGTAATCTTTATTTGCAATGCACTGCATCCCAGAAAATGTAACCACACACCCTTTGCAGGCCTGAGTTCAAGACAGGGACTGTCTGTATGGAGAAAAAGAAATATTCCTATCCCATTCCCACACTGGCTCATCTGACAACACTTGGACCAAAAGGGGAGGAACATGGATGCAATCCATGCTCCAGGGCAATTCTCAAGAGTAAAAAGAGTCCCTTTACTCCAGATCAGGATGGAAAATTCTGGAGAATTCCTTGAGTGTGCGGACTGCATGCCGGTGCGGGGATGGGGGAAGCAGTAACAGCAGGGGAATAAGCAATAGCTGACCTCTTCCCACCTCTTCCAACCCTGCCATGGCACTTTTACTTTCGAGTTTGCACAGTTTCTCCTGCACTAATTGCAGACGTGCAAATTTGAGTGAACAAGGCCACATTAGCACAACAATACCATCAGTACAATGCACCGATGCGCAATAGGATGTGCAGACAGTGCTGCTGGTATCGGCTGATTGTGAGAGCAATTGTGTGGAAAGATCATCCTTCCTGCCAATCTGGAAGCTGTGATGGTGAGCCAGCTTTTTCCATCAGTACAGAGAAGACCTTAGCTGGGGAAATCCATTGACTTGATACTGTGTCCAGTTCTGGGCACCCAATTCAAGAAGGATGTTGAGAAGCTGAAGTGTGTTCAGAGGAGGGTTACCAAAATGCTGAAAGGTCTGGAAACCATGCTCCTTGCCCCATCCCCTCACCGGTCCGCACATTCAGGGAATTCTCCAGAATTTTCATCCTGATCTGGAGTAAAGGGACTCTTTTTACTCTTGAGAATTGCCCTGGAGCTGGGTAGATGTAGCCTGGAGAAGAGAAGGTTAAGATGTGATATGATAGCCTTGTTTAACTATTTGAAGCGGTGTTTCGTTGAAGATGGAGCAAGCTTGTTTTCTGCAGCTCGAGACAATAGGGCTGGGAGCAATGGATGCAATGGATGCAAAATAAAGGGGAAAAGATTCCACCTAAACATTAGGAGGAACAGTGGAACACACTCCTTTGGATGGTGTTGGAAAACCTTCTTTGGAGATTTTTAAGCAAAGGTTGGATGGTCATCTGTTGGGCTTTGATTGTGTGTTCCTGCATGTCAGGGGATTGAATGGGATGGCCCTTGGAGTCTCTTCCAATTCTATGATTTCTATGAATTGCATACATGCAGATTGATCAAACAAGTGCACATTAGCACAACAATACCATCAGTAGAAGGCGCTGCCGCTCAATAGGATGCACAGATAGTGCTGCCAGTATCTGTGTTGGCTGATTGTGCAGACAGCTCATCCTTCACAACAATCTGGAAGCTGCAATGGTAAACTAGGTTTTACCATCAGTAGAGACAAGACCTTAGCTGGGGCAAGCCAGGTTCATCAAAACCTACCTAATGTGACCTGATTATAGTCTGGCCACAGTCCTTATTTCTAATCTATTGATTTCTGATCACTGAACATCACCTTCACAGTTGTCAGAGCAGACAAAAGCTGTTTGTATATTCCATGGTACCACGAGGAAGAGATTCTTGCCAAAATTTAGGAACTATGCATTTTCTTGCTTTTGGTGTCGCTGAGCTGCTGAGTTATGAAATCCTACCCAGAAAGGCGAGACATTATTTAACATGTTTTCCAAGCAAACATCCCAGAGGAGATACAGATTAGCTGGTTTGTGTGTGTGTATGTGTTTGTATTTCTTCTTGAAGCTAAGGAATAAACACAAAACCTTCCATTCCCTTGGGAATAAATAATGCATTTTTTTTCACAGCTGTTTTCTTACTGTTTTAAGCAGATTTTTGGAACTGTGACCTCCTCCTGCTCAAGAGATGGGAGGATACAGGTTTGACCTCCTTGTTGTTCTCTGTTTAATATTTGTAAAGTACTCCCCACTTCCTTGAACAGTTAGAAGTCTTTGAAGCAAGACTACAGGGCCTATTTTCTTTTTGGAGAAAGCCAGTGATGGTGCATTGTGTCTATAATATTCGTTTATTTCCAAATCTACAGATAGAACATAGTGGAGGCAGTGTGTTACAAACTCTCAGCACAGACTGCATTACTGAGTAAGGAATGGTTGAATCTGTCATTTTAGATTTCTCTCGGTTTCTCATTTTCCCAGCCTCCAGGTCATTCTGCATCAGTCTGCTTCAGAAATCTGTAGGAAAGTTCATCTGCAGTCCTCTCAGTATACATTTGTGTATGCAGTTGGCATTATATACACTCACAGAATGCTTTTGTTTAATGTTGTTTTTCTTGATGTACACATTTTTGTGCACATTTCCACTACTGCATACATTTTTGTATCCATTTAGTTCTGACAGGTGCAATTATCAAAGGATGATAATATATAATTATATCAAAGGAGATACACAATTCTGGAAATTGCAAATACCTTCCTAATGAGGACCACAACATCGCACCCAAACCGCCAACTTGTTCTGCAATGCTGGGCAGATCTATACATAGTGAATGCTTCACTTGTTGTCAAAATATGAAGTAATGCAGTTCATATTAAGCAGTGACAACTGGTTGTAACACTCTTTTTCATTCTTGGACTTATCACATCTAGCAATTTGTACACTCTGAATAACTCTGTTTTCCACACAAGTGGGAGAAATTTTGCATCTTTTCCACCATTTATCATCATGTTGTCTAGGGGGCTGTATGCACAGGCCAAAAGGCCTATGTTCCCCCTGTTATGTTGTTGTCCTATACAGATGTAGTTTGAGCATTGGACTACAACACTGGATATCAGGATCTGATTCACATTTGAGCATAAAAAGCCACTAGATGACGTTGGTCAAGTCACACTCTCAGTTTCAGAGGATGGCAGTGATAAACCTGCTCTGAAGATACTTGTCAAGAAAATCCTATTATAGGTTTTGCTAAGGATCACTGTAAGTAGGGGGAAAAATAACTTCAAAGGACACAACAACAACAAGGAATAAATCATTGTGATGTCTAGGGGGCTGAATGCATGAGTCAATAGGCTTCTGTTCTTCCTGGCCTGGCATTATCCTATACGGATGACACAGACCAATAGCCGCAGGTTAGGATCGGCCAGACTGGATGCTGATATGGTGGTTCTGACCTGACTTCAGCCCAAAGGGCCCTTAAAGGCCCTTAGTGTGGTCTAAAGTGATCATCTGTTTATGGTAGAGTCTCCTTCTTTGGAGGTCTTTAAACAAATGCTGGGTGGCCATCTGTTCAGGGGTGCTTTGATTGAGAGTTCTTGCATGACAGAATTGGGTTGGACTGGATGGTCCTTTTTGGGGTCTCTTCCAACTCTATGATTCTATGATTCCTTGGTAACTGGTACCCCTCCATATGTACAGATTTTTTTTTTATCCATGGAATCAAGCATCCATGGCTTGAAAATACTATAAAATATATATAAGTTCCAAAAAGCAAACCTTGATTTTGCCATTTTATATATGGGACACCATTTTACTATGCCATGGATTTTGGTATCCTTGGGGGGTCCTGGAACCAAACCCCAACAGATACCAAGGATCCACTGTACATTTAGGAGTGATCATATTCCAGCAATATTAGAATCACTCCACTGGCTGCCAGCTAGTTTCTAGGTAAGGTACAAAGTATTACTACCTTTAAAGCCCTACATGGTTTGGGCAAAGGTTATTTATGGGTACACCTTCTTCCATATAGTCTACCTCATACACTCAGGCCCTCTTAGAGACATTTACTTGTCACCCAAAATTAGGCTAACAACAGTTACCTAGAGGATATTTTCTTCAGCCGTTCCTAGACTGTGGAATGACCTGCCTGTGGAGGTCCGTCAGTTGGATATGCTTTCTGAGTTAAAAACAGCAGTAAAGACCAGTTTCCTCTGTCAGGCCTAACCAGATGATTTTTAAATTGCAAATTTTAAAATAGGTATGGATAGTTTTAATAGATATTGGTTTTATGTGCTCTTTTAATTGGCCTCATTTGTTGTTCGGATCCTTAGAGAGAGGTAGGTAAGAAATGATGATGATGATGATGATGATGATGATGATGATGATGATGATGATGTTATAGAAATAACTGGGCAACATTTCTCTCTGTGTATGCATCCCCTCCTAGGTAGGTCTATCCAGATGATTTTTAAAGCTGAAACTTGAAATGATGAATTTTTAAAATGTGGATAGCTTTAGCATGTCTGAGTCTTGTTTGTTCTTTGAAAATGATGTGTGCTTTTACTGATGCTGTGCATTTGTTGGTCTGTTGTTGTTCCCCACCTCAATCCCTGGAGAGAGGCAGATAAGAAATAAATCTTGTTGTTGTTTTTGTGTGCCTTCAAGTAATTTCCGACTTATGGAGACCCTAAAGTGAACTTATCATAGGGTTTTCATGGCATGATTTGTTCCGAGGAGGTTTGCTGTTGCCTTGCCCTGAGGCTGAGAGTATGTGAATTACACATTACCCAACAATTGAGCATTGGGATAATAACAATAATAATAGCAATAGCATTTACATTTTTATATTGCTTAACATTGAACTCAGCACTCTCAAAGGTTACCCTATTGTTGTTGTTAGGAGCCCAGGTGGTGCAGTGGTTAAATGCTGGTACTGCAGCCACAAGGTTGTGAGTTCGATCCCAGAGGGCTCCAAGGTTGACTCAGCCTTCCATCCTTCTGGAAGTCGGCAAAATGAGTGCCCAGCTTGTTGGAGGCAATTGACTTACAGACTGAGTGCTGAGCTCAATGTTAAGCAATATAGAAATGTAATGCTATTTTTTATTATTATTATTATTATTATTATTATTATTATTATTATTATTATTATTATCCCAATGCTCAATTGTTGGGTAATGTGTAATTCAGTATCCTTAAGTATTCCATGTTTAAGTGTTTCTTCCTTCTTGCACTCCACCTCTGAGTGCCCCTCAATCCCTAAAACCATCGAATTTAAATGTAAAAGAGAAACTATCTTCTGCAGATATACTACAGTCCTCCGAATCAGAGGCAAATAAGGTGCTTTCTTTGCTTGACTTAATCACTTGGCAAGTGATTTAATAGAGTGCTTTGAAGAAGTACTCCACCAGTTTGTGTAGGGCTCCGAGCGCTTCCTAAATAATTTGGGGGGGAAAATGCAAAATGGTTGTGCCGTCACATTACCACAAATCTCTCCCTAACAATGGCAGATAATAGCACCTGGGTTATCACACATGAAAGCAGATTAGTCCAATTTGAACACAGAACAATGCATCATCTGCTTAATACCTGGAGGCATGCCTCCCTCTTTTAATTGAAATAGTAATTTTCATGATCAGGTTTATTATGAAAAAGTAAACCAAAAAAAAAGACACCTTATTTTTGGAAATATATGGGCACTGGGGCATGCAGTTGAATTTCCCGAATGTTTCTAAGCCAGCGGTGACTGGATTAAAAGGGATGTCTCACAATTACGTGTTCCTGAGCCATGCTTTCAACGGTGCCTTCTAATGCACAGAAAGGAAGGGATGTGACTCAAGATGCTTTTTCTTTAGCTGGAATTCCTTTGGGTTTGGCTTTGGGATCATCTGGGAACTGGTTTCAAAACTAAGTCAGTTTGGAGCAGGATATAATGTATGGCTGGTAAAAGAAACAAGGCATGTCGAGTTAGATACGGAGCAGACATATTCCTTCCTTTTAAAACGTATCACTAAACTGTAGTTTTATGTCTGCTGTCAGATGAACTCCAGCCTTGTGAGTCAGGTTTCTGCTGTTTTTGAAGTTGTTTGTCTGAGTCTAAGGCTACATCTGCACTGCAGAAATAATCCAGTTTCAGACCGTTTTCACTGCCGTGGCTCAGTGCTATCGAATCCTGGGATTTGTAGTTTGTTGTGGCACTGGAGCGCTCTGACAGAGAAGGCTAAATATCTCACAGGTTGACAAATCCTAGCATTCCATAGCATTGAGCCATGGCAGTTAAAGCAGCATCAAATTGCATTGTTTCTGCAGTGCAGATGCAGACTTAGATGGAAAAGCTTGTTGAAGGCCATTCAGAAAGTGACTCTGTAGAGCTTTGAACCCAGCTTCTTGGCTTCAAATTCCAGAAGTCTCTTAACAAAATTGCAAAAGCACTTGATTATTTTTGACATAGGTCCCCCAGTTGTGTTGCATTGTGGATTGTGCAGTATATGAACCAGAAGGTGCTTTGATTGTGTCTTCGTACAAGGCAGACTGAGGTTGGACTGGCTGGCCTTTGAAGTTTCTTCCAACACTAGGATTCTATGATTCTATGATAGACTACATGAGGTGGCATGACCAGGAAGGATCTAGGCATCTGCAAAATGCTCAGAGTACTTGTGTTGAAAGGAAGAAAGAAATGCAGCCTAGCTGTGAGCCCCAGAACTTGGTATAAGCCTCTCTTCTCCCCAGCTGTCCGGACAATAGCAGGCTATTAGTCCTGGACTGGGATCATCCAGTTTGGACACCAATCTGGTGTTCCTGGAGCCATCCCAGCCAAAAGATGCCTTAACCTGATCCAAAAAGACCAGCTGTTTGCTGCAAGGTTTCCTAGAAACTCTGTGATGGGAGCTGGCAAACTGGATGGCCCCGTGCCCCATACCTGCTGCTACTGTCCTGTCCATCCCAAAGGCCCACATCACAGCCTCTGATGGACAGCTCTGGCAACAAAGTCCTGTGGCAATGTAATGACCCAAAATGCTTTCATGACATAGCAGATGCCCAAGAATTTGGTGCCTAAACTATGAGCTCATATGCGATAAAAAGGATTGTGATTCTATACATTTTTCAAGAGTCCTATGAATTTTTCAAGAGTCCCCACCACCACCTCCATGGTTAATCTTCTGTATATCTCTGGGATTAGTGTCAGAATGGGCTCATTTGAGCTGATTTTGTGGTTTGTGAAAATGAGATGGTGAGAAGAGCTCGGCTAACAGGCACGGCCAACAGGCATTTTGTGTGCGAGTCCTGTTTCAGCGCCTACTTAAGACTACTGAATATGGATGGTGAGGGAGCTTCTGCAGTCATCTGCAACAGCTGTAGTGTGTTTGTGTTCTTGCCAAAGGAGGTACGTAGCAAGTGCAGAAAGTGCAAGTTGACTGCCCTGTTGGAAGAAAAGGTCCAAGAATCCTTGTATCAATTCTTAAGCATATTAGGGGGCATGAGGTTTCCAGGATCAGAGCAGAGCAGACTGTCCTGGATGAGAAACATACAAGGGATGTTGGTGTGGAAGGCAAGTGAAGAATTTGTTGGACTTTGCTTTCTTGACTTCCAACAAATATCAGGATAGTTGAAATCTCCCATTGCTCTCCTTTCCGTTACTATCTATTATCTCTCCTTTCTGAATAATGGCCATCTGTTTCAGGAAGGCATCATCCAAGTCCTCAGTCTGGCTTGGGGTGTGTGTGTCTGTAGTAGACCTCCACAATGAGGTTCCAGTTTACTCCGATGCTCTTAACTTGGTTTCTAGGGTTTAAGTCTTAAGATCTGTTTACCAGTGGACATCCTTAATGTCTAATGCTACTCCACCTCCCTGGCTGTTTGGTCTATTTTTCTGAAATAGATTATACACATCTATTATTACATTCCAATCATGAGACTCATCACATCAGGTTTCGGTGATGCGTATTATATCATATTTGCTTTGCTGTGTTAAGAGTTTGTCTTGTTTATTTCATGGGTATTACTGTATGGGTAAGCCACATGTTCTCAGCCTCAGGGGAAGGCAAAATCCTCTGACCAAGTCTTCTAAGAAAACCCTGTGATAGGTTCAGCTTAGGGTTGCCAGAAGTCATAAATGGCTTGAAGGCACACAACAAAAGGAATTTCTGTATGACGGAAGGTGAACTGGATGGCCCTTCTGTTCTCTTCCAACTTTATTGTGAGACGACAGCTTTTGGGAATGACTATTGTTCTACAAAGCTTAGGTTGCAGTTTTAATTCTGTTCAGGTTCATGCACAGGAGCCTTTGCTCTTTGCGTATCATCATCTGAGACTGTGGTAGCAATGACGCAGAAATCTGCACGCATGAGAACAAAATATATGATTCAAATTATGCATATTATGCAAGGATCATTTGGATGTTTTCCTTAATAAATGAGTGGAGTTTAATTTATCAGACACAGGCTGTGCTCGACATCAGCAAAAGTGGCAATAGCTTAATCAAAGTCAGTGAGTTTTATTAATTGCATTAGCTACAGGCCATTGCAATCTTTGCAAATAAATAGCAACAAATAACCCCAAAATTACTTGTGTAATATATTTAATAATCTGATTCGCTTATGATATTTGCATAGGGGCAAGCCTGACTATGATCACATGACAATTTTTTAAAAAACAAAAACAAAAACACAATTCAACTGATATACAGGAATCATTTCATGATTAAATTAAGCAAACTTTTAAGAAGTACAATTTTATTTTGGATGCAGCTGGAGCTAAGGAAGCTACAAGAAACAGACTCCCCCATTAAGGTGCTAACATGTACCCATTAAATACAATGGATAGTAAAATAGTGGCTCATATAAACTGGCAAAATCAAGGTTTGCTCTTTTGGAATTTACATAATTTTTGGATATTTCCAAGGCATGGATGCTTGAATCCGTGGATAAAAAAATATATATCTGTGGACACAGAGGACCAACTGTAATTCTTTCTAGACTTGCATTTCTCTCTCTCTCTGTGTGTGTTTTTAGGACAGAGAGTTTTGAATATGATATATTTGAAATTTCTTGGGAAGTTTCCAATCCTTGCAGCCTTCTCATCTTTTCTTTTCTTTGCCAAAATTATTATGCCCATATTGCAGGTGGGAGGACAGGATGAGCGGAGTGACGGGGAGAGAAACCTTGGCAATGGCTGTTTGATGAGTTCATTAAAGTTTTGAACTGGATACTTTCTGGTTGACAGCCAAACTCTATGCAAAGAGTGCTGCTATCCACCTTCTAGATAAAAAGGTCATTTCTCCACAAAACAGTCCTTCTTTCTCTATGGTGTATGTTAGGTTCAGATTGATGAGGTTCAGACTCACTGTGGCCTTAACTCTCTCTAAGAGTTTGCATTCTAACCCTTGAAGAATTTGATCTTTATGAATTCCAGTACAAACAAACCCATCTCCAAGAGAACCAAGTTATTCCCGTCTTTTGCACTGAATTTTCTGACACAGGTCTCGACTTGGAAAATATATGAAATGAAAATGCATTTAGCAATAATGTGTTGGGGAAAAAGAAGATATTTTTTCAAATATGTATTTAAATGTGGATTGTTGTATCACTTTTTTTTTTAAAAAAAATCACAAATCAGTGAGAAGATTGAATAGAGTAGGTCAGCCCTCCGTATCCATGGATTCAACCTTCCACAGCCTGCAAATATTAAAAGAAATATAAATTCCAAAAAGCAAACATTGATTTTTGCCATTTTATTAATGGGGCACCATTTTACCACTCCATTTTATTTAACGGGACTTGTGCATCCATGGATTTTGGTATCCACAGGGGATCCTGGAATCAAACCTCAGCGAGCATGAAGGGCCCAGTGTATAGCAAGCAAATCCCAGTGAGATTTGGAGAAAGACTACAGAACCGAGGCATATTTTCACATCCTTACTGATGATTACTCTTCTCCCTACTTGACATAGCCCATTGGGAGCACTGACTGCAACAACCCTGGTCCCCTGCTTGTCAAGGCTCTGAGCCAAGGTCCCTTGTCGGATGAGATGGCAAATGAAATGCCATTCACGTAGCAGTCCTGTTCCTCCTCCTTGTGACCTGGGTGTTTGCTGAGAGAAGGAGCTGTGTTGAGAGTCAAGCCTTGTTAACTCAGTCCATCACATCGGTCCATCACATATTAGCGCATGGGGCCTGCTTGCGCCACCAATCCCGAGCTGATTGGCTGTCATCTCATGGCTTATTTCAGCCCTTATAATTGACTGTCAGTCAAAAGAGCTGCATCTTGAGGCTGATGGAGTAGAAGAACTTTGCTTCGTGTCATTTCCAGCTCACAGTTAAAATTGTCCCCAAGCTCATGACAGGTTGCAGTAATTCAGATAAGGAAATCACTGCAACTACAAGAGAATTACTTTCTTGTATGACCTGGGAAATCTTGAAATGTACATGCATTGATTGCATATCTTATTTTCTAAAAAATCCTATCATGCCGTGGTACCCGCAGACACAGGTGACATGGTTTTTAGGGTGCGCTTTTCAGCAGATTTTAGATATTTTTAAGAGCTGTTGCTTTTGACAGGCTCTGGGTGGGAATGAGTGAAACCACCCAGTGTGCCAGCAGTGATGTTTCCAGATGCAAAATGGATTTGGGGATTTAAAACTGGCTGCTCTGAACCCGGTATGTTTCCATTTTTATTAACTGATAGGATTGTGGCAAGAACAGAGATTGTGCAGCAATGGCATTATTCCGCACAAAATTTGCATGGGGCTGTTTTGCAAGGAGAATAACCTTTTCTATGCAGCAAACCACGTTTCTGCAAATAAGAATATTCCCTGCACAGAAAATACTGCCTTCTTGTGCAAATCAACCATGTGTTAATTTTGTGCTGAATCAGCCCCCAGAGGCAGCACTTGCTGCACAGGAAACAGCATTTTCTGTAGAAAAATAATAATACTACTCAAAAGAGCATTGTTTTCTGCACAAACTAGTCAAGTGTGAATTTTGTACAAATAAGTCCTGAAGTGTGAAGATTTGTGTCAGTCCACGTTTCTTGTCATCAGGGTTTCTCCACACTGGAGGGCCATGTTTGTCGACTCTCTTCTGATTATTTTTCAAATATTCTTTCCATCCATATAGGCTAGGGAACTTGCAACCGACGAGCGAGGAACTGCTTTGAGTCAGTTTCTTTGTCTGGGACTAGCAAGATGAGACAGCTTGTGAATTGATACTGTCCGGCGGATCAATGGCTCAAAGCAATGCTTTCTAATGCATGTTGATGCGACTTGTCAGTTGTAATGTGTGTAACGTCCCATTGCTTCTGGCAAAGCATCCCCTTCCAGGGGACCAGGGGCCAGAGACTATGGCAGCTGCTGCCTTTTGAGCTGGCTGTGGCTTGTTTTCTAAGGGTAGTTACATAAGAAGTCTTCTTTCTGGCACAACACCTGGGTATCTTGTTGCAAAAGCAACGTCTTCCTGGCCTACGCCATCACCTTCAACAGACATCCGTCACTCCAAATGATTGGTCTTGCATGAGGTCAGGGGCTGCTCTGTGAAGTTTAATGTTTGCCGCTTACCAAATTGGAGCTTACCTCTCTTCCTCCATGCTGAGCGGCAGGATTTGAGACAGGACTTAGCTCTAGGCTTGAAAAGCAGCTCATTGGCCTCTCCGCTAACTCTCTGTCTTTACAATATCCTTGTTTTCTCATCTGTCAGTGGAACTCAAAAGCTCCCTTGCAGTGGGTTAAATGCTAGTCAGGATGTGTTGTTTGGTACTGCATCGTGAGTTCGATCCCAGGGCTCCAAGGTTGACTCAGCCATGCATCCTTTTGTAGGCTGGTAAAATGAGGACCCAGTTTGTTGGGGGCAATTGGCTTACAGATTGGAAACCACTTAGAGAGTGCTGAGTTCACTGATAAATGGTATAGAAATGTAAATGCTATTGCTACTGCTATTGCTATTGCTTGCTTTATCTATCCCCCCATTGGTAGGTGAACAGTGCATAAGAACATTAGAACTGGCGTACAGTCTTCCCTCCGTATCCATGGATTCTTTATTCATGGATTCAACCATTCATGACAATACACACACACAAATATACAGTCGTCTCTCCCCATTCGTGAACTTGGAGTCTGTCATCTCGCTCTTCGTACAAGCAGGGAGGGACAAAATGGCGGCACCATTTTCACGGATGATGGTGGCCCGAAATGGATCCCCCTCAAATTGGGAAGGGCTACTGTATATATATATATATATATATATATATATACATATATTCCAAAAAGCCGCCCTTGATTGTGTCATTTTATATAAGGGGCACAATTCCTATGCCATTGTGTTTAATGGGATTTGAGCATCCATGGATTTTGTTATCCATGGAGAGCCCTGGATCTTTTTAATGCACATTTAACAGGAAAATGAAGACTCCGCTGTGGTGCTCTGACTCCAAATGCCAAGGTGAGATGGACTCTTGATCTGACCAAGTACAGTGGGCCTTTGACATCTACTGTACTTGGTCAGATCGAGAGTCCATCTTAAAAGACTCCCTTGGCATTTGGAGTCAGAGCACCATAGTGGAGCATTCACTTTCCTGTTAAATTTGCATCACAAGTGCTGTCAGTAGGACTAACAGTAGCAATTAAAAACACAACCAGTGATGCCAAATAAATAAAAGGAGTGAAAGCATAACTTAGGTCTTATCTGCACTGCTGAAATAATGCAATTTAACACCGCTTTAACTACCATGGCAAGCTTGTTTTCTGCTGCTCCAGAGACAAGGACCTTGGGCCATGGATTCAGATTACAGAAAAAAGAGATTCCAACTAAACATTAGGAAGAACTTCTTGATGTTATCATCATCAAGCTGTTCTTCAACAGCGGAATTTTCTGTTGCCCCAGAAACTAGGAGTGTGATGGAGTCGTTGTCATTTTCGGAGGTTTCTAAACAGAGGGAGGGGTGCTTTGTTTGTGAGTTCTTGCATGGCAGAATGAAGTTGGACTGGATGGCCCTTGGGGGCTCTTCCAACTCTATAGTTCTATTTCCTGGACTTTGCACATCTCCCTATAGCCACATCATGGCCAGAAGGGGGAGGATCCAAAAGATATCATCCCCACCATATACTACCATCTGAACTAAAGACTGAAATATCAAAATGCAGGCATCTGAGTAACATCTTCAATTGTTTTTCTCCTGTTTGGTTTGCAACATCTTGCTTGAGGAAGAAGAAGCCCATGGAGCTTCGAAAGCTTTGTTTTCTATATCTGCTGACATATCTCAGGGGATGGACCACCGAGGACCTTCACACGTTCAACCAAAACAATGAAGAAATAGAAATAGTAAAAGAATTCCCATACCTGGGATCAAACATTGATAGAAATGGGGACTGCAGTCAGAGTTGACTCTGTCAATGTGGATTGCAGCAGTTCAATTGGAATATCATCTATTTAATTATCAGGATAATAAAGATGTTTAATTTAGCAGAGATGGATAAATTGGGCAACTTATTGATGAAGAAATCAGTGGATAAATGTATAAAAGAGTGGGAAACTTTCCTGCAATTTATACATGAAAGAAGATAAAAGATGGTGCTGGTTGGTTTTGAGATTTGATTTGTGATCTGATGGTTTATTCTTCTAAATTAAGGGTAGAGGTACATAGGGTATTTGGGCAGTTATGTGGGAAGGCACCTAGGCACTACACTGATACCATTGTTGGGAAAGTGGGAAATCAAGACTATGTTTAATGTTCCTTATTGTGGGTATGGGATGTGTTTATAGTGGGATTTATTTTTTGGGGTGTGTGTGTATTTGTTCTTGTGTTATATATGTATTTATTGGTTATTCAAGTGGAATGACGGGATAAATTGGAACAGTCTTTGCCAAATTGGATGAGCGAAGCGCATATGTAAAACACAGGTTATGTTTGAGTTTAATGGCTTGAGAGAGTGCTTGAGTTAGCTAAAATGCCACTTCTTCTGACTGCCCAGCATCATTGCTGTTAGAGCAACTACATTATCCAAAGAGCTTTTATTTCTCCCCTGAGACTCTCTGAACAGAATTTGAAATATAAACTCCAGTAATCAAAAGGTTCATTTGTCTTCTGGTAAGGAACAAGTTTATTAATTTTTGTCCCCTACGACAGAACAAATGAAAAACACACACATAATGTTCTGTATATTACACATCTAGTGTATTATCACAGTGAAGTCATCTTAGCTTCTCTGTGGGTACATGCCATAAGCTGTCATAGATGTGTTGTTGTTGTTGTTGTTGTTGTTGTTGCTGCTGCTGCTGCTGTTGTTGTATCTTCAAGTTGTTTCCAACTTATGGCAACCGCAGGCAAATCTCTCATTGGGTAGGGCAGGGGTAGGCCACCTTTCCCCTTTAAGTGCCGAGGGACTTCAACTCCCAGAATCCCAGGAGCTATTGGCCAACATGGGACTATTGGCCAACATGGCTGAGGCTTCTGGGAGCTGAAGTCCCTTGGCCCTTAAGGGGAAAGGTTGCCTACCCCTGGGGTAGGGGATGGTTTGCTGTTGTTGTTCAAGAAATACACCCTGCTGTCCTGCACTATGGGGTCAAGTCTTGCCTGCTGCTCTTGGGAAAAGCTTTAGAAGACTTCTCCAAAGTGCAGCGGGGACAAGGGACAAGACCTCCTATTCATAACCTCACAGCTCAGGTCCTGCAAGTTCAGGCTGTAGGTTCAATTGAATCTAGCCATCAGACCTGTGGTCTTCCTCTCCTTCTAGTGCCCTCTACCTTTCTCAGCATTGTTGTCTTTTCTAATGCGTCATGCCTTCTCATGATGTGGCCAAAGTAGGACAGACTCAATTTAGTCATCTTGGCTTCCAGAAAGAGTTCAGACTTGATCTGCTCAAGGACCCATTTGTTTTGTCTCTTTGGCCATCCATGCTATCCTCAGCACTCTTCTCCAGCACCAATTGTCAAATGAGTTGATTTTCTTCTTATCTACACTCTTCACTGTCCAGCTCTCACATCTGTACATACTAATGGGGAATACAATGACTTGGACCATTCTGCTTTAAGTGTTCAGTTGTATAGCTTCCCACTTTAAGATCTTGTCTAGTTCTTTTGCAGCTGTCCTTCCCATTCCTAATCTTCTTCTGATTTCTTGACTGCCATCTCCGTTCTGATCAATATTTGAACCAAGCTATGGGAAATCTTTAACTATTTCAATTCCCTCATTATCTACATTGAATGTATGTAAATCCTCCAATGGTCATTATTTTTGTTTTCTTTACGTTCAGCCTGCCTTGGTATTTTCTTCTTAACTTTCCTGCAGCCGTCTACGGAAATTTCCATTCATCCTGAATCCCTTTGTGAGTGAATGTCTCACAAATCAAGCCACTGTTAGTGATCCACACAATTATAGCCCAACTGGTAGATTAATCCTAACAGGTCAGTGAACCTAAGGATTATAAAGAAGATTAAGAAACTTGCTAGGAGAAGCAGGGATTTTAATTCTTGCTGAAAAACAGAAAGGAGGAAATCACAAATGAATCCTTGTGAAAGTTCAATTAAAGTTAACGTCTAGTAACTAATCATGAGAGCCAGTATGGCGTAGTGTTTTGAGCATTGGACCACAACTCTGGAGACCAGGGTTCAAATCACACCTTGGCCGTGGAAATTCACTGGGTGACCTTGTGCAAGTCACAAACTCTCAGCCTCAGAGGAAGAGAAAAGCAACCCCTGTGGAACAAATCTTGCCAAGAAAACTCCATGATAGGTTCTCCTTAGGGTTATCATAAGTAAGAAACAACTTGAAGGCACATAAAAACAACAACAAGTAACTAATTGCATAAGGACAACAACCTCAGAAAACAAAAGCAAAGACCAAACAAAGAGTCTTGTGCCACTTTTAAGACCAACAAATTTATTATTGCATGAACCTTTGTGACAGGAAATATCCACAGTTACTAATGCAGGAAGATAGCAGCTCTCCTCAGCCAAACTTAATTTCTATTCGACTTATATATTTAAACATGTCCACCCTGCCTTTCCACCTCACTGGGCCTCTCGGGCAGCTGACAACCCGATTTATAAACCATCTAAAATGTCACAGTAAACAAAACAAACAAGTGCACTGTAAAAACCCAAGGATTTAAAGCCACACCGAAAAGCAATTGTTAACATTAATCAGCAGAACTATATGATTTACAGTCAACGATCCAGAGAATGAGGAACAGTTTTAGCTTGCCTCTGAAGGGCAGAAGCAATGCGTCAGGTGCATATATCTGGGAAAGGAATGTCACAATCAGGGTGCCACCATCGGTGAGACCCTCCCTACTTTCTCTGCTGACTAGTCTGATTTCTGAGATTCATGTGAGAATCTCAGAAGATGGAAAGAATCATATCACTTCATCTCGAGTGCACATCACTTCATCTCCAGTGTGACCACAACATAAACTCAAGAGAAACATTTGTTTATTAATCAGAAGTTTAGATTTGTTTGTTACTGCCATTGTTAGATGCCAGTGATGTATTCAAGTCTTTTACTCTAAGACTCAAGTCAAGTCTCAAGTCCCTACCTTCAAGTCTTAACTCTCTACCTTTAAGTCTCAAGTCAAGTCTTCACCTTCAAGTCTGAAGTCCCTACCTTCAAGTCTTAAGTCTCTACTTTTAAGTCTCAAGTCTCTAGCACTAAGTCTCAAGTCTCTACTCTCATCTCAAGTCTCACATCTCTACCTTCAAGTCTCAAGTCTCTAGCACTAAGTCTCAAGTCTCTACTCTCATCTCAAGTCTCACATCTCTACCTTCAAGTCTCAAGTCTCTACCTTTAAGTCTCAAGTCAAGTCTCAAGTCCCTACCTTCAAGTCTTAAGACTCTACCTTTAAATCTCAAGTCAAGTCTCAAGTCCCTACCTTCAAGTCTTAAGACTCTACCTTTAAGTCTTAAGTCAACTCTCCACCTTTAAGGTAGGAGTCCCTACCTTAAAGGCTTCAGTCTCTACCTTTAAGTCTCAATCAGGTCTCCACCTTCAAGTCTCAAGTCTCTAGCACAAAGTCTCAAGTCTCAAGTCATCTCAAGTCAAGTCTCACATCTCTACCTTCAAGTCTCAAGTCTCTACCTTTAAGTCTCAAGACAAGTCTCAAGTCTCAACCTTTTAAGGAGATTATTGCATGCCTTCAATAATACTCCTTACCTCTCCTGTTTCTTATAAGGTTTAGTTTCCAGTTCCTTTGCCACCTTCCTGTGGACATGTTTCAGCTTGTAAATATCCTTTATAAACTGTGGTTCCCACAACTGGACACTGAGCTGTTTGTGGTGACCAAAGCAGAATAGAATGAGTTCCCTCAATTCTATTTCCCTCAATCTGGAGCCTATATAGAACTGTATGGGATTGACCCGATGTAGAACTGTATGGGATTTTTTTTTTGCTCATGCATCACAGTATTGACTGGTGCTAAAGCTGTACAGTGAACCCTTCTCATCCATGGGATTTGGTTCCAGCCCCTACGCCATGGATGGAAAAAATGCAGGCAGCCACACCTCATAATATTCAATGGGCAATGATGAGCGTGTGTTCATGTCTGTGAATTTGCATGCACACACCACCATTGAATGATATGGGGCATGGCAAGCCTGCCAATGCTAGCCCACCAATGCGGAGGGCCTATTGTAGTCTACCAAGACTCCTAGATGTTCTTCAAATCAGGTGTCACCCATCTTATCTTTCTGCTTATGATTTTTTTTCTTCTCCAAATGTAGTAGAATCATATTAAGGGCCATCCAGTCTCATCAATTGCCATGCAGGAAGACACAAAGCACCCCCGACAGATGGCCATCCAGCCTATGTTTAAAAACCACTAAAGAAGGAGACTCTATCACACTTCAAGGCAGTGTGTTCCACTGTTGAACAGCTCTTAACTCTTTTCCTGTAGTTTGAATCCATTCCTCTAGATCCTATTCTCTCGAGATGCAGAAAACAAATTTGCTACATACTCAATATGACATCCCTTCAAGCATTTAAATATGGCTACCATGTCACCTCTTAGCTTTCTCTTCTCCAGGCTAAACATACCCAGTTCCCTAAGACTGTCCTCATAGGGCATGAAGGTTTCCAAACCTTTCACCATTTTGGTCACTGTCTCTGGACACACTCCAGCTTGTCAATATCCCTCTTGAATTTTGGTGTCCAGAATTGGACACAATATTCTAAGTGAGGTCTGAGCAAAGCAAAATAGAGTGGTACTATTAGTTCCCTCAATCTAGTCACTATACTTCTATTGGTGCAGCCTAAAATAACATTTATGCTAGTTGAAAATCATTTTGTTAGTTCAGACCCAGCTCTTTGGCCCATTTAAGTGTAGAAATATTTGATATCTACTTTAAGCAGAGTGCAGAGGGACTAGTGCAATATGAGCATGTGGTAGAAACAGGAGAAATTCCTCTGGATGCTCTGGTAAGATAAAAAAGAAAAATGTATGTTTATTGTCTCAGGTAGTTCATTTTAGGGTAGTAAAGGAGATAGACAAAAGAAGGTGACCTGTACTTGGTTACAAGAGCCTCTCAAAGCTGACTCTCATGTGTGGGTGTAAGCTAGAATGCATTATTGAGGTTGGACTTCATGGATGGTCCTTCCCAGACAAAGGAAACAAGGAGACTGACTAACAAGGGCAAACATTATCTAGACTCTTCTCTCAGTTTACATAAGTATTAATGCCTCTTTGCTTCCAACATCAAGGTTATTTTGATTCTTGATTCTGTCTTCTGAGGTCTTCTATTTTGATGTCACCTGCAGAGTTGATGGGGATGATGGGATGGGATGGGATGGGTGGGTGGGTGGGATTCAGGATTTTATGTTCTGTTTAATATATCTGTATGGAATTTGTAATGTTGTAAGCTGCCCTGATTGCTCTGCAGAGGGGCGGGATATTAATAATAATAATAATAATAATAATAATACAAAGTTAGTGAACAAAACTGGACCCTGGACCCTGTGGCATCCTGCTTGTCATTCTTTCTAGGATGATGGGGATCCATTGGTGAATGATCCTATGACCCAAGTGTACGACCATATAAGATCATGTTAGTTGCCTGGGTAGGATCAGACCCTGGTTGTCTCAGGTTCTCCATATGGCCATCCTATTCCCTATGGGGAACAAGATTTATTTTGTGGTTTCTCAGGTTTGCTATGGAGTTTCCATAGTTCTAAATATGTGAAATGCCCCTCTTTAGAGAGCTTTAGGCTAAAATAAGAGCTTTAGGCTAAAATAAGATGGTATTTTTGAATTACCCCATTTTGCTCACTGCTAGGATGCAGCTCCACTTCACGGAAACTGTCCCTTGGCTGAAAGTGGTTCCCGTCCTCGGTCTATCCAGTGGGCCACTGGGTAATATAAGAATCTGGACTTAATGTTCTTATGGATGGGGTCATTTTAAAATAGCCAATCTCTGATCAGTTTATTTGTGTCAAGATGCACTAAGCTAGCTCCACTACATTTGGGGACTTCCAACATTTATGTCTGAAAAGGATTTCTGTCCCAAACTCTGATGCTGTACCCTGAGTCTTTCTAGTCTAGCTCCCATATGCTGCCAAGTATTAACAGGCAGAAAATGTAATTTACTGGCTCTGATCATGGAAGCCTCATTTAACTGTCATGGCTAATTGCTATATGTAGGTTTATCATGTAATGTACTTTTTAAAAGAAATGGCATTTGAGCTAATGGCTATCATTGCACTGTTTGACAATGAATTTCATAAAATAAGATGATAATGTGCTCTGTACAGTATCTCATACCTTTCAAGTATCCTGATTTTGCAAGGACGATTCTCCTTCATGCAACTCTATTAGCTGCTTTTAAAATGTCCCACAGTATCCTCAGCATGTTTCTCCAGACCCACATCTCAAATGTGTTGATTTTCTTCCTATCCAGCTCTCACATCCATACATGATGATGGGGAATACAGTGGCTTGGATGAATCTAACTTTAGTGCTCAGTTGTGTATCTTTACTCTTTAGGATCTTGTTTCGTTCTTTCATGGCTGCCCTTCCCATTCCTAGTCTTCTTATTTCTTGACTGCAGTCTCCTTCTTAATCAGTGTTTGATCCAAGGTACAGGAATTTTAGTGTTGGTAAATAGTTTAAAGGAAATCTTCAAAATGTTCTTTAAGAGTCATGAGGATTTATTTTCTGTTTCTCAGGAAAATAAGTCTTCGGGGAAATTTTGGCTTAGCTTTTTCCTCTACTAGCATTCTCGAAAGCATGTTGATCTAAACCTCTTCTCATTTTTGCTGCCAGGGAAAGATCCAAGAAAGGGATTGCAAAGGTTAAAGTGGTCTGTTTTGACCATTTGAGGTTGAACATAACCTTCTACCTTTTTGGAGGGCAAGGAACAAAATCTCTGTGTTGAAACAAAGGACACAAACAAATAAGATCAATAAGAGGCTTCTTCCAGCTCTATGATTCTATGATTTGGTAGAAACACGGAAGGCTACCTTATACCAGATCAATGTATTTGTCCTTCAAACCTAGGACATCACCCTCAAAGCTCCTTCACCACATATTCCTTTTTAAAATTCATCTCAAAACTGCATGGAATGGGCCAAAACACACCCATCCCACACATTTGTTTATTTGTTTGATTAATATCTCTGAATATCTCTGAATATCTCTGAACATGGGACCCAAAAGTCCCCTCCAACACAGCAAACACCCCCATGGGCCCCAAATGCTTCAGTTTTCATTGGAGTCCCAAAAATGGCTACAAGGAATTCGGGGAATGTCACTTACATTCACCATTTTAGCAAGGACTCCCATGGAGATGGAAACAGGAGAATTGGAAGGGGGCCACATTGACCACCTGGAAACTGGAGACGGCTCCTGTCCACTTAATATTGGAAACTGGAAACTGGAGACGGCTCCTCTCCATTTAATAATTCTGCCAAAGGCATTTCATTTTTATCATGCAAGCAGGTAAAGAACATCAGCTGAAATCACGCAACCAGGCAACAAACAATACCAGCTGCAACGCAATCTCTGTCTGTGTGTTGATGTACCTTCAAGTCATCTGTCAACTTGTGGCAACTCCATGAATTTTGTAGGGTTTTCTTAGGCAAGGAATACCCAGAAGTAGGTTTGCCAGTTCCTTCCTCTCAAATATAGTCTCCAGCACCTAGTATTTGTCGACAGTCTCCCATCCAAGTACTAGCCAGGGCTGGCCCTACTTAGCTTCCAAGATCGGACAGGATCTGGTGTCTTTAGGGTAGTTAGTCCTGTTTACATAGACATAAGTCCCATTGAGTCTGATGGGATTTCTTCCCAGGCAAACCTGGTGTTTCTGAATCACTATGTATTGCTTGCAATATTCAGCCTACAAATATTATATTATGGGGACGGAGAGAGAGAGATTTCAATGAGCAAAAGACCTGAGCGAGAGAAATGTCCCCCCTGTCTATGTGTATGTGTTTGAGTGGAGAGAAACCTTTTGTTATGTTGCCCAGGGCAACCAGTAAAAAACTGCATTATACATATTTTTGTTAGTTGTGTATTCCCCCCGGCACTTTTCTTTTGGTAAGGAAGCATAACATCAGACGGGAATTCATTCATGGAAATAAAAATAAGTCTGAATAATTTTCTGAAACATTTCTTATAGATGCTTCAACCAGTTCCCCAAATGTGATGGAATTATTGCTTTATGCCAGCCTTTCTCCCTTTCTCTTAAGCTTTTTGCAAAGGAGCAGCTCCCAGATCTGTCAGCACCGAGATGACGATTAATAGTGTTGGAAAAGTCACACCAAATAATAACCCAGAAAGATGATTCTCTGAATTTTGGGTGTAAAGGTGGGTGTTTGGGATTCAGGTCAAATATGATGGTTTTAAAAATCTTCTTCCAGTGGTGGTGGTGGTATCAAAATCCTCTGAGTTTTATGATAGTAAAATTCCTGATTCAGGCGTTTCCAAGATTGGACTGAACTCTCCAACCCAGGGCTATGGCATGCTTTCCAATTGTCCTAGTTTGGCAGGGACAGATCTGATTAATTCTTTGTTGTTCTGCTTTTACAACAGTGTGATGCGGCAGCTAAAAAGGCCAGTGTGATTTTAGGTTTCATCAATAGAAGTATAGTGTCTAGATCAAGGGAAGTAATAGTGACACTGTATTCTGTGTTGGCCAGGCCCTAACCTGGAATAATACTGGGTCCAGTTCTGGGCACCATAATTCAAAAAGGATGTTGAGAAACTGGAGCATGTCTGGAGGAGGGCAACTAAAATGGTGAAGGGTCTGGAAATCATAAAGCCCTATGAGGAACGACTTAGGGAACTGGATATGTTTAGCCTGGAGAAGAGACGGTTAAGAAGTGATATGATAGCCTTGTTTAAATATTTGAAGGGATGTCATTTCGAGGATGGAGGAAGCTTATTTTCTGCTGCTCCAGAGAATAGGACTAGGAACAATGGATGCAAGCTACAAGAAAAGAGATTGCACCTCAACGTTAGGAGGAACTTCCTGACAGTAAGAGCTGTTCGACAGTGGAAGGCACTCCCTCGGAGATTTTGGTGAAGTCTCCTTCTTTGGAGGTCTTTAAACAGAGGCTGGATGGCCATTTGTCGGGGATGCTTTGATTTTGAGTTCCTACATGGCAGAATGGGGTTGGATTGGATGGCCCTTGGGGTCTCTTCCAACTCTATGAGTCTATGAGCATTTTCAGACTGCTTTTGTACTACCTCTGAGCAATTACAGTCCTACTCTCTATGCACATTGAGATCTTACCTTAAGTGTCGTAATAAAGTTGCCGGATTGAAAACTGGACAAGCCTTCTGTACTTTTAATGGCTGTGTTTTAGCTGGTGTTGCTTGTCACACAACCAGATAACACAACAAGGAGTTTTAGCTGGTGTTGCTTGTCACACAACTAGATAACACAACAATTCATGCTAAAGTTACCTTTTCTGTTTTTGCTTTTTTTTTTTTTTTTTTTTTGGTGTCTTCAACTCATTTCTGACTTATGACAACACTAAGGCGAACCTAACATAGGGTTTTCTTGCCAAGATTCGTTCAGAAGTGGTTTGCCATGGCCTTCCCTTGAGGCTGAGAGTGTGTGACTTGCCCAAAGTCACCCAGTGGGTTTCCATGGCCAAGCTGGGAATCGAACCCTAGTCTCCAAAGTCATGGTCCAACACGCAAACCACGACACAACCATTAAAGCTACAAGAATCCTCTACAGTTTTCATTCTGGCATCACTGTGTGCAATGCAAAACAGAGGAGGGATGTGTAATTGAAAGTAGCTGCCTTATAAAAAATGGTGATGTTTCGAGGGCTGGGTTTTCCTCTTGACAAGGCTTTCAAAATTAAACTGGACCGAAAATTAACAGCGGGAGAGTAAATCAAACGGACAAGTCTTGCGCATCCCTGTTTTCCTAACCGTACACTGCTGTTGCTGCAGGGAACAAAAGAGCAACACTCTGTTGAAGCTGGATGGCAGTCTTGAGAAACACAAGTTCACCGTAGGTCTGTCGCGGGAGGGTTTTGTCCCAAAGAGGCAAGGAAGATTGTGCTGGCTGCAAGGAGAGGGAAAGAGAGAGAAAGGGAAGGAAGGAAGGATGTGACCTACTTTTGCAAAGGCACACTGAAACGTATGCCATAGGAAGGCACAGGAGGCTTGTTGGCTGGCTGTTTTGGAGGCCAGTAAGCATCAAATGCCACCAAAGATAATTGTACCCTGCAAAATTGGAGGTGGGCAAAGGAAGCTGATCCCGAAGCACACACGCACACTTGGCTCCTTGGAGACATACACCCAGGAAAGAGTTTTCCGGACGTGGGTTGTTTTCCCAATGCTGCGGCCAAGGTGCAATTCAGCCGTAGCAATTTCAGTTTCTATTAAAATGACAACAGGGATGGTAAGCGAGAATTACATAACTGATCCGTACCCCAACCCAGCAAGTCTCCCCCCGCACTGTTAGGCATTTGTGGTTCTTTGAAAGGTAGATAGATACTTTTTTCATATAGAAATTATGAACTGAGAAATGGAATTACAGTGGGCCCTTGGTATCTGCTGAGGTTTTGTTCTAGGACCCTCCTGTGGATACCAAAGTCTCTGGATGCTCAAGTCCCGTTGAAAAATAGTAAAATGGTGTAATGGCAAAGTCAAGGTTGCTTTTTGGAATTTGTATATTTTTAAAAATCTTTTCAAGCGGTGGATGGTGGATAAAGAATCTGTGGATACGGAGGACCGACTCTATAAAATGAATTATGAACTGGAAAATTAAAAACAGGACTACTATACTGATGGAGAAGAGTTTCTTCAGACAAAGTATGTTTAGGATGGGGGGATTCATGTTGAATATTTCTTTTTCTGATGCTTAAGAGGTGGGACAACAAAAGAAAGTCTTCCTTGCTACCTCAAAAATGCTTTTTCCATCTCACAGCTTCCTGGCACTACTGTTGTGGATGAGTTTTGCAAGGACCACATATGCATGTGGGAATGAGGGGAAAAAGAGACAGCATGGTGTAGTGGTTTGAGTGTTGGGCAATGACTCTGGAGACCAAGGTTCAGTTCCCTGCTTGGCCATGCAACCTACTGGGTGAAGAGAAGAGATGGTTAAGAGGTGCTATGATAGCCCTGTTTAAGTCCTTGAAGAGGTGTCATATTGAGGAGGGAGCAAGCTTGTTTTCTTCTGCTACAGAAATAGGACACAATGGAGCAATGGATGGAAGCTACAGGAAAAGGGATTCCACCTCAACATTAGGAGGAACCTCCTAGGACATCAAGAGATGTTTAACAGTGGGACACAGTCCCTCGGAGAGTGGTGGGGTCTCCTTCTTTGGAGGTTTTTAAACAGAGGCTGGATGGCCATCTCTTGGGGATGCTTTGATGTGAGTTCCTGCATGTACCACTGGATGGCCCTTGTGGTCTCTTCCAACTATGATTCTATCATCTTGGACAAGTCACACACTCTCAGCATCAGGAGAAGGCAATGGCAAACTGTCTCTAAACAGATCTTGCAACGAAAACTCCATGACAGGTTAGTGTTAGGGTCACCATAAATTGAAAATGACTTGAAGGCACATGCCATCACTACCAAGGGTGTAGCTCAAGGGGATGGGGCACATGATGAGGGCATTGTTCCCCACAAATAATAATTTTGCTCCCCTAAATTTAAAGATTTCCCCCTTTTCAGTTTCTAACATTACAGTAACCTAACTTAGCAATAGACTTTAGGCGCCCAAAGGAAAGATGCAGGGAAAGGGAAGGAAAACGCAAAAGCGTTCTGGGTGTGAATGATTTTCAGTGTCTCGGTCTCTGTGATGCTGGAAAATTGGGAAGCGAAGGAAAATTTCACCAGCATGAGGAGCATTTTTATTTGGTAAGGCAGTGCCCTCATTTTGCTTCTCCTGTAGATCCAACTTTTGGGTGCATGCACAATAACGGAGGGTGAATGGTTGGAAAGAGGGCACTGAGGACAGAATTCGTGCCGTTCTGTGTGCATCAAAACGCGGAGCAGTTGCAGCTGTTAATGGCAGAGGCAGATATGAGAATTCTAAACAATGTACCCAGAGATGAACATGACGGAGCCAATTAAACATGCTAAAAGGGTTACACCTGCCCTCAAGGCCCATATGTGTGTTCGCTGCAAAACCCCAAGGAAAAGAGGACACAGTGTTAGCGTGGCTTTAGTTTTCTCTACAAGAAAAAAGCAATGACGAGGATAAACTCTAGATCCTGTGCCGCTGTCAGGAGCAAGTCTCCTTCTGGCAGAAGATGCCACAATGTTTTTACCTCTTCCTTGGTTGAAAAGAGCAAAGGTACTTTTTGTACAGTAGCTCCAGAGCATAGTCATTTTACTAGTACTCTTAGCTGCCTAAGTTCTTTTAGATCTTTGTTCCCCTATGATTTAGAGTTATTAACTGCCCTCGAGTTGTCCTTAACTCATGGCCACCCTATGGATGGGACACCTCCAAGATCCCCTATCCTTTATTGCTGTGCATGATCTTGTAGATTCATGCCTCCCAGATCAAATCCTGATCTTATCACAAGGATTTAGCAACCAAAATCACTGTCTGGGTCCATTCCGGGTCCATCCCTGCTCCCAGCGCCGCTCCGGCTGCCATTGCCGTAAGCCAGAAAACTTCTGGCTTCGAAAAGAGGTGCACTGAGTGCCCTTGCAAGAGGGGATGGACCCAGGCTGGACCCGTGTGGCAATTTTGGTGGCTAAATCCTTGTGATAAGATCAGGATGCCGCCTGTTTTAAATTTTAAGCCGGCTCAAGTAAGCCAGTTTTATTAGCGCTGTGATAATCTCCTAACTGAAAAAAAGATGTTGGCAGCATGAGGTTTCATAGATTTAGGTCTACTTCCTCAGGTGCATTTGGAAGTAGACTGAAGTCTAGGAAAGCTCATGCTGCCAACTTCTTTATTTCAGTTAGTCTCAAAGGTGTTACAAGATCTCTCTATAGACTGATTCTACAGACTAACATGGCGATATCTTTGAATTGCATTGCCATTGTTTCTATTGCTGTTGCTACCTCTACATGAGAAGAGGTGGAATTCAGAGACACAGCCATGTTAGTCAGGAGTATTAGTATGCAAAGGGATCTTGTAGCACTTTAGAGACTAACTGAGTGAAAGAAGTTGTAGCATAAGCTTTTGTAGACTTGGGGTGCATCTACGCTGTGGAAATAATGCCGTTTTTCACCACTTTTAAGTGCTGTAACTCCATCTTATGGTATCTTGGATCTGTAGTTTTACAGAGTCTTTAGCCTTCTCTGCCAAAGAATGCTGGTGCCCCACAAAACTACAAATCCCCAAATTCTGCAGATTGGTGTCATAGCAGAAAAAATGATCTCAAACAGCATTATGGAGATGCACCCCCAGTCTACCTTCTTAGATGCAGAAGCAGTGGTTTAGGAATGCACTCATATTATCAGCTATATAGTTTACTTTGCATCTGTCCCTTTTGCACATCATGGGGCAAAAACTTCTGTTTCTCCATGTAGATTGTTGCTAAAGGGGGAAATGTGATCCTAAACAAGTGCTTTTGCATTGATCCACTCTCCCTAATTTTGCATTCATGAGCTTAACCATTTGATTCACTTTCCTCTTGTGTATGTGGAACTGGAACTAAAGAATGTGTTTGCAAAGGAGTGGTTTCATGCTTCAAAATTTGCTGCTTGTGCTTACTTCTCTATAATCCCTTCCTTTAAACTTCTGATGAGAAAAATCCAGTCTACTTTGAGCAGACATGCACAAACTGGATTTTTAAAAAATGTACTGCTTTTCACTATGTTCATGTAACAACGTTAGAAATGCCAAGCTTTTCCTTTTGTTGATATGCTCCTCTCCATCATTCCAGCATTACAGACAAATAAAACCAGCATTTTAAGTGTAATTATTCATGTTTTTAAATATTGTTCTTGGGTATCATTGCTGGGGTGGGAGTCTAGGTATGTCATTGTAATGTTGTTGTTGTTGTGTCTCCAAATCATTTTTGACTTATGATGTCCCTAAGAACATCGGGTTTATAGTATGTAGAGAGATCTTGTAGCACTGCTGAGACTAAGGAGATTATTGCACCTCTAATAAAACCAGTTTACCTGAGCCAGCTTAAGATTTAAAACGGGTGGCATCCTGGTCTTATCACAAAGATTTAGCCACTGAATCTAACACCCAGGTCCATCCTGGGTCGATCCCCACTCCCAGGGCCACTCCGGCGGCCATTTCTTTAAGCCAAAAAACTCCCAGCTTTAAAAAGAGGTGTTCTAAGCACCCATGCAAGCAGGGCTGGACCCGGGCTGGACCCGGGCGGCAATTTCAGCAGCTAAATCCTTCTGATAACATCAGGATGCCATCTGTTTTAAATATTAAGCCAGTTCAAGTAAGCTGGATTTATTAGCAGTGCGATCACCTCCTAACTGAAATAAAGAAGTTAGCAGCATGAGCTTTTAGAGACTTCAGTCTACTTCCTCAGATTCATTTAGGGTTTATAGGGTTTTCTTGGCAAGTTTCTTCAGAGGGGTTTGCCATTGCCCTCCTCTGAGGTGGAGAGAGTGTGGATTGCCCAATGTTAACCAGTAGGTTTTTACGCTTGAGCAGGGAATTGAATCCTGATCTCTCAACTTGTAGTCCAGTGCCTAAACCACTACTCTATACTAGATCTCTAACAGTTGTAATTTGTTGTTGTTGTGTGCCTTCAAGTAGTTTCCGTCTTATGACATCCCTAAGGTGAACCTATCATGGGGTTTTCTTGGCAAGATTTGTTCAGCGGTGCATAAGTTCTAAGTTACTTATGCTTAAGGCTGCTTTGGTTTGGACCAGACACCTATGGCTTCTAGTGTTCAGATTTTAAAGAAAGATTACAAAAAGTCAAAGCTGCTATAGTAGACCAAGAAAGTTAATGAGTGTTTTACTCCAGGTCCCCCACACCCCCAGGCTCACTGTGTCCTACTTACACAATGCAAAGCCAAAACCCTGAAATAGATGCAGACTGTCTTCATGCCACTCTAAGAAGACATGTGAAGAGGCTGACAAATGACATCTGCCATGCTCTCCCAGTCATGAAGCACTGTGAAAATAGGTAGCTGGAAAAGGCCTTGGAGATCCAGCCACAACAACTTGTCTGAATGCATCTCACTACCAGGAGAGCACTGCATTTGCCAGCATCCTGATCTTTGGTATGCCTCAAAAACATTTCAGTTGGAGCCACGGCCAGGCTGGAAAGCTAGGTTATGGGGATCGCATGTAGTTGTTTTCCACCATAATTGTGAATCCCCAGCAGTTATGAGTTTGTAAGTCTACCCTGCAAGCCATCTTTTGTGGGGGACAACTTGTCTGAATGCAACTCACAACCAGGAGAGCACTGCAGAGAGCATCTCTGACATGAAATGCTATGAACGTTCTTCAAGATATTAGCAAAACCAACCCAAATTCTCACCTGTGAACAGTGCCACTCTTGTGTTGACACTAGGACACAGTTTCACAGCTAATAAGCAGCACAGGGGGGAACAAACATCACTTACAATTACAAAGAATCATCACTGTTGTCTTCATAGTCAGAAAAGCAGTGGTCTATTGGACATATCATTGGCTCTTCGAGTTTGCAGCTGAGATCAATTAAGCACCAATGTGTTCATTTGCCATATAATGAATTAAGCTCTCTATCCTGGCAAGATAAATCT
The DNA here is from genome assembly GCA_026167975.1 of Phrynosoma blainvillii. NCBI lineage: Eukaryota > Metazoa > Chordata > Lepidosauria > Squamata > Phrynosomatidae > Phrynosoma > Phrynosoma blainvillii. Next base: position 1,981,908 of record JANUYF010000015.1, read on the forward strand.
CTTCATTATTCTTCATTTATGTAATTAAATGATGCCATTATTTCTGAAAGCATATTTTAATGTCATTTTTGGGCAGCCTTAAGTAAAATAACAAGTAAGTGCTTTTTAATTTTGGTTGATGATAATGGTAATCATTCTAATCCTTTTGTCAGCAAGACAAGAAAATTTCCAACTCGACTATTAACTCTTAACAAGGTATTATCAACTATATTTCATCTTTTGCAAAAATAAAGACTGAAGTCCAGATACAATAGCCAATCTTTTATTAAAGGTGCAGCTGGTTATTTCATTCAGTCAATTTCTATACTAACACTGCACCACAAAAATAAGAAAAGTGAAGGGGAAAAAATCTAAATACAACAGAAAAACAACAACAAAATAACAAGGGTATATCTTGCTTTGGACTTCCTTCATTGACCATGAAATTAAGTTGGGCAAGATAAAGTAGATGATGAAGAGATCAAAATAGTTCAAGATTTTCCATATTTGGGCTCAGTCATCAATCTGAGCAAAGACTGCATTCAAGAAATGAAAAAAAAAAAGCTGAAATGGAGTGGGAGTGTAGCAGCTTTCTCCATGCCTCTCTGCATGACATTGTAGCACTTCTGTTCTCTTCCCAAGGGAGATGGTCATAAAAGCTTGCCTTTTGTTATGCTGAAAAAAACCATTTGACAGAAGGCATGCTTTTATGACCATCTTCTGTGGGAAGGGAATGGAAGTGCTACAACATCATGTGGAGAGGCACAGAGAAAGGCACTACTCTCCTGCTCTCCATTTTGGCTTTCCTTTCTCATGAGATAAGGTTCTTGGACTTGATAGGGTAGCTATGAAGGAACTAGACAAGATCCTGAAGTGTAAAGATATATGATTAAATATGAAAGTTAGTATTGTTCATGCCATTGTATTTTCCAATTCTGTGCATGGTTGTAAAAACTGGACAGTGAAGCAAGTTGATAGGAATAAAATAAACTAATTTGGGATGTGGTGCTGGAGAGGAATTCTGTGAATACTGTAGACTGCCAAAAAAAAATAAAAATAAATGGGTTCTAGAGCAAATCAAGCCTGAACTCTCCCTAGAAGCAAATATGACTAAACTGAGGTTGTTGTATTTTGAGCATAGTTGAGGGCAATAGGAAAGGAGGAAGACCACATACCAGATGGATAGATTCAACCAGGGAAGCCATGGCCACAAATTTGCAAGAGCTGAGCAGGGTGGTTGAGGATAGGGTGACTTAGACCACATATTCAAAAAGGAGATGGTAGTAATGGGAGACTTCAACCACCCTGATATTAGTTGGAAGTCACAATTTACCAAGGATGTAAGATCTAACAAGTTCCTAACTAGCCTCGCAGACAATTTCATTGCACAAAAGGTGAGGAAGCAACAAGAGTGTCAGCTACTTTGGAATTGTTCCTAACCATCAGAGATGAATTGATCAATGAGGTGGAAATAGTGGGTAGGAGTGACCATGTCCTCCTGGAATTGGTTATACAAAAGAAAGGGAAAGTCAAATATAGTCAGACACACACTCTGGACTTCAAGAAAGCTAAGAGGTAGTAAAGGAATACCTAGCTACTCTATATGAGTTCAAGTTTCCAGGGCCAGATAAGATGTATCCAAGGGCATGTCCAAACTGACTAAAAAATCCCAGATTTTGTCCCTGTTTTTTTTTTTTTTTAATGTTATTATTTTATACTGGGTTAAACTAATCCAATCTGGGAAGCTGGAATAGAAAGTCCCTGACTGTACTGGAAATTTACAGAAAAAACTCTGATACAAACAAAATGTTAGAATTCAAAGATATAACCGTGTAAGTTTGTAGAATCAGTGTATAGAGAGATCTTGTAGCACCTTTTGAGACTAACAGAAAGAAATTGGCAGCAAAACAAAATGTGCTATGGATCTCTAAAGTAAAATTGGAAACAACAGAACAAAATGTGGACATTTCTGCTCTTTTTATTCAGTCTGGATGTGCCAAGGGTACCAAAAGAATTTACAGTGTATATCAGAGCCACTGTCAGTAATCTTTGAGAATTGTTGGAGGACAGGAGAGGTTCCAGCAGATAGGAGGAGAGCAAATGTTATCCCTGTCTTCACAAAGGGTAGAAAAGAGGACCCAAGCAACCTCCGACCAGTCAGTCTAACATCAAACTCAGGAAAGTTTCTAGAACAGATCATTAAACTGCCAGTCTATGCAAGGAATACTATGATTATTAAGAGGTGGCATGGGTTTCTCAATAACAAGTCATACCAAACTAATCTTCTCTCTCTCTCTTTTTGATACTGTTACAAGCTTGGTAGATCAGGGGAGTGCTGTGGTTGTAGTGTGTCTTGATTTCAGCAAGGCTTTTGTCAAGTTTCCCCTCCCCAATGTTCTTCCAGGCAAGCTGGTGAAATATAGACTAGACAGTGTTACTTTGAGGTGGATCTATTTGGTTGACAGACTGCACCCAGTGAGTGCTCACCAATAATCTTCAACCTAGAGAGAAGTGACTAGTGAGGTGCCACAGGGTTTGCCTGGGGTCCAGTGTCGTTTAACATCTATCTAAATGATTTAGATGATGGAATAGACTGTCTTAGAGGGTGCTGGGATTTTCATCATTAGGAGTCTTTAAAAAGAGGTTGAATAGGCAACTTTTAGGAGTGCTATAATTGTGTATGCCTGCATGGCAGGGGATGGCATTAGATGGCTCTTGTAGTAGTCTCTTCCAACTCTGAAATTCTTTGATTCTGTGATCATAATGCCAAATAAAAATAAATAAATATTTATATATAATGTTTAAAGGAGCCCTGGTAGTGCAATGGTTAAATGCCAATACTGCAGCCATAAGGTTGTGAGTTCAATCCCAGGCAGGGCTCCAAGGTTGACTCAGCCTTCCATCCTTTCGTTGGTCGGTAAAATGAGGACCCAGCTTGTTGGGGGCAATTGGCTTACAGATTGTAAACCACTTAGAGAGTGCTGAGTTCACTATGAAGCTGTATAGAAATATAAATTGTATTGCTAAAATATTATTAAAGTGAGGCGATAGTCATTTTTCTCCCCAGGTGGTCCTTGCTGGGTTGGGGTTGCCATATTGTCACAGTGTGGCTTCCAAAAAATGAGTGAAGAATTTGTGGTTTCCTTCCAAGCAACGTCAACTTTTCTTAAAGAAAGTATACTGTGGCACCTTTTTAAAAAGGCTCAGATATGTGCTTTCAAGGTGTCACAAGACTTTTAGTTGCTTCCGCTGCAGCAGACTAACAGGGTTAACACCCCAGAAGTAAACATTTATTCCCTGCTTGCCAAACCTACAAGCACTAAAATAGACAAAACTGGGGCTCCAAAACATGCAAGTGAAATAAAGACTAGTACTTTATATTTCGGATGTGTTTTTCCATTTAAAGAGTTACGGTAGCTTTCTTAAATGAATGATAATTCAATAATAAATAATGATTGGCACTATGTGATTTTGTGGCAGGGTTCTGGGCATGGATCACAGAGGCCCTGATGCAATCCTCACTCGATCCAATGATCTTGGTCCAGACACCATCTTTCAGCATAAACTAACTTTACAAAGATCTTGTAGCACCTTTGAGACTAACTGAAAGAAAGAAATTGGCAGCCTGAGCTTTCGTGGACTTCAGCCTACTCCCAAATGCATCTGAGGAAGTAGACTGAAGTCTATGAAAGCTCATACTGCCAATTTCTTTCTTTCAGTTAGTCTCAAAGGTTCTACAAGATCTCTCTACATATTGATTCAGACTACAGACTAACATGGCTATATCTTTGAATTCTAATTTTACCAAGATGTAGCAGTGCCAGTGAGAATAAAAGGAAGAATGTCATAGCCTTTCTTGAGTTTCTTAGGCAAATAAGTTTACTGCATAGGATTTCCAGACCGATCTGGGCATGGTCTGGGATCGGCACGGAACGGGTGAAAATGGGTGTTACCGCACAGAAGAACGCTGCAGATGCCACCAGGAATCTCCAACCCGTTCCACATCTGTGCTATGGCAGCCAATTTTGAAGAACGATTTTGAACCGTTCTTCAAAATCAGCTGCCAGGAATAGCTGGGGACCCGCTTGGGGACTCCCGGCAACATCAATAGCATTCTCCTGTGTGGTAACACCCATTCTTGCCCCGTTCCGTTCCGTTCCCATTCCTGCAAGTGCCATGCAATAAACTTAATAGTGTAGGCTATACCTCCATTACCTGAAATCTAACCTCTTTGTTTTACCCCTTATTTTTAGCCAGATGGAATCTCATGTTGTTAGAGCTTTGCACGCCTGGCAGTGCCAGGGGAACATCTTTATAAATGACAAAAGATAGAATAGAAGGCATACTTATGACATCATACTAGCAAAGACTTTTAGCAATGGCTGAAGGGGGCAGTTCATTGCACCCTAGTCATACTACCAAAGACTTTAGCACTGGCTGAAAGGAGCAGTTTGTTGCACCCTTTTCATACTTGCAAAGACTTTTAGCAATGGCTTAAGAAGGAGTTCATTGCACCTTCATCATATTTGCAAGGACTTTTAGCAATGGCTGAAAGGGGCAGTTCATTGCATCCTAGTCTTACTCACAAAGACTTTTAGCAATGGTTGAAGGGGGCAGTTCATTGCACCCTAGTCTTACTCACAAAGACTTTTAGCAATGGTTGAAGGGGGCAGTTCATTGCACCTTCATCATATTTGCAAATACTTTTAGCAATGGCTGAAAGGGACAGTTCATTGCACCCTAGTCTTACTAGCAAAGACTTTTAGCAATGGCTAAAAGGGGCATTTCATTGCATCCAAGTCATGCTCACTTGACTCATGTGGCCTCCACACTGAGTCGCCTTTCTGGCCATAGCTTTCAAATTCTGTTTAACACCATGACCAGTTATGATGTGTGTTTTCATTTCATTTCATGCATGCCCTGTGTGTTTTTTATTTCATTTCATTTTTCATTGTGCCATCCAAAAGACTGGAACAGAGAAAAGCTACTCATTATAGCCAGAAGCAGAATATATGTTTCTTTCTTTTGCACAAAATGACCTGCAGAACGCAGTGAGTGATGGTGTGCGTGCCGATTTTTGAACCCATCTTGCCAAACAGAGGAAGGCTATTAGAATAATGTCGTATGATGGACTCTCCCCCTCCCTAGGATTTAATTTACCTTGCTCACCTGCCTCCCAAAGGCAGTTTTCTCTTTGCTGCAATAGGTGATAAACAGATCTGTTATGGTGTCCTTCTGCAGTGTACATTTTATGGTTTATTGTGTCTCTCCTCCCCCCCCCCCTATATTATGGGAAGCTGCTATTGAATATTGAAAAGGATAATTCAAATTTTTAACAGGTATTTACTGGGACTTGAGAAAACACTGCAGCCTTCTCGGTTATCCATTATCTGCTTAACTAAGGCACAAGATAAAAAGAGAGGTATGATTTACCCTACCCCCTGGTTTGGACTAAAGCAAAACACAGCAGGGAGAGAAAAAACCCTGAAATTAGATTTCTTTTGCCTAGTTTGACAGAAGAGTTTAAATCTCACATTTCTGAGAGGGCTTTCTGTTGGAAACTTCATTATTTCCCCAAAACCTCTGTGCTAAAGAATATTGTTGACATAGCTTTGTTGGTCCACATTATTTTTCAGAGGTGGCCTGGACAGGAGAATTTTAAATTGTTGTTGTCGTCGTCATTGTTCTACAGACTTCATGCATTGTAAAAACTCAATAAAAATTTAATTAGCAAAAAAGGGGGCAAAAATGTGCCCCAAATTGGTGACTTTTCCTTTCTATTTAGATCAATACATTTCAATCTGCCAATATGTTGCCAGTCAGTAGGACTGTGGTTGTCAACTTCTGGATGCCCAAAGGAAGTTTAAATGTTGAAAAATAACCTAAATGAAGATCTAGGAACTTTTACTAGCCTGTATCTGTATATGTGTGTGTGTGTGTGTGTGTGCCCTTGTCTTGCTCATTCAGACAAAAAATGACTCTTGTCAGCAACTGTCCAGCAGAGCTGAAACTGTAATGGTTTGTGGCACAAGATCTGCAAGCGTGTGAACAGAAGCAACCTGGAGGTATCCTAGTTGCAGATCTAAAATGTACAGGCAACCAAGGAAAGTGTGGAACCAGCCATATCTTGGCTAGTTGGCTACGGTCAGCACCAAAGTTCAAAAATACAGGATCATCTCCAGAGCCATAGTCCAGTGCTTAAACCACTGCACCATTCTGGCTCTCTTGATATGCTTACTTTCAACAATATTAACATTGGATTTCATCCATGACTATGCCACATTGCGCTGAATGGAGCTTGCTCACTTAACTAGGCCCAAGAGCCAGTGTGATGTTGTGATCTGAATGTTGGACTAAGGGCCTTTGCAGACTGCCAGAAATAGTGCAAATTGAGTCCACTTTTAGGGTTAGGGTTAGGGAATCATGGGAACTGTATTTTATTGTGGCACCAGAGCTCTCTGACAGAGAAGGCTCAATGTCTTAGGAAAAAAACAATTCCCATGATTCCCTAGCACTAACCCTAACCCTTAAAGTGGACTCAATTTGCACTATTTCTGGCAGTCTGCAAAGGCCCTAAGACTCTGGGAACGTAAGGTTTGACTCCCTGCTTGACCATAAAAACCCAATGGATAATTTTGGGCAGGTCACACTCTCTTAGGCTCAGGGGAACGCACTACAACAACCTTGTAAAAGAGAAGAGACGGTTAAGAGGTGATAGGATAGCCCTGTTTAAATATTTGAAGGGGTGTCATATTGAGGATGGAGCAAGCTTGTTTTCTGCAGCTCCAGAGAGTAGGATGCAAAGCAATGGATGCAAACTACAGGAAAAGAGATTCCACCTCAACCTTAGGAAGAATCTCCTGATAGTGAGAGCTGTTTGACAGTGGAATATGCTGCTATGGAGTGAGATGGAGTTTCCATCTTTGGATGTCTTTAAACAGAGGCTGGATGGACATCTGTTTGAGGTGCTTTGATGGTGTCTTCCTGCATAACAGAATAGGGTTGGATTAGATGGCCCTTGGGGTATCTTCCAACTCTACGATTCTATGATTCTCTGTGTGTGTGTGTGTGTGTAGTTTCCAACCCTAAGGGAAACCTACCATGGAGTTTTCATGGCAAGATTTCTTCAGGGGGGTGAGCTATTGCCTTCCTCTGAACTGGTATGACCTGCTCAAAGTTTCTGTGGTTGAGCAGGGAGTTAAACCCTGGTCTCCTACAGTCTTAGTGTTTGCCAGATGATCAAACTTCAACAGGTCTCTTCAGCATCCCATTCTCGCCTTCCTTTGGAAGACTCTCCGGGTCATTTATCATGGTCTTGGGAGCATCGCAGTAGAGAAAGATGGAGTGCTGGAAATTAAAAATCCTCAAGGGGCTGGTGGGTTGTCATTGCAGCTGACATGGTTTATTTTCCCATCCATTTTGTAAACTGCTCATTCATCAGCAGCCAAATGATGATTAATTGATGGCATTTCAGCATCTAAAGGAAGAACTGTGATTTTTTTTTTAATACATGGGACAAAAAACCAACAAAAAACCCACCACTGATGGGATCAGAATTTTAAAATGAATTAATAATATAAGATGACATGCGATCTCTAAATGAGATGCCTTAATCACAGGAATTGGCGGAAAAAAAGGTATAATCTCTCTCTCTTTTCCCCTGTTATTACAGTTCAGCATCCCTTCGGCCAGCCCGCAAATGAGGCATCATTCAGCCTCGCTTTGCAGATGCTGCTTTATTTATTTACAATGTTTTGCATTGGAGGCAAAATAGGAGCAGAATACGATGTGGCTGAGAGTACTTGATCTCCTTTACTTCCAGAACATTTCCCGCGTGGAATTTCTGTCCATCTGTTTCTCCTTCTTTGCATTTTCTCCCCCAAAATAATCATAGGGGGAGAGCTAGGAAACATTACCTTTTTGGATGTTATTCTCCAGTTAGAACGGACATTGTGCTCGGCCATTCTCGAAGTTATCATAAAAAGCCATTTCTCCATTTTTTGCATTTGCTCTCCAACATTTCATGGATGGAAACCAAGACATGTGTGGCCAAGCAACACCAAAACTTAGTTCATTGTGTGCATTTTGAATTCAAGTTTGCAGCAGTTACAAGTTAAAGTATAGTCAAAATGGCAAAAGTTATTAATGAGGAGGAACACACAAGCTAGGAGCTGATGCAGAGGTTTGCTTTTGCCTGAGTCTACTGGGAAGGGCAAGATTTCTTGCCCCAAAACTGAATTCATTGCATGCATTTTGAATTCAGTTTGCAGCAGATAAAGTTAACGTATGGTCAGGATGGCAAAAGTTATTAATGAGGAGGAACACACAAGCTAGGAGCGGGTGCAGAGGTTTGCTTTTACCTGAGTCTACTGGGAAGGGCAAGATTTCTTGCCCCAAGACTGAGTTCATTGCATGCACTTTGAATTCAGTTTGCAGCAGTTAAAGTTGGCTGAGGACAAAGGAGGAAAGTGAGAGAAGGAGAGAAAAAATGGGACGATTTAAAGGTAGCTGATAAAGTGAGATGACAAAGGATTAATCATGACTATCCTTGCCAAATTAGAATTAATGGGAGAGTATGAAACTTGCAGCTGTCCATTTGGAAACTTATTCATAGCCATAATGCACTTTCTGTTCATTTGAGATTGACCTGGGATCTAGAATTCAGTTCACATTTGGACACAGACTTAAGGAAAGCTATGCCTCTCATACCAATTTGTGACTGGGGACACAGTTATGCTTTAGCATTCTCATTTTTCACAGCATTTGTGACGCATATTGCCTAAGAGAACTATGGAGAAAAATGTTTACCTTAAGCGAATGTCTGTACACAAAAAACAACAACAGCAAAACAGAATATATATGGGTGGGGGGGAAAGAAGCAAAAGATAATATAGAATTGCTGTTCTACCTCCATCCCAAAATGGGGATTCGAGGCAATTCACAGCTGCATTGGCTAGAATGAAGGTATAGATCAAAGCTCCAAATTATATAATGTTCAGATATAATCTTAAAATGCAATTCAGTTAAACACCATTAAAAAATACATTGCTAGAAAAGCAACTCCCTGTCCTCAGCAGCCAAATGGTCACGAAAAGCCTTTCTGAACAAGGGCATTGCTATTCGGAGAAAGGGGCTCTCCAGCTTGAAAGAAAGTCGTCTAAAGCCTTCCCTTCACTGTTATATAAGGGGAAACTGCATGTAAAAAATGAATATGCTTGGCAAAGCATTGTATTATTTGGAGAAATGCACCCCAAAAAATTGGGCAGATTTTCGGGCAGATTTTCAAAGTTGCAAACTGACGCAGAAATGAGGTGGAAGGCATGGAAAAATTAGAAATGGAGTAAAAAAATATTGACAGATTTGCCTCTGTGGTGACAGTTAAAGGCATCGGCATGATATATATTCTGTGGACACTGCTTATTACTGGAAACTTGGCTGTGCTTTGTTTGACTTTAAAAAGCTGGGGAGCGCGGAAGACAAGAAAATGATCTAATTATTTTTCTAGGTAAAATCACTTACTAGACTTCGGAAGGGTCTTAGGAGGTTGCCAGCAATTGCTTTATTGTGGCATTGATCATTTCTTTGGCTCAGGCTTTCTTGTCTCTGCTTGGTTTTTAAATTAATTTCTGTTCTTTCTTTTCCTTCCTTCCTTCCTTCCTCAGCTGTCTCCCAAGGACATGGTTTAACTTTTCAAACATTGCAAATTTAAATGCATCTCTTGCTTTCCAAATACCAATTGGCATGGTGCACTCAGGTTCTTATATTTTCTATGTATAACATAATGGAAGGAAGGATGGTGGCATGACAGCAGAAGTGATATTAAAGTTCCATTATGGCCTTAGGGTCACCATAAGTCGGAAATGACTTGAAGGCACACAACAACAACAACAACAGCTAAGTAGAGTCAGTCCTGGTTAGTACTTGGATGGGAGACCACCAATGAATGCCAGGTGCTATAGGCTCTGTTTCAGAGGAAGGAACTGACAAAACCACCTCTGAGTATTCCTTGCCTAAGAAAACTCTACAAAAGTCATGGGGTTGCCATAAGTCGACAGGTGACTCGAAGGCACATATATACGCAAAGTGTTTCTGTAAGTTTTTTGTGGGTTTTTCGGGCTGTGTGGCCATGTTCTAGAAGAGTTTCTTTCTGAGGTTTCACCAGCATCTGTGGCTGGCATCTTCAGAGAAGGTTTCTGTAAGGTTATCAAAAATTTTCAGTGGTGCTGGTAAGCCATCTATCCAATGAATTGGGCTCAACAGATATTTCGTTGGATTTGAGAATCTCAACGAAAGTAGCATTTGTGCACCTTCTGTGATAATGTTGATAGAAAAATGTGCAGGTTGCCTTGAGCATAGTTTAAAACATGGACAGCTAAAATAATAATAATAATAATAATGCACATTGAGAGAAATACTCGCAGACATTGCGGGAAGATGTTGCCTACAATGTCCACATCAATGCATGGGTTTGAGGAAACACGCAGGAGGCAATGGCACAAATTTCAACATAGGAAGGACCACGTCTTGCAAATTCAAAATGTACAGTTGGATTTTGGTATCCACTGTGGTTTGGTTCCTTGCCTGAAAAACCAACAACCCTAGGAAATTTGTGAGTTAGCCATAACTTGACAGTGACTTTAAGGCACCTATGGCAAGTTTCCTGCTCTTGGGAGGCTGCCTGGAAAAGGCCTGTTAAAGGCACAATAGGCAGTCAAAGAAAGCAAAGCGACTTGAGTTCAGAAAATCTCAAAGGGATTTGGGGAGTGAACCTTCTTGACAGCAATGGGTTGCTGTGGAGATTATTTTAATGAAGCCACACAAGGGACTATGGCTTCCACGGCAGATGTAAGCAACCATGGCAGTATCTCTGTTTTCCACTCAAACTTCAAGTCTCAGTCTCCTTTTGCATTTTCCAAAGAATCATCCGTTTGCTGAATATAAAGCCTGACTATTAAAGTGTACTTTCCAGCAAGTGTGTTTGCAAACAATGGGATTCATATGGATAATAGATACTATCGTCTGAAATGGGTTTAGCCTGGAAATTTCCTGGAATGGACCTGGAGACCTGGAGAAGATAGGCCTTTGAAATGCAGGAATGGGAACTTGATTTTAAAAATGGCCTGTGGTCTAAGCATTAATAAATGATGGTTTAAAAAATAAAAATAAAACTTTAGCATGCTGAGAATATGCTTGGCCGATCAGGAGTATGGAAAACTCTGAGATTTTAGGGCCAAATAATAATAAATAATAAATAATAATACATTTTATTTATATCCCACCCCTCTGTCAAACCCCAAGTCTTGGAGATCTCTGGTGATATCATGAAGTATCCACCACATTTGCCAGTTCAAATAAAAATTACAAGATCTAGCAACATCATTAGAGCTAAGTTATCTGAACTTTGCAATGAACAGGGAGGAGAAAAGGAAACTTTTCTCAGCTATATTTTTAACACCTTTCCAAGCACTCCTTTTAACAATATGTGGGAGTTGTTGTCCAACCGTCCTCTGGTTGGAACAGAAGAAAACAACATGCTTTCCAAATCCATTTTTTGCACTGGTTTTAACAATCAAAGACAAAATTTGGGCTGGTTCATATAAGTCATATAGGTTTATAGGTCATAAGCAGCACTGAGGATGCAGCTTCAGTACCATAGATAGCTCCTTGACCTCCTCTTCTTAGCAGCCATAGAATAAATTGCTCAAAATTGAGTCAGATTTACAAGATATATAAAAAAAAATCAGGTTGGGTGGTCCATATAGTTATAGAGCTGGAAGGGACCACAAAGACCTTATAATCCAAACCATGCCCTCACTCCCTCCAACCTCTGTTTAAAGACCACCAAAGAAGGAGAGTTCATCATCCTTCAGACCATTCTGCTCCTATGTCAAACAACTCTTACAGCCAAGGCATTTTTCCTAATGTTTAGGTAGAATCTCTTGTCTTATAATTTGAATCCATTGGTTTGTGTTCTACGTGGTGGAGCAGCAAAAAAGCAAGTTCGATTCATCTTCTGCACGACGTCCCTTCAAATATATAAAGATGGCTATCATGTCACCTCTCCATCTTCTCTTCCCTTCTTCAAGCTAAACACATACAGCTCCCTTATAGGGCTTGGTTTCCATGCGTTTGACCATTTTGGTCATCCATCTCTGAACGCATGCCAGCTATCCGATATTCTACTTGAACTGTGGTGCCCATAACTGGATGCAATATTCAAGATGCGGTCTGACCATCTTTCCCTCTGTCTGTTTTCAAAGGAGCCATGTTCACCCCTTGCAGCATAAAAAGAAGAAAGGGTTCAAAACTCTGTCTGCATGAGCCAAATAAAATGGGCTCCCTCACCTTCGTCCTCTTGACAGGGAGGCCTGACAAGGTAGGACCTAATCTGCAACTCTGGCATGAACAGTCAGGATGACATCCAGCCTGTTCAGCACCAAACTTTTTGGCTGTCCACAGTATCCTCAGCACTCTTCTCCAGCACACACTGCAGTTGAGTTTATTTTCTTCCGATCGGCTCTTCTCCCTGTTCGGCTTTTGTATCTGTACATGGCGATGGGGGAACACAGTGGTTTGGAGTATCCTCACTTCCAAAGTTACTTTGTGATCTTGTCTAGTTCTTTCATAGCTGTCCTTCCCATTCGTAGTTGCCTTCTAACTTCTTGACTGCAGTCTCTGTTCTGATCAATAAATGTTTCTGTTGAGTGGGACACAATATTGTCCATTTTACACCAAAAGATGTTTCTGTTGAGTGGGACACAATATTATCCATTTTACACCAAAAGATGTTTCTGTTGAGTGGGACACAATATTATCCATTTTACACCAAAAGATGTTTCTGTTGAACGGGACACAATATTAACCATTTTACACATCAGAGGAGTGATGCTAAGACAGGGTTGAGCTATCGGAGTAGGGGCAAAATAAGAGGATTGCTTCCCCGGAATGACATTTTCCTCCAGCCCCCAAATTTCTAGCATTACAGTTGAGCCTTTGGAAATCAATTTGGGGCATCCAAAGAAAATGAGTGGGCCAAGTGAACAAGGGAATGGAAATGCCAAAAAAAAAAAAAGTGTGCCAGGTATGTATTCCTGCATGGCAGGGAGGTAGGACAGGATGGCCCTTGAGGTCTCTTCCAACGCTATGATTCTATGAATGGTTTTCAAGGTCTTGTTCTCTGCATAGCTAGAAATTACGGGACTGAAAGAAAAGTTCATGGTGGTGGTGGTGGTGGGGGGACGACGACGAATTCTCATTTGGAGTAGTAATGCCTTCATTTGCCTCTTCCCTCCACATCTCTCTAGTCCCAGCAAATTCAAAACTATTGATATTGAGGGGTGGGGGAGTGCATATTCAAGGATGGCGTGAAAGAACAGAGCAGAAAGAATAGAGCTTTTGTACTGATGCACCATGCCTTGTGAAGCACAGTGAGTGTCACAGATGTCTGTAGCTGAGGGAATGTGTCTCTCGCAGGCAGGGAAGATGATACTTGTTTGGGCACCTGCATGTCACTCTTTCTTCTGAGCCATTCCCTCCCTTGCCTTGCAAAGAAATTAAACTCCCGACTTCCAAGGAGATGGGTGCTGAAGGGTTAATAAGCAATTATCCCAGGTGGCTGATCACTAAAGGCACCGGCAACATTTGCTGAAGCTTCTCTGCTGGTCTTCCTCGCCTGCTGCCTTCGGTCTCTCTACCTGTCGTGCAGTGCTCAGACCAATATGAGCCCAGCAAGGGAAGGCAGCATCTTACAAGTACTTTCTGCTTTTGCATCAAGGTGCATACTCTGGTATGCATGACACACTTATCATATGTTCTAAATATGATCTCGGAGGCTGGGTGATGCTTCTTTATCTGAGCTCGGTGCTTCCTCTGGTCTTCCACTCTCCCGCTGGAATATGGATGATCTGAACACTGTTAGATGCCTCAGCCCAGATCAAGGTAAGGAATGGATGCTCAATTATTTTTGCTTCCCCTCCCTCCATTTCAAAATACCCTTTCCAAGGGTTTGGGATGGTTCGGATTCAGTTGCATTTGGTCTGGGAATCCTAACTCAGCCAGCATCCCAGGGAAGCAAATATCTATTATTGGCAGGACTCAGATTGCTCAGAGATGAATCTTTTGAGGAAACTTAGTTTTTGCTCCCTGTCATTGCTAGATCATTGCTCCCCCCATCATGCACATGCTCCCCAGAAATGCAAAAGCAGCTTCTTGTCATCTCATGCGCCACAAAGCAGAGTCAGAGTTGCATGGACAGTCCTGTATTGCTTGCATTGGAGCTTTCTGGCAAGAAACAATTTGCAAAGAAAAATGCAACCTTTACTAACCCAACAGGTAAAGAGAAACAGAAAAGGAGACAAAGAGTGGCCAGTACCCTAGTCCTGTTGTGGTTTGGTTTCCCTTCCCCTCATCCGGAAAAGTGAATAAATAAAATGCAAGCTTTCTTTGCAACCCTGCATGTTCTTCGCAGCCCAGGCGCCCGAAATCTTCCACATTGCAAGGACCAGAAGTGTCCCCACTTGTGTACAGATCTTTCCACCAACGCACCGCTCTTTGTGTTAAATTGTTTTGCCTATATCGAGAACTTGAGAGGAGAGGAGCAAACAGGGTCACCTTCTCAGCTGGCACCCTTGGGAAAAGCGTGTCAGTCATAAGAAACTCTGTGGCTTTTTCCACCTCCCCTCCCCAATAAATAAATAAATAAATGAAAAACAAATGATATTTGGCTCCCTTGGCTCAAATCCAGCATCCCCGACCTTCTGTAGCTGTAGCCTTGCAACAGCAGTCAAACAACTCTAAATAATTTATGACCATATATTTTCATCCCTTTTAAAGCATGTGGTGTTATGATAGTTTTACAGGAAGTCAAAGGTGTGACTTTAGAGCCGGGTTTATTTGCAGTCTCCTTTCTCTCTCTCTCTCTCTCATTTTCTCACTTTCTGCCTTTTTAATACCTTCCCAGTTGTTTTCCGCTCTTCCAAAGGGAACATTTTTGTGTCCATAAAGCCTCCAAGAAAGACACTGCCAATAGATCTTTTAGTAAGCTTAATAGGGGGGTGATTTTTAGGGTCCTTATTATGGTCATGGAATGGGATAACCAAGTGAAGCTAAAATGCATACGCTAGATTTCCATTCGAAAGTACTTTAGCCTATTTCTTCCTCTTTCGATCAGATAAAATCAACATCATTCGAATTGTGCACAAGTTTTTTTTTTAATTCTCAATGTACCGAAGGCCAATGTAAACGTGACTTAAGGGTTCATCTACACCAGGGGTAGGCAACCTTTCCCCTTTAAGGGCCGAGGGACTTCAGCTCCCAAAAGCCTCAGCCATGTTGGCCAATAGTCCCATGTTGGCCAATAGCTCCTGGGATTCTGGGAGCTGAAGTCCCTCCTTGGCCCTTAAAGGGAAAAGGTTGCCTACCCCTGATCTACACTGTAGACATAATGCAGTTTGACACCACTTTAACTGCCATGGCTCCGTCCTACAGAAGCTTGGGATTTGTTGTTTGGTGAGGCACCAAGCACTCTTTGGCAGAGAAGGGTAAAAGACCTTGTAAAACTACAGATCCGAGGATTGCATTGGATGGAGGCACGGCACTTAAGGTGGTGTCAGATTACATTATTTCTGCAGTGTGGATGTACCCACAGTCACCTTTATGTTTGCCTTGGATACACTGAGAAAAAAACACAGAACCTTAAAATTTTGCACAATTGGGATGTAGTTGATTTTATCTGTTAGAAAAAAGAGGAAAGAAATAGGCTAAATGACTTTCAAATGGGAATCTGATGTATGCATTTCAGTGAATGACACAGAGGCCGCAGAGTAGCACAAATTCACATTACGTGAATTGACACAGTCTTCCTTTCTGTGTTGTATTCAATAAAACGATTCCCTGTCGCCACAGAAGGACATTTCTGAAATACATTTTCTTCAGCTGTAGACTAAAGTAGTTGAGGCAGAGAGAGAAATAATCCATCAAGTTCTTGTGGTTTTGGAGAAAAGTAAAGTTAATTTAATATGAAGCAGCATGATGTAGTGGCTTGGGGTTTTGACTGAGAGTCTAGGAAACCAGGGTGGAAATCCTCCTTTGACCATAAAAACCTACAGGGGAAGGTTGAGCAAGTCACACTCTCTCAGCCTCAAAGGAAGGCAATGGTAATCCTCCTCTGAACAAATCTTGCCAAGAAAATTGTGGGATAGGATCACCTTAGGGTTGCCATAAGTCAGACTTGAAGGCACACAACAACAGACTAGATAGATCAGGGGTGTTGTGTGATGGGGGTTTTCATCGTGAGCCTGGAAATAAAAAATGACTCTGGAGACCAAGGTTCGAATCCTGACTCAGCCATGAAACCCACTGGGTGACCATGGGCAAGTCACACACTCTCAGCCTCAGAGGAAGGCAATGGCAAACCCCCTCTGAAGAAACCTGCCAAGAAATCCCCATGATAGCTTTGCCATAAGTCGAAAATGACTTGAAGACACAACAACAACAACAACAACAACAGTAACAGCAACAACAAGATACTGAGTCTAGGGACAGTGAACTAGTCGGATTAACCGAAAGGCTTGCAAGTAGATCCAGGTTGGTCCAATGCCAGGAGAAAGATGGGATATAAAATCAATCAATCAATCAATCAATCAATTAAACAATCAAACAATCCAACTTGTGACCGAAAACTACAAGTATACTTCAGTTAACAAAGCTGACGTGTTCCTTCTTTGACACAAAAGTTGGTGCCAGAAGCAGAAATTTATTATTTATTTTTATTTATTTCATTTCTATGCCGCCTTCCTCCCAAAAAGGGACCCAAGGTGGCTCACCTATAAATAAAATAACATGGAAAGAATAGAGAACAGTTCCCAAACCACACACAAAAGAAGTTCGACATGTTTTAGCAAAACTTTTCATTCAAAACTAACTGTATAAATGAAAAAGAGATCTTGTAGCCCCTTTGAGACTAACTGAAAGAAAGAAGTTGGCAGCATGAGCTTTTGTAGAGCTCAGTCTACTTCCTCCAAATGCATTAAGTAGACTGCAAGTAACGTTTATATTTAAAGGTATAATTTAAATTTTGCTAGTTGTTTACGTAGATATAGATATAAGATGGGGGACACATGGCTTAAGGAGACTATGGAGTTTATCACACGGGGGAAATCCCGTGCGGAAACGGGGCTTTAAATTAAACAAAACCTGCAAAAGTAGGTGTTTTTTCAGATGACATCACTGTTAAAAGGAGGTTAATCCGAACGGAAAGTAGACAAAAACTGCTTCTTTTTATTTTCGGAAGATCCCGAAAGTAAAAAGAAGCAGTGTTTGTCTAATTTCCGTTCGGATTAACCTCCTTTTAACAGCGCTTTCACTTTTCACACAGGGCAGAACGGGAGAAATCCCGTTCATTGAAAGCTTCCGCTTTTGCGGGGTTTTTTTTTTTTTTTTTTTTTTTTACTTTAAAGCCCGTTTCTGCACGAGGATCCCCATGTGATAAACTCCTATGTGTGAAAGGGATCTAGGAGTCCTAGTAGACCACAAGTTGAACATGAGTCAAGAGTGTGATGCGGCAGTTAAAAAGACCAATGCAATTTTAGGCTGCATCAAGAGAAGTATAGTGTCTAGATCAAGGGAAGTAATAGTGCCACTGTATTCTGCTTTGATCAGGCCTCACCTGGAATAATCCTGTGTCCAGTTCTGGGCACCACAATTCAAAAAGGATGTGGAGAAACTGGAGCGTGTCCAAAGGAGGGCAACTAAAATGGTGAAGGGTCTGGAAACCATGAAGCCCTATGAGGAGAGACTTAGGGAGCTGGGGGTGTTTAGCCTGGAGAAGAGATGGTTAAGAGGGGATATGATAGCCCTGTTTAAATATTTGAAGGGAACTCATATTAAGGAGGGAGCAAGCTTGTTTTCTGCTGCTGCAGAAAACAGGACCCGGAACAATGGATGCAAGCTCCAGGAAAAGAGATTCCACCAAAACATTAGGAGGAACTTCCTGACAGTAAGGGCCGTTTGATAGTGGAAGACACTCCCTCAGAAAGTGGTGGAGTCTCCTTCTTTGGAGGTCTTTAAACAGAGGCTGGATGGCCATTTGTCGGAGATGATTTGATTTTGAGTTCCTGCATGGCAGAAGAGGGTTGGACTGGATGGCCCTTGAGGTCTCTTCCAACTCTATGATCCAATGACTCTATGACGCTATGATATGTGCCAGTGGCACATAACTGTTTCCTATTCACAGTTACAAATGCAGCGTCAATTGTAAATGCCCCCGAAAGCTACCTTAAAATCCAACTGGTTGCACTGGGGAAGGAAGGAGGTTCTGCAGCACTGGTGAGGGTTAATGCATTTGAACTTGTTCTGCTAGCTATCAGTGGTGTGCCAACTGTGCCAAGTCTCTGCAAGGGTGCCTGCTTCTGCTCCTTTGGTCGGAAAGGGTAGGATGTCATGTCTTGGTTATCTTCAGTTCACAAACACAAGCCTCAGCAAAGTCAGACAGCTTTATTCAGAAAACCGAGCTGATCTTAGCATAACAATGTTGTCTGGACTGAAGCATTTCTCATTACACACTATATTAAAAGCACTATAGCAATTTGAATGGTTTACATCCCATTCATCTACCAACTAAAACATTCCCATTCCCAGGACTACCTCTCCTTGTTCCCCTTGTATCAAGAAAATGACAGTTTACAGCTCAGTTTTTCCTCCCCACACTTCTTCTCATTATCCAGTGCCCAATCCTACCACCCAGAATCAGAAGTTTGGGTAGCACATCCCATCATCCAGTATTCGAAAACATCTCAAATCGTATGGCTAGCAAACATGGCAGGAGCTGTGAACCTGACACTGGATGAAGACTTCAGCTTCATTTGGCACATTTGGGGAAGAAATAATATTTCACTTGGCAGTCCACACGAGCTCCTAAATTCCAGATTTAATCCCAGTTTAAAAGAATTTTGGGATTTGGCAGCTAAAGCAAAACCTCTCTCTGCCTGAGACTCTTGGGAGCTATTGTTTCCAGTCAAAGCAATATAATGCTGGGCAAGCTAGATGGGCAAAGAGTGTAATGTGGCATCAGAGAGAGCTTGGAATAATTACTTTCCTGATTGTAGTCCAAAAAATAATTATTCAAAGCCCTGGTATAAGGCAGCATCTATATTCCCAATGCCTACAGGTAGATCAGGTAGGAGATGATGAAAGCTTGACATCTTGGAGTGCTGTTGACGTACAGAATAGATAATATTGGGCAAGATGGACAAATATGTTCCAGTGTTCAGAGAGTGCTTCTTAGGCATACCCATGCCCTTGGTACTGTTTAAAGTTTTATTTTATTTTACATTACATTGCCATCCAAACATTACAGTACTATTAATGTAATGCATATTGTGCAGTTGTCCCAATTTGGCAGGGGAATTTCCAATTACTTCTCTGTCATCCCACTGTTTCAGCTATTTGTAAAATGTCCCAGTTTTTCCCTGCTCCTCCCACTTTTCACCTTGTCCTCAGCTTTCTTCCATTGTTGCAAACTGAGTTCAAAGTGCAGAATTAAATTGGCATTCAATAAAATCATGGGGGGGGGGGGGAAGAGGGGAAGAAAGGGGCAGAAACATGTCCTTCCCAGTGAGCTCAGGCAAAAGCAAACTGCTGCAGCTTCTACTACCCTGTGTGTGTCAGTGTGTGGATGATGGGTGTTGCAGTGATGTTCTTAGACACCCAGCAGAGTCTGTAGAACAAGCTGGCTGCTGTGATCTACAGCCACTTTGTATAAAATACATACATGTGTTCATCCTTCCCGACAATGTTTTCCAACTTCGTCACATTCTTGGACTTGATCCTAACCAACAGGGTGAAGTTGGTTTCTGGAATCAAAATAAGTAGTACTTTAGGGGGAAGTTATCAAGTAATGCTAGTTATTATTATAATTATTATAATAATTATAATAATTATTTTGGGATGGACCAAAGGAGAGTACTGTCTAGCCAAACCCAGACCCTGGATTTTCAGTTTCTTTAGTTTCTAAATAAGGCTTTCTGAACCTTATTCCATTTTAATTGTCACTTTTGTAAGTTTTTAATTGTACTATGTTTTTAGACTATAAGCCGCTTTGATTCCTAATTCTGGGGGGGGGGGGGGGGGAAGCAGGATACAAATAATAATAATAATAATAATAATATAAAAACAACCACCACCACCAGTACTTCCTCTGAACAAATCTTGCCAGGAAAACTCCATGATAGCTTTGCCTTAGGGTTGCCATAATTTGGAAATGACTTGAAGGCGCATGATGACAACAACAACAACCACAACAACAGTCCAAGTCTGAGATTCTCTGGTTCTTCTCTGATGCTGCCACTTGTCTCTCCATTTTCAGCTGTGAATTTTGGAGAGTTATAGCCTTCCTTTCCTAGATTGTTCATGCAAGGACTAACGGGACGGGGAGAATGGAGATACATTTATTAGATGTTTGTGGAGCATGGCATTGATGGGAGCCTTGTTTGCATTATTAGATTTTGTGTTGCTCAGGCCATCCTTCATATTTAGTCCCTGCCACGTTCAGTTTGGGCTGTCAGTTCTGCTGATACCCAACAGAAAATGCATCTCTTTGTGTGGCCAGTTGTCCTCCCTTATTAATCCATCTGACTTCAGAAGTAATGGAACAATGGCTTTCAAAAGATGACTCTGCCATCTTTCGGGTCTCCTGACTTGCTTACAAAAAAAATCTTCGTTCTTGCATAGGGTCTTTTACCTTAGATATAAGGCATCATCTCCACAAAGCATGGTGTCACATTCTTTAAATTTACACATCGAGGGTGAGGGTGTGTGTGGTTGGTTGGTTTTTTTTAAGGATGTGTACATGCCGGAGAAACATCACTCCCCTTCTTAAAATTAATTCCAATTTTTGTTAATGTCTGTGTCTGAAATTAATGAAGAATTGTGGAGTTTTACCTCTGTGTGCCCTGAGACGTTTTGTTGAGATGATATAACTCTCCTAACAAGTCACATTTGGAAACAAGTGGCTGCCAAGGGATTTTTTTTTCCAGTCTAGTGGTGCACTTTTATTTTATTCAGTGCTTATGATTTTTGAGTTCTTATGCCTATGGGGTATATATATATATATATATAGAGAGAGAGAGAGAGAGAGAGTTCCTGCATAGCAGAATGGGGTTGGACTGGATGGCCCTTGTGGTTTCTTCCAACTCTATGATTCTATGATTCTATATTTATTTCAGAGAAAAGTCATGTATTCAATGAATGCATTAGTGGTGAGATTCATTGCCATGGGATTATTAACTCTTAGGTCTAGTTCTCACTGAACTTTGTTGTTGCTAACTGCCCTAGAGTCGATCTGGACCCATGGCGATCCTATGGATGAGACCTCTCCAAGAAGACCCTCTGTCCTCCCCTGCTCTGCTTAAATCCTACAACCCCTTAATACCCATAGTGACCTCCTTCATACAGTCCCTCCATCTGGCATATGGCCTTCCTCTCTTCCTCCTTCCCTCCACCATCCCAGAATTAATGTTTTTTTCCAAAGAGTCCTCTCTTCTCATGATGTGTCCAAAGTACGACAGCCTCAGTTTGGTCATCTTGGCTTCTTCCAGGGAGGTTTCCGGCTTGATCTTCTCTAGGACCCATTTGTTTGTCCTTTTGGCTGTCCATGCACTCTTCTCCAGAACCACATTCTCTCCAATGCATTGGTTTTCCTCCTATCTTCTTTCTTAACAGTCCAGCTCTCCCATCCATCCATGGGAATAGGGAATACAATGGCTTGTATGATTCTGACTTTTGTGCTGAGTTGTCTATCTTTGCATTTTAGGGTCTTTTCTAGTTCTTTCATAGTCACTCTTCCCATTCTTAGTCTTCTCCTGATTTCCTGACTTCAGTCCCCATTTCTATCCATGTTTGATCCCAGGTATGGAAATTCTTTGACTATTTCTATTTCTTCATTGTCTAGGTTGAACTTGTGAAGCTCCTTGGTGGTCATGATTTTTGTTTTCTTGCATAGCAGAATGGGGTTGGACAGGATGGCCCTTGTGGTTTCTTCCAACTCTATGATTCTATGATTCTATGTTTATTTCAGAGAAAAGTCATGTCAGAGAAAAGTCAGAGAAAAGGCATTAAGCCTGCCTTTGCACTTTCTTCTTGGATCTTCTTTAGGAGGTCTTCCAGGTCTGGGAGGTTTTCTTCTAGTATTATGGTGCCATCTGCATACCTTAGATGGTTGATATTCTTTCCTCCTATTTTCACTCCTCCTTCTGTGTCCATAGACCAGATAATCAACCAAGCCTATAGTTTCTAGAGGTTTTCTCCATACAAAAATCCCTTGCAAGCAGAAAGAAGACATGTCAAAGAGGGGGCTTTACATACTGCCTGACATGCTAGTTTCTTTCATGAAAGGATTTCACCCCCTTTAGTTTGGAGCATTCAGTCATTTGAGCACCAGCCTAAGGTCATGTATGGACTGGCCAGGATACTCTGGGGTCAGCCCATAGTAACCTGGCCCCCCCAACCTCCTCCTGTTACCTTAGCCCTCCATTTTGACACCAGGTGGCTGTTTATGTGGGCATCCGGCTGTGCCAACTAGCATTGTGGCAGCGAGTCACTTGCTTTGAGATCGAAAGAAGGCACCGGTCCTTGATGAGATGGTTGGACACTTTGCTCTGACCTCATTCTGGACACAGGATTCCGGGTGAGGCCTGACTAACAGTGAATAGAGACTATTACTTTCCTTGATCACTCAGTCGAGGGAAGTAATAGTGCTGCTCTATTCTCCATTGGTCGGGCCTCACTTGGAATACTGTGTCCAATTCTGGATGCCACAATTCAAAAAGGTTGTTGAGAAGATGGAGCGTGTCCAAAGGAGGGTGACTAAAATGGTGAAGAATCTGGAAACCATGCCCTATGAGGAAAGATTTAGGGAACTGGGTATGTTTAGCCTGCAGAAGAGACGGTTAAGAGGTGATATGATAGCCCTGTTTAAGTATTTGAAGGGTTGTTAGATTGAGGATGGAGCAAGCTTGTTTTCTGCTGCTCCAGAGAATAGGACCTGGAACAACGGATGCAAGGTACAGGAAAAGAGATTCCAGCTCAACATTGGGAGGCACTTTCTGAAGTAAAAGCCGTTTGACAGTGGAATACTCTCCCTCGGAGAGTGGTGGAGTCTCCTTCTTTGGAGGTCTTGAAACAGAGGCTGGATGGCCATCTGTTGGAAGTGCTTTGATTGTGTGTTCCTGCATGGCAGAATGGGGTTGGACTGGATGACCCTTGTGGTCTCTTCCAACTCTATGATTCTAGGTCATGTTATATTACTGTACCAACCCCCCAACATTTTACAGGTAAAACCCATGCCCAGTGTAGCTAAGCAACATCAGAGTGTGGTTAAGATAAATGAGGAAAGAAATTCAAACCAGGAAAGGTTGTCCCAGTTTGCCTTTGCTTAGTCAACTTGGAAGGGCAAGATTTCCACCCTTTCCTTTCCTCTCTTCCCTGCTGCGTTACTTGAGTGCAAACTACTTTTGACTTCGAATTTGATTTGCAGCAATGGAAGTAAGCTGAGGACAAAGGGAGAAATAGAGGGAGCAGAGGGAAACTGGGACATTTTAAAAGCAACTGAAAAAGTGGGAGGACAAAGGATTACTTGGGATTGTCCCTGCCAACTTGGGTCAGTTGAAGGGTACAGGAGGGCACCCAGATGTTGAAAAGCGGGACATTTCAAAATATTTTCTTACTTGTTTGTTTTGCAAATAGTGGAAGTATTGCAATGAGCTGCTTTAGAGCTCATTTTAGGATTGCCAGCCAGCCAATGCTGGGGGTTTCATCAGCAAAACTGTCTTTCTGTCTAGTGATGTTAAAAATAAATAAATCAGTAATGTTCATTGACGATTCCCAATTTTTGCTGAGACCCAGCCGCCACTTTCGGTCCTAGCTTTGTTCCCATGGATACACTCTAGAAGTTAAAAAATGAAAAGACAGAGAATTCAGGTTTAGCAATTCTGTGCTGATCTCTGAAGTATTTTATGGGAAGCCTCCCATGGATATTGTGGTAACCCAGCAGGGTATAAATCATTAAAATATTAAAATGTTAATCAAATTAATACCTTGTTTACAGGAGAAACGTGTGCTGGTTTTCGTAGCCGTTGAACAGCCCTTGCTTCTCTCTGCAAAGCTTAATTTTTGGAGAGGCTTCTTATGGGAATTCTTGGCTGGTGTTCCTAATGTACATCATGCGCTGCAGTTCCTAGAGATGTTTGGAAAGGGGAAATGACTGTTAATCGGTTCAGTTTTTGTACAATGTGCCACAAAACCTTGGCAGGTCTTTTAGAAGAGTAACACAACCGCAGCCTTTATCCATGGTTTTGGCTGCAAGCTTTTTTTTACCAAATTTGTCCATGCACGGTCGGGAACTTAGACGATTTGCAGATATTGGGAGTGCTTACTAGCTAAAACATAAATAAATAAATAGCTGATTTAAATCTGCTTCAAATATTCAGAGTAGGCAAATCTTTTCCACTTTCAGCAAATTTAATTGGAAGCTAGTCTTTTGTACTGCTGGATGGGGTAGACCAGAAGCACACCTATACAAATATTGTTTGGCAGGGGTCTTGTATAGCTGAATGTTTTTAAAAAATGGACCGTAATTGAACAGCATTCGGTGTAAATGAGGAGCTCTCATTATCTCCAAGAATGGCCAAAATAAGTCTTTGGCTGGAGTAGTGAAGGCTCAACTGTCCCTCTGGGATCTCAGTTCTTGAGTAGATTCCTTAAAGTTGTCATTTAATTAATTGGATTAATGCAATGGGCAGCTCTTTTGCATTTAAAGGAGTCATTAAATATCCTATAGGAGTTTAAAGCTCTTTAGACCATGTAGCCTTAACATTTTTCAGGTTTCCTACGTCCCGCATGGTATAGTGGTTTGAGCGTTGGACTAGGACTTTGGAGACCAGGTTTTGAATCCCGGCTCGGCCGTGAAAACTAACTGGGTGGCCTTGGGCAAGTCACACTCTCTCAGCCTCAGAGGAAGGGGATGGCAAGCCTCTTCTGAACAAACCTTGCCAAGAAAACCCCGAAAATGACTTATTGGTAGACAATAACAAGTCCCAGTAATGAGGGCAAGTACAAAGAATATTATAAATGTAACAGAAAAGGTCTGCCATTCCTGCTGTTGTCTGTGGGACCAATGTGACATGAGTGCATCCAAAAACTTGAAGAATTATTTAATTTTTGCTTCCTTCCTCCCAGTGTTTAAATGTTGGCTAGTTCAAAACCTAGTTATGCATGAATTTGCTTAGAGTAGTTATCACAAACAGCCAGGGATGTGACCATTTATGAAGCCAGCATGTAGTTTATGGTGGCACCAGAGCCCTCTGACAAAGGAAACTAAATGTCACACTAAACTACAGTTCCCAGAATTCCCTAGCACTGAGACAGGGCAGTTAAAGCGGTCTCAAACTGGATTGTTTCTATAGTGTGTTTTGGACTGGCGTCAGTTCTCAATTTACCAATATACAAGCCTTTTGATTCTTATGGATCACTTCTACTCATTTCAGAAAGTTATTGCCAAAATTCATCTTTTTAAACAAAGAAGTGGCAAAAAAAACCCTCAATTCAGTTTATCAATTGCTTTTTCAGTATGAAGAAAAATTAATGTTTCCTGTTTCTCATTGTGGCATTTTAAATATTCCGTAATGTCCAAAACATATCTCAAACTACTCCGTAGTTGTCGTTTTGGCAAAAAGTCATTTGATCTCCATATATAATTTCCTGTAGGATTTTTTCATTCTTTCCACCAAAATTGAAGCAAATAATTTATAATCATTGTTTAATAGAGAGATCAGTCTATACTATAGTGACTGATTTTCATCAGGTCTTGCCCTTCCTTAGATAGCAATGTTATTGTCACCATCTCTCCTGTTTTAGGAATTTTGTTTTCATGGAGAATCTCATTAAAGTTTCTTTGTAGGAGTTGGCAAAGTTCTTCCTTGAAACTTTTTATCAAATAAAGCTGTTAAACCATCTGGCCCTGGAACTTTTCCTGTCTTCATTTTTGCAATCACTTCTAAAACTTTCCTTTGCCTATAATTGGTGCATTCAGTAGTTGTCACTGTTAGTTTGTGTCCTCTGGTTTCTTAGATAATATTCCACCATCCCTTTGAATATCTCCTTTTTATATAACTCAGAGTAACACTTATGAAATATTTTCAGTATTTTAGAATTATTTGTCACGTAATCTTTTCCCTCTTGAATTTTTGTATTTATTTCTCTCTCTCTTTCTGCTTCCTAAGTTTATATTCTAGCCATTTCCCTACTTTGTTAGCCAATTCAAAATTCTTCTGCTTCACGGATCTCATCTTCTTTTGCACTTCATTTATCATTTAGATCAATAATCATGTTTGGAGATTTATAATATATCTATTCAATTCCTCCTTTGTTAGGAATTTCATTTTTTCCCCATTTTTCTTTCATCTTTCTTATCTCATTCATTATCCGCTTCATTTTCTCTTGTCTTTTCCACTTTAGGTCCACATTTTGTTGTATGAATATTATATATGCATTCAAAGACATAGCCAGGTTAGTCTGGAAAAACAATATAAAAAGGGATCTTGTAGCACCTTTGAGACTAACTGAAATAAACTGGAGACATCTCCAAACATGCATCTGAGGAAGTCGGCTCAAGTCTATCAAACCTCATGCAGTTATATATGCATGTTAGCGTTGAATTAGGGTAGCCACCATAGAATCATAGAGTAGGAAAAAACCTCAAGGGTCATCTAGTCCAACCTCCTGCCATGCAGGAACTCACAATCAAAGTACTTCCAAAAGATGTCTATCCAGCCTCTTTTTTCTTCTAGTCTTCTATCTTTGGGGTTATTCAGACATATATATATATATTTTTAGTGAGACTATATGAATAATCTCACTGTTTTGTTTTTCACACTTTTTGGGTCGGAACCACATCTATGGGCATCTCTGCGAGTTTAAGGCATTCAGTGTTTTATTCTGGGTCTATTCACATTGGTTATTCATACATGTGACTCTTTTAGGAAAATGCAGGGAAAAACCTGAGATCGATTATCCCAGTTTAAGTGGATTTTTTGGCACAACCCCCCCCCCCCAAAAAAAAACACACACAACTTACTTGGGTGTATTTGAAATGCATGTGAACAACAAAGATTCAACCCACATTCTACCAGGATTATTTTCACCATCTGAATAACACCTTTAACATCTACATGGCAGGCAAGTTCAAGAAGGTCTCTTCTTTCTTATTTCACTTTGATTTTGCTAAAGAGTTTGCCAAAGCTTTCAGACTTCACATTTAGAAGGAAAGAACTTGAAAAACAACAACACTCAGATTTAAGAAATCTCAAGCCACTTATGTGGTCAGTTTGGGAGTATTTTGGATTTCAGAATTTGGGACAACCTGTACCAGATAAATGAACAATTGCAGAATGATAGCAGTTCCTTTATATGAGTGAATTGGCCTCTCTCTCTCTCTCTCTCTCAATCTGTTCAGATGGTGAGAACATTCATAGCTATATACAAGAATCATACTTTCTCTCTAAAAGATTAACTTGGTACAGTGGTTAACTTGGTTATCTTGGAACGCAGTGGTAGTTTTTTCTTGTTGCGGCCAAATGGGATTCAGGGAGTTGAATTGCTGAAAGGAACAAGTAGAGTAGAGAGGAGGAAGAATGCATAATATACTCTTGACTGTGGAATGTTTTCTGCTAATTGAGTCTTTATAGTGGGGAAAATGAATAGCAAAATAAAGAAAGTTACTTTTTGTTTTGTTTTAAGTGGCTCTGCCTAAATGACAGTCGGAAAATGCTAATTGTCCACACTTAACAGGACGGTTGCACTGTGCCAAATCCATATTCTTTGATTCCACGGAGGACTATTGGGCTTTTGATCCAATTATCGGAGCCACTGAGCAATCAGGCTGCCGAAGGAAAAGAGGATACGAGGCATTTTGAATTTTTCCCTAAGAAGTTTCAAAATGTTTGTGTGTGTGTGTGTGCTTTCACGTCGTCTATCAATTTATGGTGACCCTCTGAATTTTGCAGCGTTTTCTTAGGCGAGGAATATTTGGAGGTGGTTTTGTCAGTTCATTCCTCTGAAAGAGAGCCTACAGCACCCAGTATTTGTTGGTGGTCTCCCATCAAACTACTAAACAGGGCTGACCCTGCTTAGTTTCCAAGATCAGAGGGGATCTGGTGCCTTTAAGATATTCACATTCCTTTCATACAACGTACAAAATTAAAACAGGATTTAAAATAATGACCACCAAGGACCTTCACAAGTTCAACCTAGATCGTGAAGAAATAGAAATAGTAAAAGCATTCCCATACCTGGGATCAAACATTGATAGAAACAGGGACTGCAGTCAGGAAATCAGAGGAAGACTAAGAATGGGGAGGGTGGCTATGAAAGAACTAGAAAAGATCCTAAAATGCAAAGACATACAACTCAGCACAAAAGTCAGAATCATACAAGCCATTGTATTCCCTATTCCCATGGATGGATGGATGGACAGTTAAGAAAGAAGATAGGAGGAAAACCAATGCATTTGAGAGAATGTGGGGATGGAGAAGATGCTGAGGATCCCATAGGCAAACAAAAGGACAAACAAATGGGTCCTAGAGCAGATCAAGCCAGAAATATCCCTAGAAGCCAAGATGGCAAAACTTAGACTGTCATACTTTGGACACATCATGAGAAGGCATGAAACATTGGAAAAGACAATCATGTTAGGAAAGGTGGAGGGAAGTAGAAAGAGAGGAAGGCCACATGCCAGATGGATGGACTTTATTAAAGGGACCATGAATATGAGTTTGCAGGAGCTGGACAGAACAGGAGAGGACAGGGGACCCTGGAGATGTCGAATTTATAGGGTCACCAT
The DNA here is from genome assembly GCA_026167975.1 of Phrynosoma blainvillii. NCBI lineage: Eukaryota > Metazoa > Chordata > Lepidosauria > Squamata > Phrynosomatidae > Phrynosoma > Phrynosoma blainvillii. The sequence goes on from JANUYF010000015.1 coordinate 2,010,778, forward strand.
AGGTCAAGACTGATGCAAAGGCAGTTAACAAAAGAAATGGAGGGCCGACTATATACAGCTCCTATCCAGTCAAAAGTTTGGGTGTCTTTTCACTATAGGTAGGTCAGTGGCCAAAAACCTGCCTCTCTCTCTCTCTCTCTCTCTCTATATATATATATATATATATAATTGCCTGGCAGTTCATTATGTCTCCAAGCATCTATTTGTGTCATTGCTTGATGCTGGACATCCCCTGCAAAACCTGTATATGGGGATCAGCATTGACTGCAGAGAGAGCGGTACATGGGGATAATCAGGCTAGGGATGGCTGAATCTGTCAGGCTCAATTTCAGTCAAGTTCTAATTTTTCCACTCTTAAATTCACTCCATTTCTTCATCAGATTAGGACTTTTCTCCCTCCAGACAGCAAAATAGGTAAACCTTTGAACGATATGCATTTTTAAGAGGGCACATTTTGCACGCCATTTTTGGGCTGCCTCTGGACTGCAGAGATGATCCGGTTTGGCGCCGCTTTAATGGCCATGGCTCCACCATATGGAATCCTGGGATTTGTAGCTTGTTGGGGCACCAGAGCTCTGTGACAGCAAAGGATAACTGTCTCACCAAGCTACAAATCCCAGGATTCCATAGCATTGAATGATGGCAATTAAAGCGCTGCCGACAGTGCAGAATTAATACAATTTGATGCCACTCTAACTGCCACGGCTCTGTTACTATGGAATCCTGGGATCCATAGTTTGTTGAGGCATCACAGCTCTCTGACAGAGAAGGCTACATATCTTGTGAAACTACAGGTCCCAGAATTCCACAGCATTGATTCATGGCAGTTTAAGCGGTGTCGAAATGTATTAATTCTGCTGCATAGGTGCGGTTAAAGTGATATCAAATTGCATGAATTCTTTGACACTGCTTTAACTGCCATGGCTCAATGCTGTGGAATTCTGGGATTTGTAGATCTGGGAAACATTTAGCCTTCTCTGTCTGCTGCCACAACACACTACAAATCCCAGAATTCCATAGCACTGAGCCATGGCTGGTAAAGCAGTATCAAGCTGTATTCTTTCTGCAGTGCAGATTAGACCTATGAATATGGTCCATACAAGAAATGACTTATCTGTGGGCTACCAAATGATATTTGCCATTGGCTACAAGGGCAAGCATCGTTCAGAAAGTTTGTCTTTTGAGCTGAAGACTGGAGAAAACAAAAATGGCCACTTTTAGACTCTGATCCCTCCCTTGCCTTTTAAGTGTACTCTGAGGATTTTAAAAATTTATTTTAATGGAAGCTCAGGATTTTTAATTCTAAGTGCATCGCTACATGGTGATTTGTTTTCCTCCTCCAGGGCAATTAATATTAATCTCACCTTCATAATGGACTAGTTTTGTTCTTGTTAACTGCCCTCAAGTCGATCTCATGGTGACCCAATGGATGAGACATCTCTAAGAAGACCGTCTGTCCTTCATAGCAGAATGGGGTTGGACTGGATGGCCCTTGTGGTTTCTTCCAACTCTATGATTCTATGATTCTATGATTATTTCAGAGAAAAGTCATGTATTCAATGAATGCATTAGTGGTGAGATTCATTACCATGGGATTATTAACTCTTAGGTCTAGTTCTCACTGAACTTTGTTGTTGCTAACTGCCCTCGAGTCGATCTCATGGTGACCCTATGGATGAGACATCTCTAAGAAGACCCTCTGTCCTTCACTGCTCTGCTTAAATCCTGCCACCCCTTAATAAATACCCATAGGGACCTCCTTCATAGAGTCCATCTATCTGGCATGTGTCCTTCCTCTCTTCCTTTTTCCCTCTACTTTTCCCAGCATTATTGTCTTTTCCAAAGAGTCCTCTCTTCTCATGATGTGTCCAAAGTATGACAGTGTCAGTTTGGTCATCTTGGCTTCTTCTTCCAGGGAGGTTTTTGGCTTGATCTGCTCTAGGACCCATTTGTTTGTCCTTTTGGCTGTCCATGGGATCCTCAGCACTCTTCTCCAGCCCCACATTCTCTCAAATGCGTTGATTTTTCTCCTATCTTCTTTCTTAACAGTCCAGCTCTCACATCCATCCATGGTAATAGGAATACAATGGCTTGGATGATTCTGACTTCCCACAAAGTGCGTGTGTTGATCACAACGGTGTGTGTTTGTCTAAAATGGGTCGCCATCTACATTATTCCCCTTCCTTGTACTCCCTCAAGAGGTTCAGCTGTTCCTCTCGCCTTCTCCTTTCCCTCTTTCTGCTCTTCATTTGCACACCCCCCCCCCCCACTCAGGGCTGGAATTCATGCATGCACATTGTTGTTGTTGTGTGTCTTCAAGCATTTATGGAGACCCTAGGGCAAAACTATCATGGGTTTTCTTAGCAAGATTTGTTCAGAGGGGGTTTGCCATGGCCTTTCCGGAGGCTGGAAGAGTGTGACTTGCCCAAGGTCACCCAGTGGGTTCCCATGGCTGAGCAGGGACTCAAACTACTATGCCATGCTGGCTCCCACATGCACATTAGAAGGTTCAAAAAGTAAATTAGCACAGAGTTTTAGCCTTGTAGAGATATTGGTACAGTACATGTAAGCTGGGCTGAAGAAAAATGCTTTTGTGATTATAGAGTCATAGATTCATAGAGCGGGAAGATACCCCAAGGGCCATCTAGTCCAACCCCTTGCCATGCAGGAAATGACAAAGCACCCTCAACAGCCATCCATCCAACCTCTGTTTAAAGACCTCCAAAGAAGGAGACACCACCACTCTCTGAGGGAACATTTTCCACTATTGAACAGCCCTTACTGTCAGGAAATTCTTCCTAATGTTGAGGTGGAATCTCTTTTCCTGGAGCTTACATCCATTGTTTTGGATCCTGTTCTCCGGAGCAGCAGAAAACAAGCTCATTCCCTCCTCAATATGACATCCCTTCAAATATTTAAACACGGCTATCATATCCCCTCTTAACCTTGTCTTTTCCAGGCTAAACATACCCAGTTCCCTAAGATACTCCTCATAGGGCTTTATGGTTTCCAGACCCTTCACCATTTTAGTTGCCCTCTTTTGGACACACTCCAGTTTCTCAACATCCTTTTTGAATTATGGTGCCCAGAACTGGACACAGGATTATTCCAGGTGAGGCCTAACCAAAGCATATTTTTAATAGATTTTGTGCCACCCCATTTCACGGTGTCCCCCAGTGCAGTCTGAACCCCTTGCAGCCCCTAGTGACACCACTGCCTGGAGAGTCCTAGTATTCCCCGATGGTCTTCCAGCCAAGTACTAACTAAGTTTCGACCTGATTTGTTTCCAAAATCCAATGGGAATGCATGTGTTTAGGTTGGTGTGGAAGCACTTGGAGGGGGAAAAAAGCTCTTTACACAGCAGATTTGTCACCTGGGAGCATCATGCTCTCTCTCTGTGAAATCTCAAAATGAGGACAAGCTCCCTGAATATTTCCCAAATATTTGCTGACAAAAGAGATCAACTGAGCACCCAGGGACAAGGAACTTTTTCAAAATATGTTTGCATCTTCAACACATTAGGGCTCATTGCTGTTCCTACTTAGTTTTCCTGAGGGGCTCCTCACAGTTAATACCTGTATAGTAGACAGCTCCCGCACAGTCTTTTCAATGCCAGGAATAGCTGGTGCTATTAAATTTAACCAATGCAAATGGGAGAGAACTTTGTTTCATCCCATTTTTGTTTTTTACCCTTTGGCAGAGTTTGAAAATGCCTTCCTAATTCAAGAGGGAAAGAAACTGATGCTCAAAAAAATTTACGCGGGAGAAAGCAAAACTGGTGCGTTATCCCATCCCTTGCCATTGTTGTACGCCTTCAAGTCATTTTCAACTTATGGTGAATCTATCCCAGAATTTTCTTGGCAAGATTTGTTTAGCGGACCTTGCCACCATTTCCTTCTTCTGAGACTGAGAGTCTGGGACTTGTCCAAAGACACTCAGTGGATTTCTATGGCTGAACAGGGATTTGAACCCTGGTCTCTGGAGTCCTAGTGTTCTGCTTTGGTCAGGCCTTATCTGGAATAATCCTGTGTCCAGTTCTGGGCACCTCAACTCAAAAAGGATGTTGAAAAACAGGAGCTTGTCCAGAGGAGGGCAACTAAAATGGTGAAGGGTCTGGAAACCCAGCCTTATGAGGAGACATGCCAGCTCTCTCCAGCCTTGCAAATGCAGTACAGTTACAAACTTTGTTGTTAGTTGTCGCCGAGTCAATCTTGACTCATGGCAACCCTATGAATGAGACATCTCCAAGATCCCCTATCCTCAACCGTTCTGCTCAGCTCTTGCAGATTTAAGCCCATGACTTCTTTATTGAGTCTATCCATCTGGCATGTGGTCTTCCTCTCTTTATGCTACCCTCCACGTTTCCTGGCATTATTGCTTTTTCCAATGATTCATGCCTTCTCATGATGTGGTCAAAGTACAACAACCTCAGTTTAATAAAGTCTTGGCCTCCAAGGAGAGTTCAGGCTTGATCTGTTTAAGGACCCATTTCTTTGTCTTCTTGGCTGTCCACAGTATTCTCAGCAATCTTTCTCAGCACCACATCTCAAATGAGTTCATTTTCTTTCTATCTGCTTTCTTCACTGTCCAGCTCTCATATCGGTACATGGTGATGGGGAATACAATGGCTCAAACAATTCTGACCTTAAGTCTTCAATATGCTGGGGAACCCTGGTTGTGCAGCAGTTAAATGCCAGTACTGCAGCCACAAGGTTGTGAGTTCGATCCCAGGCAGGGCTCCAAGATCCACTCAGCCTTCCATCCTTCCATAGGTTAATGCCTACATTTCTGGGGGCAATTGGTTTACACATTGTAAACTGCATAGGGAGTGCTAGTCCACTGATAAGCAGCATATAAATGCACTTGCTATTGCTATTGCTACTCCAGAATCCAAATCCAAAATATTCCAGAGTGGCATAGAAATGTACTTGCTATTGCTATTGCAACTCCAGAACCCAAATCCAAAATATTCCAAAGCAGCATAGAAATTCATTTGCTATTGCTATTGCTACTCCAGAATCCAAATCGAGAATATTCCAAAGTGGCATAGAAATGCACTTGCTATTGCTATTGCTACTCCAGAATCCCGATCCAAAATATTTCAGAGCGGCAGAGAAATGCACTTGCTATTGCTACTCCAGAATCCAAATCCAAAATATTCCAGAGTGGCATAGAAATGCACTTGCTATTGCTATTGCTATTGTTACTCCAGAATCCAAATCCAAAATATTCCAAAACCAAAGCCTCCGAGTGTCATGTCGGCGATCAAAAGAGTTTTGGGTTTTTGGAGGTTTTCAGACTTCCAGATTAGAGATACTCAGCTTGTACTCTTATTCATCCTCCAATAAAATGTCAAACATAGTGAGGAAGAAGAAAAGGGTAATAAATGAATACTTCCACCACGCTTAGCAGGCCTTTCCCAGGGGAAGCAAGCTGGAAGAGGCAGACAAGTCCTCTGCTTGCCTTCACTTTTTTCCCCCCTTTCCGCTATAATAGGTCGATGCTCCTGACACTGAATGTAATAGGATGAAGTAGTAATCGGATAATCTCTATCAGTGGGATTGGGTGCGTGTGTCTGGAGGATGGGACATTAATGCCTTGCCAAGGATTCTGCACAAGACAGGAGCAAGCAGGGCCTTCAGGTACCAAGGAACAGAAATGTAACCCCAGATGATCACAAAGACACAACACTACCCTCCTACTACTACTACTACAAGTATATCTCATCTAACAAAGTTGATCTGTTCCTGGGCATTATTCCTTTAACAGAAAGTTTGGTACCAGAGGCAGGAACGCCATTCAAAGAATAGGGTTAGGTGCCTGTACTGCAAAAGAGAAGAGCGGTTGGACACGTTTTAGAAAACTTTTCAATCAGAATTAAAGACCCGGGAACATGTGAAATGAAACAGCCAGGTCAGGTAAGCTTGACTGGATAAAAATAAAACATGGGGAATCATATTGAAAACTTCTTCCAAAATGCATCCCATTTTTCTTTCTTTCCCCAGCCTCCACTTTTCTTACATTTTCTTCCCTTTTGGTGGCCAAACTATCTGAACGGCAGAAATTATGCAGTTTGACAATGCTTCAATGGCCACGGCTCCATGCTATGGAAGCCTGGGATTTGTAGTTGGTTGTGGCACCAGAGCTCTCTGACAGGGAAGGCTAAATATCTCACAAAACTACAAATCGCAGATTTCCAGAGCATTGAGCCATGGCAGTTAAAGTAGGGTCAAAAGGCATTAAATCTGCAGTGTGGGTGCAGCCCAAGTCACATCCTTTAAATTGCTGTCTCCATTGCATTTAACGGGAGAGAAAGGAAACACCTGGAAAGCCAGCCGTCCTCTTCCAGAATGGATTTTGATTGAAGAATTAAGACTCTTTTAAAATCCTTTTCTGGTCCTGACTTGGGAGGATTTTGACATTGTTGCTAGTTGCAGGTGGACTGATGATGTGCTAAATTCAAGATAGTACCTTGGATTGTGGAAGACCCCCTGAAGAGACTCTCAAATGGCACCAACTCAATGGAAATTTAGGCATCTTTTTAAGACAGTGGCCAGAATCTGGTTGCAGCACTTGCTTACTCATTTATTTATTGAATTTCATTGAATCGTAAAATCATAGAATTGGAACAGACCTCAAAGGTCATCGAATCCAACCCCATCCTGCCATACAAGAATCATAGAATCCTAGAGTTGGAAGAGACCACAAGGGTTATCCAGTCCAACCCCCTGCCATGCAGGAACTCACAATTAAAGTGAGTTAATTAAAGTAGAATTAAAGTACTTCCAACAGATGACCTCCAAAGAAGGGGAATCCACCACTCTACAATCTTCCACTGTTGAACAGCTCTTACAGTCACTAAAAAGTCTCACAAGAATTTTTGTACATGGGTTTTAACAATCCATTCCGTTCCACTAATGGAATGAGTTAGGAATGAGTTCCTCCTAATGTTGAGCGGGAATCTCTTTTTCTGGAGCTTGCATCCGTTGTTCCAGGTCCTATTCTCTGGAGCAGCAGAAAACAAGCTTTCTCCCTCCTCAATATGACCTCCCTTCAAATACTTAAACAGGTATATCCTATTACCTCTTAACTGTCTCTTCTCCAGGCTAAACATACCCAGTTCCCTAAGGCATTTCTCATAGGGCTTTATGGTTTCCAGACCTTCCACCATTTTGGTCACCCTCCTCTGGACATCCTCCTGTTTCTCAACATCCTTTTTGAATTATGGTGCCCAGAACTGGACATTTCTAGATCCAGTCCAATGCACCTAACCCAATGGCTAAAATATAAACGTATTGATCTAGATCCAGTCCAATGCACCTAACCCAATGGCTAAAATATAAACGTATTGATCTAGATCCAGTCCAATGCACCTAACACAATGGCTAAAATATAAAGATATTGATCAAGAGGTCCCCGGTTGAAATCTTGCCATGAACTTGGTCAAGCTACTCCCCATTTTAGGGGAAGAGGAAGACATCACACTTTCTATCCATTCCCTGCATACACGAAATAGAAGACCAGTTGCATTATTATATATGCATAGCCACCTACTAGTGCGCTCTCTTTTTAAAATCACAGACTGTCATCTCTTTTCATTCAACAGAAAGGAACATTGTATTCACTAGACAGTTTAGTGTGCTTGCTTTCCTTTGTGCAGGTATTTTGAGATACTTGGAGGTGGCATATAAATATTATCAGGCTGATGTGTGTATATTTAAATGGAATGGATATAGTTTTTTGGGGGGGAAAGAGAAGCTGAATTTAAGACCAGGGTTTCCGAATACCAAATACTGCCTCTGCACACATTTTCCTGGTTTCTTGTTTGCTAGATAGTCTATGAAATGAGATCTCTGTGGCCTAAATCCAATTGCTTGTCCCTTTGGAGTAGACCTATTGATTCAACAGCTAAATGATACATCAAGACTTGTCATTGAGCTGTTGGATCAATGAGAAATGGAAGCACTTATGTAAAACAGATTACTTTAATGAGTCTACTCTAATTTGGACTGGCAATTAGATTTAGGTCAAATAAGGCGCATTTGTGTTTGAAAGGCTCTCTTCCTTGAGGCACAAGTCAAAGGAAACTTTATCTAGAAGTGTACGTATATTTGTGTGTTCTGGGGATGGATTAAATGTTTCCTGGATTGGAGAAGTAAATGTAAAATCCACAGTTGAAATATTTTAGGAGTCTGTTGGAATGAAAATTGTCTGCAAAGAAAGAAAAGAAAAATCATATGTGAATATAAAATAGTAAGGAATACTGCTATTACATCTTGCGACAAGTTGAGACTCCCTTATCTGCCATTCCCAGATCTGAAATATTCCAAAATCCAAAAGTGTCCACATGGATGACACCTTTGCTTTCTCATGGTTCAAGGTACACAAACTTTGTTTCATGTGCAAAATTATATATATAATATACATATATATATTATACACAATTTTATTTTACACATAATTACAAAATTACAAAATTGTGTATAAAATTACTTTGGGCTATGTGCGTAAGATCTAGATATATGATCATATACTGTTATTATGTATTGTATTGGTTTGTTTTAACAAGCAAGTCGCTCTGCTTGCTATTATAGTAGAAAAGTGGGATACAAATAAAAGTTTTATTTATTTTATTATATGGAACATAGATGAATTTTGTGTTTAGATGTGGGTCCCATCTCCAAGATACTTTGTTATGTGTATACAAATCTTCCAAAAACCCAGAAATCCGAAACACTTCTGGTGCCATGCATTTTGGAAGAGCGAGAGACTCTACCTGTATTGCAGACACTGGATGACTGGATATGAATAATGTTGGATATTCAACCTTGTAAAATGAAATTCTGCAAACGCTCACTCCACTCCACTGACCTGCAAGTGAGGAAATATAGATACATGGACTACATTCTAATATAATGCCAAATGGTGGTTTGCTGTTGCAAGCATAAAGAGACTTCCAGCTTGGGATGCTCTGCTTCCTCTGCGTGCGAGACAAAGTTCCCATTCTAGCTTATGAGAAATCATAGTTTACCATTCTTTCCAAACCCAACAAGTAATTGGGGATCTTGCAACCAGAATCCCAAACTGTGGTTTGTTCTTCTTTAGTCGTGCAGGTTGAGTCTCTCTTATTTAAAATGCTTAGGATCAGAAATCTTTTGGATTTTGGATCCCCCCCCCCCCAGATTTTAGAATGTTTGTATAGAAATAATGAGATATCTCGTTATCTATGCAAATATTCCAAAATCTGAAAAAAATGCAGATTTTTTTTCTCATTATGATATCATCATGATATTATGATATGATATCGGACCCAATTCTATGCATGAAATTCATTTATGTAGACCTTATGTTGCCTGAAGGTACTTTTATACACAATACACTTTTCCCTCCACATTAGCTGGGGTTAGGTGCACAGGACCCCTGTGAATGTGGAAAAACCACAAATAACAAAAACACTATGTTTTTACCTGAAAGAACACCTCTCTAGTAATCTCTAGGTCCTCCAGTGCAACTCTGTGGTCAACATTTGCCAGACATTGATCCTAGAATAGCACTGGAGGAGCTACAAATGCCTAGTGGAGGGTTCTCTCTAGGTTCTCTCTTTCAGTGAGACTTTTGGCTAAAGTTGACCACAGAGTTGCACTGGAGGACCTAGATATTCCCAGAGAGAACATATTAATAAAATCTGTGAATAATCAAAGCCGCAAAAGTCAAAGCTGCAAATGTGGAGGGACACGTGTATTGTGAATAGTTTTGTGGCTGAAACAAAGTTGGTGTACACTGAACCATCAGAAAGCAGAGAGGTCACTGTCTCAACCCACCCATGAAAAAAAAAAGTTTTCATTTTGGAATATTTTAGCTTTCAGAATTCCAGATAAGGGAGACTCAACCTTATTGAGTCATTGAATAGCGTACAGTAATGTGCAAAAGAAGACCAACATATATTCATATAGGGTCTGGAAACCATGAATTCCTATGAGGACAGACTTAGGAAACTGCGTATGTTTAGCCTGGAGAAGTGACAGTTAAGAGGTGATATGATAGCCCTGTTTAAATATTTGAAGGGATGTCATATTGAGGAGGGAGCAAGCTTGTTTTCTGCTGCTCCAGAGAACAGGACTCGGAACAACAGATGCAAGCTGCAGGAAAAGAGGTTCCACCTAAAAATTAGGAAGAATGTCCTGACAGTAAGAGCTGTGTGACAGTGGGACACACTCCCTTAGAGATTGTGTTGGAGTCTTCTTCTTTGGAGGACTTTAAACAGAGGCTGAATGGCCATCTGTCTGGGATGCTTTGATTTTAAGTTCCTGCATGGCAAGGGGTTGGACTGGATGGCCCTTGGGGTCTCTTCCAACTCTATGAGTCTATGATTCTATGATTCATGTATATTAAGGGAAAGTTTGAATATTCACATCTCAGATTCTATACACAGCATAATCCAGAGCCTGGGGCAGACTCAGCAGTTTGTTGGCTGGTTATTTCGTTTTCCGTTAGAAAAAACAAGCCAACGCTTTCAGTTATTCCTGTGATCTTCCCCGATTAACACAATCACTCTTCTCATGTTTGACACTGGTCTTCCTCTGCTCCAGTAAAGGTGGTTTTGTTTCCTGACCTACTTGGTAGGCAGCAATATAGGTTAATTCCCTCTAATCGCTAACAATTAAGTGGGTAACAAGAATTCTTGTCTGGCATGCAAGGAGCCTTTGGTAAGACAAAAGGGATCAATGTTCCTTCCAAACTGAAAGATACCACATGGCTTTCCTCAAGATGGGGAAGTATGAGTTCCTTTTTCCTGCCCCGAGGAGCATTATTTTCTTAATACATTTGGGTAGGTTTACTTATACGAAGGCTTATGTAATTGAATTTGGAGTGGGAAGACCTTGATTCAAATAGATCCGATCTTTGGCAATCTTCCAGTTTCTGCATCATCCTGTGAATTATCTCCTATCTATCTATCTATCTATCTATCTATCTATCATCTATCTATCTATCTATGCAGCACAAAACCCTACCATTATTTCCAATTGCAGTTTTACTATAAGATAACTAAATGGAGGCGCTTGTACTTTGGATATATCATGAGACAGTCATTCATTGGAAAAGATCATAATGTTTGATAAAGTGGAAGACAATCATGGCTTCCTTGAATGAGTCTGTCTATTTATTTATTTATTTATTTATTTATATCCCGCCTTCCTCCCAACACAGGGACTCCAGGCGGCTAACAAATCTAAAACAGTCCAAGTTAAAACAAGTCTTATCTACTTATAGTGTGGTCTCCCTCTTTTACTACTGTTGCTTGTTGTGTGCCTTTTGACTCATTTCTGACTCTTGGCAGCCTTAAGGTTATGGTGACCCTAAGGTGACCTATCATGGAGTTTTCTTGACAAGATTTGTTCAGAGGGGGTTTGCCTTTGCTGTTCTCTGAGGCTGAGAGTGTGTGACTTGCCCAAGGTCATGCAGTGGGTTTCAATCCCCTCTTGGCCATTGAAGAAAAATTCCCCCGATGTGCTCCATATTTCACTCCAGACAGAGTTCCTTTTTTAACTCTACTTCGATGTTTTAAGGTTGGAAGTCAAAACACACTAACTGGAGCTTGTTTCAAAAGACATACTTTTAGAAGTCAGTTCCTTTCACCATTAGGACTGCAGAATTTCTGGCCCTGAATGGAGCTTACAGATTTCCTTCTGCACAAAAACCAATGCCTGGCTTACTCCACTTATTTTGTCACTTCAGCAATAGAATGCAAGGAGTCGTTTTTATTGCTGCTACTGTTAAACAGTGGAGAGTCTGGGAACTTTGTGATTCACTTTTAGAGCCTTATCACATGTGAAAAGAAAGCCAAAATGGAATGCAAGGGTAGCAGCGTTCTCCATGCCTCACTGCATGCTGTCGTAGCCCTTGCGTTCTCCTTCGGGGAGAAGGTTGTAAAAACATCCCTTTGGTTAAACGGATTTTTCCAGCATGACAAAAGGCATGCTTTTATAACCATCTCCTTCAGGAAGAGAATGGAAGCACTATGATGGCATGTGGCGAGGCATGGAGAAAGTTGCTACTCTCCCATTCAATCTTGGCCTTCTTTTATCATGCAGTAAGGCTCTCTCAGTCATCTGCCAAAGAACTATCAGATCCAGATCTACCTTCTGCTTGGACCTGGTTTTTGATAGTCTGGATTTCATGCTTTCTTTTTTAAATGTCCTCTGAATTTGAATGTCTAGGGACATCTTCTCTTGAGGATCCTAGACATTGAAGGTCAGACTGAAACTGCTTCCATTTCTAATTATTCATTTGTAAATAACCAAATGTTGGTTTCCCATCCTGCCTCTTACTCATATTACGTCAGCCTAAGTTCAGGAGAGCGTTAACACTAGCCTGATTCAATGTTCTCCCTTCAGTTGTTCTGGAAGGGAAATTTGGGAAAATCCCCCATGAATTTTGACTTTGTCCTTGTGAAACTGGAGCAATAGAAACTATAGCTCACGTACTTTTGTATTGTCAATTTTACAAGGACATTCGCCATCAGCTGATTTTTTTTTTTTTTATCTAAGCTATTTGCTGGACAGTCCAAATCAAACTGTTATACTTAAGGTAGCAAAATTTTGTTACATTATATGTAAAACACACTCTCTGATGATTGGTAACTACCTATGTTAGATGGTAGAGACCAATTCTAATTTCCTTTGCTTTTGTATCTGATTTGCTTAACAATTGTACATTATATATATATATATATATATATATATATATATATAAAACATATGGAACACATGTAACACATGTGGAGTTTGTGGAGTCTCCTTCTTTCGAGGTCTTTAAACAGAGGCTGGATGGCCATCTGTCAGGGATGCTTTGATTTTTGCGTTCCTGCATGGCAGAATGGCGTTGGACTGGATGGCCCTTGGGGTCTCTTCCAACTCTATGATTCTATGATATATTTTATATTATATTATTTTTATACTGGTCCGTGACTGAAATAAAGTTGTCGTTGTTCTCTTGAGGATTCCCCACTCTGCATCAGAACTTGGTAGAGTCAAAGACTGGTTTTAAAAAAGGGAAGAAAGGAAAAGAGACAAGTGGGCTCTGCTTTATATAACCCAATGTTGAGGAATTCACAGGCATTTGGAAAACTGCAAGAGCTGTGCAGCTCTCCGTAACATGAAAGCTGTGGTTCTCTGGGACCTGTACTTAAGAGAAAGCTGCTTCTCTGAAGAGCAGTGCCATATGGATGGCTACTCTAAGCTTGCTAATAAATCTGCTCAAGGTTTAAGTCACCCATTCTTCCTGGCAGGGGGTGGGAGATGCCTTGTGGACTGCTTTCTTTGCTTTTGCTTATTTTTACCCCAGTCTGGAGCCTGATGGCATCAAACTGCAGCTGACTTAATACAGAGAGGAATATCAGTACGAGAAGGGATCTTGTAGCACCGTTGAGCCTAACTGCGCAAAAGATGTTGTAGCATAGGCTTTTAGGCTCAAAGGTGCTATACGATCCCTTCTCATACTAACCTAATACAGTTTGTGCTGTAGGTAAAGCATGTCCTTCGGTGTCCAGCCAAGTTGGGGATGGTTGTGTAGGAAAGATTGTACAGCAAGATTATACAACAAGAGAGTTGTATAGGGAAGGATGTAGCTTGGTGGTAGAACAGATGTGAAATGGCTCGCTCGCTCGCTCTTTGTGCTCCATTTCATTCCTCCCAATCCTTCTTGCATTTGATTTCTCTCTCCATTTTGAATTGAACCGCCAGATTTGGCATGGGTGGTTGTGTATGTAGTTTTTCTCCATTGACTAAAATGTGTGTTGGTGCATATTTGTTTTCCATTGTGTCTATTTTGGGAGTCTGCCTGTTAAAACAAGTGCATTGCTTTGCATATACATTATGTCTCCACCTAAACCTTTCAAATTCTCAAATTCTCCCTGCGAGTCTCAGGTGGTAACAAAACCTACTTTCTTCAAGCCTTTCTTCAATCAGGAAAATTCTTGTACTGCACTATGCAGAGACCCCTGGTTTAATCACTATAATCATTAATTTAAAGGATCTCTGGTTCCAGATTGTAGGAAAGAATTGTGCCTGTTCAGTGTCAATGCCGTTCATATTAGAATATCCTGGGATAGACATACTGGTAAGATGGTTCCATATGGGATGGTTTCATATGAGACTCACAGAAGACCTACAAACCAGCTGAAACCTAGTGATGTCCACATCCTAAACAGTTGCACAATGATCAGTAAAAGTGCCCATAAATGTGGTGGTTCCCATCTCAAGATATCTGCCATGCTCCCAATCTCAGTGCTTTGACATTTCTGTATAGCATCTTTGGCTAGTCCTCATACCGGTTCCTTGTACCTTCGTAAAACAACCCAACATATCTTTGCTTTCTCTTTCCTTTCCCTTTTCTTCAGCACCCTTCTCGACTGGACTGAGGATTTTGTGATACACCTTGATTAAAATGCTTTGATCCCTTGTTTCTAGGGGTGTGGTGAAGTTTACTAGTCCAATAACCTGGCAGTAGCCTGACACATCTTTCAATAGTGTGGCCATGCTTACCAGGGATTAGCACAGTTTGCCTCCAAGTCACTACAATGATAATTCCTCGAGGACATGGAAAGTGAATCTTAGCAAGAGGTTGGGATGTGATATTTAGTAGCCTTGGGCAGTCTTGTGGTCCTTCCTATTAGAATCATAGAATCATAGCATTGGAAGAAACCAGAAGGGCCAACAAGTCCAATCCTCTGCAATGCAGGAATACACAATCAAAGCACATGCAACAGCTAGCCATCCAGCCTCTGTTTAAAAACTCCCAAAGAAGGAGTCTCCACCAGACTCCAGAGTTTTTCACTGCCGAACATCTCTTACCATCAAGAAGTTCTTCCTAATATTCAGGTGGGATCTCTTTTCCTGTAGCTTGAATCCATTCCTCCATGTCCTATTCTCTGGAGCAGCAGAAAACAAGCTGCCTCCATCCTCGATATGCCATAACCAGAGGACCATTGCATTAATTTCCCGTGCAAAAAGCCATGCTCAAAATTCTAAAATAAAAGACTTTCCTCATATAGGGAGTGAGAAATGCCAGACGTCCAAGCTATGAAAAGGTACAAGGGAGTATATTGTAAACATGCATTGGATAATGGAACACACCAGAGAATTTCAGAAGGAAATCAGCCTGTGTTTTATAGATTATAGTAAACCTTTGTTTGTGTAATCATGAAAAACTATATATTGGTCTTAAATGGGTTTGCCACGACATTTGACTGCCCTGATGTGTCACTTGTATTGAGAACAAGAAGTTAGGACAGACTGTCAGGAGAGAATACAGAGAAACAAAGTGGTTTCCAATTGGCAAGGAGGCCAGACAAAACTGCATTTTATCACCTTATCTGTTTAAGTTATATCATGAACATATCATCTGTAAAGCAAGATTAGACTCAGTGGAAGGAGGTTTCAGATAAACCGAACATTACGGTTTATTTGGAGAGGCTGGTAATAACCGACATATGTGTCTTCTGTTAGCCAAGGGTTTTAGATCTCCACCATGCATAAATTGTTTAGTTGTATTTTAAGGAGTGGGTGGGATTGTGGGATATGAAATGTATATTTTAATGTTGTAAGCTGCTCTGGTTGTGTTACGCAGAGGGGTGGGATAAATTAATAATAATAATAATAATAATAATAATAATAATGGGAGTGGTGAAGGGGGCATGTAAGAGGGGTATGATTGTGCTTTGACAGTGTTTTACTGGACACACCAATGCTCCAATGCCCTGTACTGGTGGAGGATCGCAGGTGTGACTATGTGGCCATCCAATGGGATTGGATCCAGGCAAAGGCAGTTGCTGGTGGTGTCTTTGTGTGATGCCGCACATGCATGGTGGGGACACAACAACAACAAAATACCCAGCAGTGCAGCTTGATGCTGTGCCATGTGGTTGGGTTATACACACTCGGGCCATATAAGAGGTGATATGATAGCCCTGTTTAAATATTTGAAGGGATGTCATATTGAGGAGGGAGTAAGCTTGTTTTCTGCTGCTCCAGAGAATAGGACCCGGAACAATGGATGCAAGCTGCAGGAAAATGGATTCCACCTCAACATTAGAAAGAACTTTTTTGGACAATGGAAGACACTCCCTTGGAGATTGTGGTGGAGGCTCCTTCTTTGGAGGTCTTTAAACAGAGGCTGGGTGGCCATTTGTCAGGGATGATTGGATTTTGAGTTCCTGCATGGCAGAAGGGGGTTGGACTGGATGGCCCTTGAGGTCTCTTCCAATTCTATGATTCTATGATTCTATGATCTTGGGGTTGCCCAGTGCAGATAGCAGGGGTTCAAACCACTTCCTAGAGTGGTAGAGTTGGAAGAGACCCCAAAGGCCATCCAGTCCAACCCCCTTCTGCCATGTAGGAACTCAAAATCAAACCATCCCCGACAGATCCAACCTCTGTTTAAAGACATGTTGCCTCTCAATGTCACTTTAAAAGCTTA
The DNA here is from genome assembly GCA_026167975.1 of Phrynosoma blainvillii. Classification (NCBI taxonomy): domain Eukaryota; kingdom Metazoa; phylum Chordata; class Lepidosauria; order Squamata; family Phrynosomatidae; genus Phrynosoma; species Phrynosoma blainvillii. Next base: position 2,027,254 of record JANUYF010000015.1, read on the forward strand.
GAACTTCACAAGTCCCCATCTTTTCTCCATGGGACGGAAACACTTGTCCAGTTCAGTTTGGCACATGCCAGCTGAGAAAGCGCACTCATTCAGACTTAGGAGAGTCTCCATTCTTCGTTCTTGTTTTCATTTTTCTGTGGCTGTAGCGTCCACCCACCTGCATGCGCACGCACACACACACACACAGAGATACATCTTTAAATCCCTTGACTGGATAAGGCAGAAGCCATGGCTTTCGGATTAGCATATACACCGGATTTAGATTTCAGGCAAACATCTGCTGCTGAAGCTGGGTCGCAAATAGTTTCTTCTTTCCCTCCTCTTGCTGGATTGAAAACTTTCCTCCTTGAAAGACGCTGAATAAGCAGTTCAAAGGGTTTGCCTGAGCCTGAATGAGAAAGTGAGAAGGTGGTTGAAAAGATGCTGATCAGGTAGATGTGGATTGGACTTCTCTGGCTCTTTTTCTTTTTTGGAGACAACACCACGATCTAGAGAAAGGATTGACATCCATCCATCTTTCACCATGATGGCTTTGGAGTGGCATTCGCTGCCTTCTGTGTCTGCAGAGTGGGATGCAAGGGATCCTTTGTGTGTCTTAGCAAAAGTTTGTAAACAAGCATAGGAGATTCATCAGCTTTGCAATTGCATTCTCAATGCAATATACAGAAGGAAATAAATTCTCAGTGGCATGGCGCAGGAACAGCTGTGGCTTGGAGAAACAGAGTGCAAGTCACTCTGTGAGGAGCCATGGAAATAGAATGGCATAAATCCGAGGCCTTTTTTGGACTTCAACCCAATTGCCGCTTTGCCTGACTGGAGAGGAAGGATGCCTCATTATTCTCCTTCCCCAAGACATAAGTGATTTTTTTAAACAAATAAATAAATAAAATCCAAAAACACTCTTCAGTTGGAATTCTCATGATTTGGATATATCACAAAACCATTCCAAGATTTGCTTTCCAGCCATGTAGAAGGACAGAGGGAATCCAGACCGAGACGGTGACTGTGGTTATGTTGGATTTTTGAGTCAAATAATTTTTTTGTATTATTATTTTTAAACAAGTTAGCAATGGAGATAGTGGTGCCACTTTGCTTTTGGTACACCCTCTTGTAACTGCCTAACCTCTTGGAAGTGAAGCGAACGTTTGGCACCGAGCGCAGAAGTGGCCTTTGCTCCCAACATGGATTTCTCTAGGTCTCCTTTGCTCAGAAATAAGTTTTCGGTGGCTCGCCTGGCTGAAGAGTTTTTCTGGATTGGCGGGAGTATTGTAGCCACTCCCAAATGGAAAATGGGCCAGATAGGTAAGATGGCAAAGATTACTCCTGTCCCTTTTCCACAGAGAGACAATGAAGTCTTAAAGGCTTTGGGGGTTGAAGTGTTATTTCGGAGCAGCTTTCTCCGCCTGCAGTTCTGGAAAGATTGCACAAAGTATCATGAATTTCTAGATAATCACCAGCCTCTTAATTCATTGATTTATTAGTTACACCAGAAATTGTAGCATGTTTAATATTTACTTACTAATGTAACTACAATTTAACTGGCGTCATACATGCAGTAATTCCTTACCTCCGGTTTTGTTGTAAAATCAGATCATTTGTTGAACATTTGGAGATGTATCCTCATGAGCCTCATTTTGCAGAATGTGAACCACCGCTCTGATAAACATTATATTTTTTGTTTTTCAGAGCAAACTAAAACCTCTGAATTTCAGTCGGTATATGCATCTGTATAACAATCTGGGTCAATGTAGTATGGGTTCCCCCATGAATCCATTCCGTTTCATTTCTGTATTAATTTTTGCTTTAAAAAGAGCCTTTAAACAGGTAATTGGATATGTATTTATGAGCAAGAACATTCTCCAGTATACTTTGGTATGGTTTATGAGCCAGGAAATGAATCAGAAATATAGTTTGATATCTGACAGATAGCTACATTTGAGTTCTGGTAGGCATGGACCCTGTAATGGGGGTGAGGGATTTCACATTGCCTGTGAAATAATCTGGCAAATAGGACCACCAAGACTCCTAAATAGTTGCATAAACCTAGGAATCATCCATCAGAAAGGTACAAAATATTAAGGTAGTTGAGCGCTATGAGGAATAATAAAGTCTGGCAGCAGTCTAATTCTTTGATGACTTACTTGGGAGTAAGCTACACAGAAGATACAGGGAGGATCCTAACTGCATATGGTGTTTGTAAGAGTTTTAATATTTAAGGATGATTAAATGATAATGAATGGGAGACATAATTCCCCCTGGTTCTCAACTCCTCAGGGTTGATATTATTTGCATTTCCCCCAAAAAGTATTGCGTGTGTGAACCAGCATCTTCTAGCATAGCTCCACAGATTTTATTTGTAAAGTAGTATAGTAAAAGGAGGGATGCCACAGGAGATCTGAACGGCACTTATGCATTCCCTTGATAGGGTCTTACATGGTTTTTCCTCCCCTTTGCTTGGCAAATTAATTGTGTGTATCATCTACTGTATTTTGAAATATTTCACTTATGACTTTGCCATTGCTTTTATGGAAATCAGATTTGTTGCCTACTTCAGTTGCTTGCGGTTACTTTAAAGCAATATCCTCTGTGTTTTAATTGCTTTATTAAAATGAACCAGTAGGTTGGCAAAATTAATAATGGTCTGCCTGCCAGTGCTGAGCTTTCTTACCTCAAGATTAAAAACAGTTCTAGGGGGGCCTCTTGATATGTAATTGAATTTTAACCTACGTACTAAACTATGTACTATATATTAAACTGGAAACTATTGAGGAATTCAGCATTGGTGAATTCCAGTAGGAACTCAGATACCTGAGTAATTCAGTGTTGGTGAATTCGAATAGGATGTTCCTATTGGGATTCACCAACACTGAATTACTCAGGTATCTAATGCCGATGTGCTCACTGACTGTATCATCTGGAGATTGGCATGGGTAAGCCATAACAGATGAAGTAACCAACCAGAACGTCCACCATGCCATCTTAAAATCAATGGAACCACTCATGCCATCAGGTGTGGGACATTAAAGCATGGAAAGATTAAACATGGAGTGATCCCATCAGAGCCAGACAATCCATTAGGAAGAATGTGGTGACCATCTCAGCTGGCAGAATACCGAGAGCTGTAAAGTGTGCCACCACTCCTCTTTCCAAAGGGCCTCCATCACCAGTTTCCTTTCCTCATTTTCTTCCACTTCATTGTGTCTGCCATTAGCCTACTCATAGAATAATCATAGAATTGGAAGAGACCTCAAGGGCCATCCAGTCCAACCCCATTCAGCCATGCAGGAGCTCTCAACCGAAGCACACATACTCCCAAGAGATGGCCATCTAACCTCTGTTTAAAGACCTCCAAAGAAGGAGACTCCACCACTCTCCAAGGGACTATGTTCCACTGTCAAACAGCTCTTACTGTCAGGAGGTTCTTCTAATGTTGAGGTGGAATCTCTTTGTTCTGGGTCCTATTCTCTAGAGCAGCAGAAAACAAGCTTGCTCTATCCTCAATATGACACCCCTCCAAATACTTAAACAAGGCTATCATATCATAGAATCACAGAATCATAGAATCATAGAGTTGGAAGAGACCCCAAGGGCCATCCAGTCCAACCCCCTGCCATGCAACAACTCAAAATCAAAGCATCCCTGAGAGATGGCGATCCAGCCTCTGTTTAAAGACCTCCAAAGAAGGAGACTCCAAAACTCTCCGAGGGAGTATCTTCTTCTGTCCAACAGCTCTTACTGTCAGGAGATTCTTCCTAATGTTGAGATGGAATCTCTTTTCCTGTAGTATGCATCCATTGCTTCGTGTCCTGTTACCTAGAGCTGCAGAAAACAAACTTGCTCCGTCCTCAGTAGGACATCCTTTCAAATATTTCCTCCAATTTTTGTATCATAGCAATAGCAATAGCAATGGCATTTAGATTTCTATACCGCTTCATAGTGAACTTAGTGCTCTCTAAGTGGTTTACAATCTGTAAGCCAATTGCCCCCAACAAGCTGCGGACTTATTTTACTGACCTTTGAAAGGATGGAAGGCTGAGTCAACCTTGGAGTCCTGCCTGGGATCGAACTCACAACCTTGTGGCTGCAGTACATGCCCTGTTTGTCCCATGATGCCACATTTTAATTATGTTTAAATTAGTTAATTTTATTCATTGAATGTATTTTATGATGCAGTTTTTAGTTTCAATTGGAAGTCAGGGGATCATGATATTTTATTATGTCATTTTATAGCTGTATTGTTGTATTTTTATGATTGTTACCCACCTTGATCCTTCGGGGAGAGACAGACTATAAATAAAATGTATTCTTTTTGTGTGTATATGTTTGTTTTATCTTGTAAGCCGCCTCACTTGTATTTTACAGAGAGGTGGGATATAAATACATGTATTATTATTATTATTATTATTATTATTATTTATTTATTTAACCACTGCACCACCAGGACTTACATTGACCTTTGGATTAGTCAACTGAGTTCTTTTGGATTGGTTTTTTTAATTGCCTAAAATTTCTAGAGTTATACATGAGTAGATACAGTAGACAAATGAATTTTTTAAACTCATGCCTGAAAGACAAAAAAAACACGGGGAACAACCAGAGCTCTCCAAAAAGGACATTCTGATAAACAGTAAGAAAGCCTGGTTATTAGAAAACTAGGTAAATTTATGAATGACTGGGAATAGGTTATGAAATATCTAAAAAAGGGCAATTATAAATAAATTTATTATTATTATTATTATTATTATTATTATTATTATTATTATTATATGACATGTAGGGTGAACTGGCTATTGCTATATTTACACAGCAAAGACACAAAGGTAACTATTTTGTAACAGTACAGTGTTTTTCTTTTTAAAAAATACAGGATATAATCAATGTACAGTTTAAGACAATGCATAATATAATCACCAGGATCTGCTAGATTGGACCTTAAGGTATGAGAATGAAATTAATAATGGGAAAAAGTTTATATATGTTGGTGTGTGTATGTTGGTTAGATTTTTCTAGACTTGTATGTGTTTTTAATCTTAATAATTTTTTAAAGAAGAGCGAGAAAGCCCTGTTATGGTCCATGTTTGGGCACTAGAAGCAGGATGTTTTTACGATGCTGCAGACATTGCATGATGAAGATATAAGACAGATATATAAGAAGATGTAAGAGAGAGGAAGAGGAGTTGTGACTTATAGTTTTGCAGAGGGCTACCAGACCTCCGTGTCCTTATCCCAAGCATAGATGTTGCTCCAAATCATTAAGTAGACATTTTCAAACATTACTTTCATAAATGGAGTCTACAGTCGCTCTTACATGGTGACTTTGTGACCCTTCTTGGCAAAGGATGTGTCTTTGACAAACAGAACCAGGCACTGCCAGTCAGTTCCTTCGATAAAGCTTGCATTTTTTTAATTCTAGAGAAAAGGGAATCAATTGTTTTCTGTTTTAAGCTTTCTGTCCTACAAAATAAAGGGGATTGTTCTGTGCTCCTGTTGCTGTCCTGACCGAAGAGGAGGGCAAGATTGGTTGCCAATACCGAGAGGCTTCGTCTCTGTGAATATTGTATGTGAGAGAGTTTTAAAAGAATGATGTCTCAGTTTATTTGAGAGAGTTTTAAAAGAATGATGTCTCAGTTTATTTGATTTTTAATAATTTTATTATATTTTCAAAAGACATAGTTACAACCAACAAAACATACTGTCATACACAAATGCAAATCATGGATACATGCAGACACTTACAAACACTCACAAAAAACGATCTCCATCTAATACACTTACAAACATAAACAAGTATCAGTTTGACTTCATATTATTTTCTATACAAGAACTCTACATTAGACTTCCTTAATGTTTATCTGCTTTAACTAGAATCAACTGAATCCCTCATATTTACATCATGTACTCTCTTTATTTTACCCATTAAACCCAATATCCCAATACCTTCTCTCTTCCTTCTAGCTACATTATTACTATATCTTCCAAAATCAGGAGTGTCGTGTTTATTTTCATTGCTTTGTACTATAATACCAGGAGCATCGTAGTACCTTTAGCTACCCTCCATTTTCCAGTAATTCTTTAAACTTATCCATTCCTCCTCTACTTCCTTCTCTGTTTTCTCGTTCATTCCTCAGTTTTTGCAGTATAAATGGAAACCATGCAACATATTAGCAGACATGCAACCCTATCCTATGTGTGTTTTCCTTGGAAGTAAGTCAAAATAAGTGTACATCTTGCTGTTGTTGTGTGCCTCCAAATCATTTTTGATAGGCGAACCTATCATAGGGTTTTCTTGGCAAGTTTCTTCAGAGGGGGTTTGTCATTCCCATCCTCTGAGGCTGAGAGAGTGTGGCTTGGGCAAGGGTTTTGTTTATGCTCAGGTAGGGAATCAAACCCTGGTCTCCAGAAAGTGCTGCTTCCTAGGCAGAAAATAAACAATATGGTGCGAATTTTGTGCACAGCAAGTCCAGAAATGCGAAACTGCTCATCAGTCCGAGTTTGTTTTCATCGAGGTTTCTTAAAACTTGGAAAAGATGGGGTTTTTCCATCATTTTTTTTGAATATTTTCAAATATTCTTTAATTTCCAACTGGGGTGGGGGAACACTACTTATCCAGATAAACAAGACTGGGCAAGGTGGAAAAAAATAGTTTGATCTAAAGCAGTGTCTTATTTTAATGCCAATGTTTGCTTCAGAACAGAGCAGTGGGGGATCTGTATATTCTTATTTTTCTTTCTTTCTTTCCTTCCCTCTTTCCTTCCTTCCTTCCCTCTCACTCCTTCTCTCTCTCTCTCTCTCTCTCTTTCTGTCTCTTTCTTCATATGTACAATATAAATCACTGACACCATAACCACTAGGGAAATAATTTTCCAGATCTTGCTGAACTTTTGCTGCAGTAAGAGTCTTGGGCACTGTGTCAAGAAAATGATTACCCGCCTGGCGTAAACTAATAACAGAAGCCATTTCTGCATATGTATCTTTTATTCCAGCAAATATAGATGGCTGTCGTTCACTTGTAGTCCAGGGATCTCCAAGTCGCTGCTGTATTTTAAGGATATTGCTTCCTCCTCCTCCTCCCCGCTGCCTCTCCCAGGAATCAAATTTAAGGATTACCCCTGAGCAAAGCAATTTTCCGCCATCTATCTTAATGTAATTTAAAATTGCATTGTATTGCGTTGGTTTTCTTCCCATGTGTGTGTATATATGTGGAGAGAGCGAGAGAGCGAGAGAGATGTCGTTCATGGTTAACCTCATCTGCATTGCAGAAATAATGCAGTTCAACACCACTTGAACTGCCCTGGCTTAATGCTGTGGAATTCTGGGATTTGTAGTTTGGTGAGGTATTCAGCCTTCTCTGTTAGAGAAGTCTATCATCTAGCTTAATATTGTCAAGACTCAATGGCAGTGGCTCTTGTGGAGGGTTACAGGATTTTATCTACTCCCCTAAACTATAGTTTGGTGAGATCCTACAGTGCGTTGTTGTTGTTGTTGTGTGCCTTCAAGTCATTTCTGACATGGCGACCCTAAGGGAACCCTATCATGGGGTGTTCTTGGCAAGATCGGTTCGGAGGAGGTTTGCCATTGGTTCAGAGGAGGCTTGCCGTTGCCTTCCTCTGAGGCTGAGAGATTGTGACTAGCCCAAGGTCACCCAGTGGGTTTCCATGGCCAAGCTGAGATTCAAACCCTGGTCTCCAGAGTCAAAGTCCAACACTCAAACCACAACTACTTGGGATTTATAGTGGCATATGTTTTCCATTGACTGAAGTCCACTTCATCAAATATTTGAAGTGTGATCCCTGAATGGCAACATAATGTGGTGGCCCACAAATGACAAAAGTATTTGCTAGAGGAATAGCCATATGTTCAAATGTATTTATGTATATGTGGAGCTTCAGAAATTGAGATCTGCCTCACTGGTTGTTTGTGTGTGCTTTCTGTTCTGATCTGATCTGAGAACTACATTTTTGGGATCATGTCTTGCCTACACTCTAATGCTATTGCAGATGAGATTTTTAAATATCTCTTCTCCAATACCAACTGTTTTTTAACTCATAAGGTTATTTTATTTTATTTTATTTTATTTTATTTGCCTTGGGAGCAATGAAAATCCAGGCAAAATGTATTTCTGACATCACTGTTGATTGTTCCAGGGATGGCTTTAATCACAGCATTGTTGTGTACTCTTGATGTATTTTAATCCTGTTGCATATTATATCCTATTCCATATATATATATATATATATATATATATGCATTTTCCATTTGAATACTTTAGCTCTCTATCTAATTTATTCTAGGTTGTACTTTCTATTTCACCCATTTGTTTTGTATATGAGTGGCCTCTGACCCAAACAATAATTATTATTATTTTGAAAAATGTTAAAATAATGGGATGAATAATGGGTAGCTAGCACACTTAACTGGGGCTGAGTCTGCACTGCGGAATTAACACAATTTGACACCACTTTAAATGCCATGGCACAATGCTGTGACATTCTAGCATTTGTAGTTTCATGAGATATTTAGCCTTCTCTGGTCCAAAGCACACTGCAGAAATAATCCAGTTTGAGACCACTTTAACTGCTCTGGCCCAGTGCTAGGGAGTCCTGGGAACTATAGTGTATTGTGGTACCAGAGCTCTCTGATAGAGAAAGCTCACAAAACTACAGTTCCCAGAATTGTCTAGCATTGAGCCAGGGCAGCTAAAGCAGTCTCAAACTGGATTATTTCTGCACTGTGTTTTGGACCTTTGCTAGAGATCTCTGGTGCCACAACAAACTACAAATCCCAGAGGTCTATAGGATGGCGCCATGGCAGTTAAAGTGGTGTCAAACTGCATTAATTCTGCAGCGCAGATTCAGTCTTGGATAAGAAACTCCAAGACTTGCACTTTGAGAGACAAGATAGTATGCCTTTCTATGCGAAAGCCAGTGCTCCTCAAAATACATTTTTGGTTGGTCCAATAATTTTGGATGTTATTGCACTTTTGCTGTATGGTCAACATGGCTACTGCTGGTTATGTTTTCTAGTGTAACATGCTTTTTGTTTTCTATCTTTTTTGCACAGTGGAAAAATGTATGAGCTCCATGCAAGCGGGAACTCAAATGATCAAACTCCGAGGCAGTTCGAAAGGTCTGGTTCGTTTCTACTATTTGGACGAACACAAGTCGTGCATTCGCTGGAGACCCTCGCGAAAGAATGAGAAAGCCAAAAGTAAGTGTGTGGAGTAGAGTAGGGTCCGTAAAGTGGCATTATCTGAGGACCATTTCAAGATCAATGTTGTTTGCTGTGATCACAGAGAAATAGATATACATTAAAAAGGAACAGACAGCAAAAAGTTAATCAGGAAGAGTAGATGTTAACCAAAGCAAGTAGGAGAGCTGGATAGTCAAGAAAGAAGATAGAAGGAAAATCAATGAAGAATCAATAAAAAATGAAGACAATGAAGAAATAGAAATAGAAACATTCGTGGGATCAAACATGGATAGAAATGAGGACTGCAGTTAGGAAATCAAGGAAGACTAAGAAGGGGAGGGTGGCTATGAAAGAACTAGAAACGATCCTAAAATGCAAAGATAGACAACTCAGCACAAAAGTGAGAATCATACAAGCCATTGTATTCCCTATTATTCCCATGGATGGATGGGAGAGCTGGACTGTTAAGAAAGAAGATAGGAGGAAAACCCATGCATTTGAGAGAATGTGGGGCTGGAGAAGAGGGCTGAGGATCCCATGGAGAGCCAAAAGGACAAAGAAATGGGTCCTAGAACAGATCAAGCCCAAGATATCCCTAGAAGCCAAGATGACAGGACTTAGACTGTCGTACTTTGGACACATCATGAGAAGGCATGAATCACTGGAAAAGACAATAATGTTAGGAAAGGTGGAGGGAAGTAGAAAGAGAGGAAGGCCACATGCCAGATGGATGGACTTTATTAAAGAGATCATGAATAAGAGTTTGCAGGAGCTGGGCAGAGCAGGAGAGGACAGGGGGCCTGGAGATGTCTCATCCATAGGGTCGCCATGGGTTGAGATTGACGCGAAGGCAGTTAACAGCAACAACAAATGCCTCCTATATGTCATGTAAACTACAGGTTGACTTTCCCTTATCTGGAATTCTGAAATCCAAAATACTCCATCTGTTGGGAATGCTTTGATTTTGAGTTCCTGCATGGCAGGGCATTGGACTGAATGATCCTTGTGGTCTCTTCCAACTCTATGATTCTATGATTCTATGATCCAAGATCCAAAATCGTCATAGAATCATAGAGTCATAGACTTGGAAGAATCATAGAATCATAGAATCATAGAATCATAGAATCATAGAGTTGGAAGAGACCACAAGGGCCATCCAGTCCAACCCCCTGCCATGCAGGAACTCCCAATCAAAGCATCCCCGACAGATGGCCATCCAGCCTCTGCTTAAAGACCTCCAAGGAAGGAGACTCCACTACTCTCCGAGGGAGTGTGTTCCACTGTCGAACCGCCCTTACTGTCAGGAAGTTCCTCCTAATGTTGAGGTGGAATCTCTTTTCTTGCAGCTTGCATCCATTGTTTCGGGTCCTAGTCTCTGGAGCAGCAGAAAACAAGCTTGTTCCCTCCTCGATATGACATCCCTTCAAATATTTAAACACGGCTATCATATCACCTCTCAGCCTTCTCTTCTCCAGGCTAAACATCCCCAGCTCCCTAAGTCGTTCCTCATAGGGCTTGCTTTCCAGACCCTTCACCATTTTAGTTGCCCTCCTTTGGACACGCTCCAGTTTCTCCACATCCTTTTTGAATTGTGGTGCCCAGAACTGGACACAGTATTCCAGGTGAGGCCGGACCAAAGCAGAATAGAGTGGCACTATTACTTCTCTTGATCTAGACACTATACTTCTACTGATGCAGCCTAAAATTGCATTGGCCTTTTTAGCTGCTGCATCGCACTGTTGACTCATGTTCAACTTGTGGTCCACCTGGATTCCTAGATCCCTTTCACACGTAGTCTCATTCAGCCAAGTGTCCCCCATCGTATATCTGTACTTTTTGTTTTTCCGCCCTAAGTGCAGTACCTTACATTTCTCTGTGTTGAATTTCATTTTGTTAGCTTTGGCCCAACTTTCTAGTCTGCTCAAGTCATTTTGAATTTTGATCCTGTCCTCTGGGGTATTAGCTACTCCTCCTAATTTGGTGTCGTCTGCAAGAGTTGGTGAGTGACTTCTTGCACTGTTGCTGTTGTTGTTGTGTGCCTTGAAGTCGTTTCCAACTTATGGTGACTCTAAGGGATTTTCTAGGCAAAATTAGAGGAGGTTTGCCATTGCCTTCCTCTGAAGCTGAGAGAATGTGACTTGCTTAGGGTCACCCAGTGAGTTTCATGGCCAAGCGGGGAATCGTGTCAGTATAATATATCAAGGGTTGCATTACTACCTGGAAAGAAAAATGGTCACTGAGGAAGAAGGATCCTAGGTTGTAGCATTTAAATTCTTATGGCTATAGACTATAACCATTGGAGAGGTTTTGAGAAGGTACTTGCCCAAACTTGTACTTCTAAACCTACAAAAACAAAAGATCTTGGTTGTTTTTCCTCTAGACCAGAAGTAACCCTTGTGGAAGGAGTAAGCACAGTGGCATGTTTGGATGCTTTCTAAGGGGAATGTAACGTGTGACAGTGAGGCATTGTAAAAGCACCTCCAGACCTCACCTAAGGAGTCAAACTTAGTCCTATACTTAGGTATCATAATCTACCAAAGGGACTCCATATGCTTGACTCCAAATCCATGGTGGTGAGAAGGAGGGAAAATTTATAAATACATACCAGGTGAAAATTGTGGGATGAAAGGAAAAGTGTTTTTCTACTTCTTCAACTGTTGTTGTTGTGTGCCTTCAAGTAGTTTCCAACTTAACGGCGGCCCTGAGATGACGAACCTATCATGAGGTCTTCTGGGGCTGAGAGTGTGTGACTCATCCAAGGTCATTCAATGTGTTTCCACGGCTGTGCAGGGACTCAAACCCAAGTCACACTCTTCCAGCCTCAGAGGATGGCAGTGGCAAACACACTCTGAAGAAACTTGCCAAGAAAGCCCTATGATAGGTTTGCCTTAGGGTCGCCATAAGTCAGAAATTACTTGAAGGCACGCAACAACAACTCTGCACTTGAGGATCTTACCTAGTTTCTGATCTAGCACTGGTTGCACTTCCATTCCTTCACCCCTTCCTTATTTTTGATTCAGTCTCCATAGATTCCATCCAGGAGGTGTGTGAAGGGAAGCAGTCGGAGATATTCCAGCGCTATGCCGACGGCAGCTTTGACCCCAACTGTTGCTTCAGCATTTACTATGGTGACCACATGGAATCGCTCGACCTGGTGTCATCCAGCGGAGACGAGGCTCGGACCTGGATCACTGGACTCAAATATTTGATGGCTGGGATCAGCGATGAAGATAGCTTATCCAAACGACAGAGGACCAGAGACCAGTATCCTGCAAGAGGAAGGGAGGGAGGTCAAATGGAGGGTTGATGGGATCAAGATATCTGTGGGACCTCGGAGGCTGGAAATGGTGTGTTTTGCACAACTCCACTCTGGTGCCGCAACAAATTATATTTCCTGGAATTCCATAGCAGTTACAATGGTCTTGAACCAGGTTACGACAACAGCAAGAACCATTTTTATTTTGGTCATAGACCAGTACAAAATAATATAATATAGAATAATATAATATAGAAAATAATATAATATGAAAAATAATATAATATAAAAATAAAAATAAAAATGAATAATAATGTACAATCGTCAAGCAAATCAGACACAGAAGCAAGGGAAATCAGAGATGATCTCTACCATCTCTAGCATCAGTTGTTACCAATCATCTGAGGGTGTGTTTTACATATAATGTAACAGAATTTTGCTACCTTACATATAACGGTTTAATTTGGACTGTCCAGCAAATATCTTAAATAAAAAAAATTTGGAAATTTGGTTAGAAGAGGGGTGATCAGCTGATGACGAATGTCCAGGCTATTTCCGCAGTGCAGATGCAACCTGAAGCTGCTGTTTGTCCCCAGCGGAAACTCTCTCTTGGTCCCAATAGCCACTTTCCTTCTCATATCAAACAGTTGCTAGGATGGTGATGATATAGGAACTGGGCATGAGAAGAAGGCATTAAACTCATATACTCTCAATCACAATTGGGGAACCTGCAACTGGCATCTAAAGCCACACATGCAGCATGCCAGTTACCTAAGCTAGGTCAATATTGTTATTGCCATAGATCTCAAACAGTCTGGAGGTGATGTGCCATACGTCTGCAATAGGCTAGTTAGGCTACAAAGCTATGCATGTGTATTGGTAGGGAAAAGCCATAGCTCTAGGTATGGCTCTCCTTTAGACAGATAGTAGTGTATGAGGTATGTTGGATGGAGGTGAAGAACCAGAGGTGTAGCTATGGGGGGCATCAAAATGAGGCCATTGGAGTCCCAATGCCTCCGTCATTTAATTTTATAGCATTACGGTGAGACATTGAAAATTATTCACACTTAGACCTGCTTTGTCTATTAATGCTTTGATTTTGAGTTCCTGCATGGCAGAATGGGGTTGGACAGGATGGCCCTTGGGGTCTCTTTCGACTCTAGGATTCTATGATTTTTCAAGTCCTTGTTCTGGGTTGTCTCATCTTGGTTTGCTCTTCCAGATATCTCTGCTCCCTTTCCTTAACTCCTGCCAAATGTGGTTGAAACAAACTTTTGATGAAGCAGATAAAAATGGCGATGGGAGTCTGAGCATCAATGAGGTGCTCCAGCTGATGCACAAACTGAATGTCAACCTACCCCGGCAGAAAGTCAAGCAGATGTTCAAGGTAAGGGCTGTTGGTCAGTGTTGCATCGGACAAAGCTGGTGGCCATGGTCTCAGGTAGAAAGTTGCAACATCTATACCAGGGGTAGGCAACCTTTCCCCTTTAAGGGCCGAGGGACTTCAGCTCCCAGAATCCCAGGAGCTATTGGCCAACATGGCTGAGGCTTCTGGGAGCTGAAGTCCCTCGGCCCTTAAAGGGGAAAGGTTGCCTACCCCTGGTTTATTTAATGAAACAATGCTGGGTCGACTGTTGCTTGGTAACTCACAATTCCACCTCGAACAAGCAATTGAACCAATTTTAGGTTGGTTTAGATTTCTGACAAAAGTCTGTAGTGGCTGGAAGCTAGAACATATACACAAACTCACCAATAAGTAGCAAGCACTACAAACTGTATGGAGAGCCATACTTGTTCTTTGTATTTTATTTCACTGTTCTGGCTGTTATCATCTCAACAGAACATGTCAAGATGCTTTTGGAACATGGCGCCAAAGCCATGCTGTTCCAAAGCCACAGTTCTCAGAATTTCATAGCATTGAGCCATGGAAGTTGGTGGTGCCAAACCGGATTATTTCTGCAGTGCGGATGCAGCCTATGTCTAAGCAAATTGTTTTCTTCAACATGGCTCTACCTCATTTAGGAGTTATGGTCGCTTTCGAATGCTTTCCCTGCACCAGAGACCACATTTTCGTGCTGATCGCTACTTGCGGCTGCAAGCCTTGCATTTTCCTTGTTGCTTTTACAACTGCACGGCATCAGTTTTATATTTTTACACATTTGTATGTAGGTCGCACAACATTCATTCTCTAATCCTGGCAGTTATGCCTCTTTAAGGGGTAGTTTCTGGATTTTTACCTAAGGTGAAGTGGGAAAAAAAGAAGAGATTTGCAGTTTTTTCCGCAGTCAAAAGCATCAAGGAATTTTGAAGGACAAAATCCATGAGAAGTCTGGCAGCATTTCTCATTCAGAGTCTGTGTTTATGTCTCTAAAAATAAACCATGATCTGTCTGAAGGTTGCCAGGTGGTAAACTGCCCCTCTCTGACCTGAAATTCTAAATATTCTGGCCATTTAGTTCTGATTTTTCCATAGGGATCAAAGAATTCTTTGCTGGCAAGTAAAAGAGCTTTTTGTTCAACCAGACTTTAAGGAAGAATGTTTCCTTATTGGGACATTTTATGTATGTTTTGAAGCTTTTGTATGTCTTTTATACTATTTTATGTGGCGATTTTAGTTATTTTTTAAAAAATTCATGGTGAAGGTTTTTTTAATTAATTAAATTATTATTATTATTATTATTATCATCATCATCATCATCATCATCATCATCATTTCTATCCTTCCCCTCTGCAGCACAAGCGGGGCGGCTTACAACAAGTAAAATTCCAATAAAATACATCCAACCCCCATTTAATTTTAATTTTCCCAGATAAAAACAGCATTGAAATGAAACAAACACGCTTTACATACACTCTCATACACACTTTCTTTCATACACATACATAGACAATTGCTTCCTCATGCTAATAATGGCTTAGCTATATAATATGCAACGACAAAAGGAGAATTTTCCTCTGAGAATTTGTGAAGTTTATTTATGTAGGTAAATAAGAAAATTGCATATATTCTCAGACGAAAATTCTTCTTGGCCATTGCGTGTAACATAGCTGAGCCTTTCGCATTAGGAAGTAGTTGTATATGTGTGTGTATGAGTGTGTGTGTGTGTACAGCATTTGGAAAAATTTCTTGGGAACTTCAGCTTTCAGCATCCTGTGTCTTGCATGGGAATGTAATTTTAAAGTCTAGGGGCAAATACCAAAAATAGCAAATGGCATATGGCTTCTGTTGTGGCCTGCTGTCCTGCTCCAGCTACCTTCAATGACTGAGATTCAATGGAAGCTTATCAGGATTGGAGTGTTTCCAATGGTGGCACAAATACTATGGAACTCTCCCCATGGAGGCCTGCCTAACCTAATCCTCGATCTTCAGGGATCAAGGAAAAACCTGTCTTTTTCTGGATGAAATTATTATTATTATTATTATTATTATTATTATTATTAAAGTTTATTTCTAAAGCGCTGTCAATGTACACAGTGCCGTACAAAGAGATAATCAAAGCATTAAAATAATAAAAACCTGCCAAAGGTGTACAATCTGAAATGTTTTCTTGTGCTTTTGCCTTGCTGGATATCATTCTAGCTTTGCGTGTGGTATATAATCCTCAATCTGGTATTGCTTTTTATTGTTTTTGTAACTGCAGAATTGTTTAATTTGTCAAATGCTTGTCTATAAGTGGCTTGCCTGCAAGGTCATTTTGAATTCTGGATCGCGTCTTCTGGGGCATTAGGGTTTTGTTGTTAACCGCCCTCAAGTTGATCTCAACTCATGGGGACCCTGTGGATGCTATATCTCCAAGACTTCCTATCTTCCACTAGTCTTCTTAGTCCTTGAAAATTCATACCTGTGCCCTCTTTAATACAACCCAACCATCTAGCACAATGATTCCCAAACTCTGGCTTTGTAGGCGTTTTGGACTAGATAAGCTAAATATTATTTAGCTTATCTAGATCCATTTCAGTCCATCTTCAAACCTAGTTGTATTGTAGCAACACCCATGGTCAGTCTGGTAGACACAAGGACCACATCTCCAGTGGTTTAGCTGGACTTCTAACTTGGTTTCAGTATTGTTGATGATAGTATTGCCATAATTTAGCACAGTGATTCCCAAATTCTGGTATTCCAGATGTTTTGGATTTTAGCTCCCAGAATTCCAGACCACTGGGCAATATGGCTGAAGCTTCTGGGAGCTGAAGTCCCAAACACTTTGAGGACCAGAGTTTGGGAATCACTGTGGTCTTCCTCTCTTTCTACTTCCCGCCAGCTTTCCTAGCATTATTGTCTTTTCTAATGAGTTGTGTCTTCTCATGATGTGGCCAAAATACAACAGTTTCTGTTTAATCATCTTGGCTTCCAGGGATATTTCTGGCGTGATTTGTTCTAGGACCCAATATTTGGTTTTTGGGGCTGTCTATGGTATCCCCAGCACACTTCTCCAGCGTCACATCTCAAATGAATTTATTAGGTACCATTCCTAATTTGGTGTCATCTGCAAATTTGATAAGCATGCCCTGTAGTCCATCATCCATGTCATTGATAAATATATTAAACATCATTGTGCACAAGGAAGAACCCTGAGGAACCCCAGTAGTCACCTCTCTCCATAATGTAGAGTGAATATTGATGAAAACACTCCATCTAACTGTAACGCTGCTTAGCCCACAGTTCACCAGCTGGCCCGCAAGAATATCAGGAGCGACCTTGTCAAAAGCATTACTGAAATCAAGATATATTGCATTGACAGTACTCCCCTGATACACCAAGCTTGTAACTCTGTAGAAAAAATGATAAGATTAGTTTGGCATGATTTGATTTTGAGAAACCTATGCTGACTCTTAGAAATCACAGGATTCCAATATAGGTGCGCACAAATGGCCTTTTTCAAGATCTGTTCTAGACCTTTCCTTGGGATTGACATTAAATTGACTGGTTGGTAGTAGCCTGGGTCCTCTTTCCCTCTCCTTTTGAAAATGGGAACAGGATTTCTCCTCTAGCTCTCCTGTTTCCCAGGAATTGTCAAAGATGATTAAGAGTGGCTGTGAGACTACATCTGAAAGGTCCTTTAAGTTCATTTGGATACTTTTTTGTACATACACCCTGGTTTCTTTAGATGCCTCCTACTTTTCTTCCTCATTGGAATTGGTGGCAAATGTGCATTCAATATCTCACCTTTAAGAAAGTCCTATACATCATGAACTCCCTATCCTGGGTGTTTCTGACCATGGGTTCGCAACTACTATTTCCATACGCTTATAGAAACCAGCTTTCTTAAAGTCCAGAGTACATGTTTGATTCTGTTTGTCTTCCCCATTTCTCTGCGTAACAAATTCCAGGAGAAAGTTGTTACTTCTACTCAAGCATCCCACTACTTCCACCTTGTTGTTCAGTTCACCGCTGTTGGCTAGGATCAAATCTGAATTAGTCAATCCCCTTGTTGCCTTCTCCACCTTCTGAAAAATAAAATTATCTCCCAAGGCAAGTGAAGAATTTATTGAGCCTCCCATTCTGCCTCAGCAGACGGAGGCCCCCGAGACGCCGCGGGTCGGAGCGCCGCCGGAGTTCAGCCTCCGGACCGCGGCGCTCCTGCGGCGCATCTAAAAGGAGCACCAAATTGGCGCTCCTTTTAGATGTAAGGGAAAGTGCGCCCTAAAAGCGGCGGGCGCACTTTCCCTGGCTCAAACGGCGCAGCGCATGTGGACGCTGCGCCGTGAGGTCATCCCCGGTGCGCCGGCCGTGCGGACGGCCGGCGCTTCTGGGGGCGACCTCGGGGAGAGGAAGGGGCACTGCTCGTGCGGCTGCCCCTCCTCTTCCCTGCCCGGAAGACGACTCTTTTAGTCGTCTGCCGAGGCCCATAGACTTCTAACAATTATCAAGGTGGTTGAAATTTCCCGCTACTACGTTCTCTCTCCTGTTTGAATGGTTGTTCATTTCATCAAGAAAGACATACTCCAAATCTTCAATCTGGCTTAGGGTCTATAGCAGATACTCACAATGTTGTCACTGTTTCCTCTCCCCTTTAATTTTGACTGAAACGTTCTCAACCTGTTTTCAGTGCTTTAAGTCATGGATCTCCTCACAGGTGTACACATTCTTGACATAAAATGGTACTCTTCTGCCTTTTCTCTTTGGTCTATTTCTTTGGAATAGGCTGCCCCTGTCTGTTACTACATTCCAATGATGAACAGAACAAAAAACTGGAGAGCATGTATTCACAGTGGAAGAATGAAAGGAAACAAAGTCTCGCATGTTGTGTGATGGTCCAAAAACTTTTATGGATTTTGAAATGTAAAACTTTAGCATCAAGGGTTTGGAATGAAAGTTTGGAGATATAATGTTTGATATAATTTTTTTTAGAATAAATGGTTACAAATTGTACAACTTTTTAAACCTATTGTATCGGCTAGGTAACACAGAGGTGAGTAACTTTGGGGAAATATTGCATCATATGTCTTCTCATTGGCTCTCTTTAAGGAAGCCATCTAATATATATATATATATATATATATTCATAGAGCTTTTTAAGAAATAAAAGATTATCGACCATCACACAACACGTGGGCCTTTGGGCCTTTGCAGACTGCCAGAAATAGTGCACATTAAATTGAGGCACTGCTCTGGCTCAGTGCTAGGGAGTCATGGGAATTGTATTTTTTTTCTGGGACATTGAGCCTTCTCTGTCAGAGAGCTCTGGTGCCACAATAAATTACAGTTCCCATGATTCCCTAGCACTGAGCCAGGGCAGTGCCTCAATTTAATGTGCACTATTTCTGGCAGTCTGCAAAGGCCCTTAGTCTCCTTACATTCCACTTACACCACTTATGCCAGCAGTTTTCACTGGGGCCTACTAAATCTGCCTTCCTTTGTTAAGAGTTCAAGTTCATCTTGTTTGTCTGTTTGCTCTAGGCATCAGTATATTGACACATAGGACCATGGGTCATTCTTTCCCGCTGTTTCCTTGATTCCCCCCCCCCCCACACACACTAATTTTTGGGTTCTAATTCCCCCTGTATCATTGGCGCTATTATCCCTAGTAGTTGGTACCCCACTGCTGTCTGGAATACCATCTTCCTCCCCCTTGGGAGGTTTCTGAACCCATGGTCAGAAACTCAGTTTAAAGCTTTTCTGATCAGGTTTGTGAGATTGCTAGAAGTTATAATCTTACCAACCCCTGCTTTAATACATTAATGAGCTTCAACTAGGAATCTAGGAGGAGGGCTCATGTTATATTCTGTGTCACCAGGCCATTTCCAGGTAGAGGGACTAGCCTTGTGTTGGTCCATCATGCCCCATGCTGACAGCAGCAGGGAGAAAGGAGGAAAGGAGGGATCAAGTCTCCCTGGGAACTAAGAAGATTGTGTCACATGAGTGTTACATGAGATAGTGTGACATGAGAAGGCTCCTAAACTAGACTCCCCAGCTTATCTTTAGAGGAAAGCTACTGAACAGCCTTATCTCTCCACCAACTCTGTCCACTTCTCAACAGGGACATATATGGACAATCTGAGATTGGATTTTTCCCCATTTCAGGCAATCTGTTGCAAAGGAGGCTTGTTCTTCACAGGAGGTGGGAGGACGGGATAGGAAAGACGTGGTGGCCAAAACTGGGACAGGGATGGGTGATCCAGTCTATTCCCCATGTTTCTACAGCTTGGAAAAGTTATTTTTTTACACTTCAACTTGCATAATACTCTAGCTAGTTTCACCATTCACAGAATCATAGCAGAATAACATTGGAAGAGACTCCAAGGGCCGTCGAATCCAAGGTCCTGTCATATAGGAATACACAACGAAAGCACTCCTAAAAGGTGGTATAAAGACATCCAAAAAGGAACTTTTCAAGGGCTGCATGCCACTTTTGCTTGTGTCCACTCATCGAATGCTGCCGTCTCATTTCTGTAGCAATGTGATAACGTTTATTTTTAAACCATCCACTCAAAATCCTCAGTTAGAGAGAGAAATTGAGCTTTTAGCTCGGCCTCTCAAAGCATGTGTTTGGAGCCCTCTTTGTGTCAAAGAGCTGGTGGATAATTAAGTTATGGTTTGTGTGTTAATCTGAGCCATGCTTCTCTAGTCTGTTGGTACTAGAGTTTGCTAAGACTGCATGCCAAAAAATGGGAAAGAAAAGGATGCTATATTAGCCTTCAGTTATTAGTACTGCTATGGATTGGGATTTTTCTAGATGATCTCTTAGGGATCCCTTACTTGTCAGTGCTGTGGTTTCATTTGTTTGGGATATATATAGTATTTAGTTAAAATACCCGTATCTCGGTGCTTGGTTAGTTTCTTCCTCCTATGTTTGGTATTGTTTGTGAAACTTTCCTTTTGTGGTTAGCCTCAAGACATCCATACTGAGAGCTCAATTTACAGAAACCTCAGCCTGCTGCCACAGTGCAAAAATAATCCAGTTTGAGACCGCTTTAACTGCCATGGCTCAATGCTATAAAATCAGAACTTCAGAGCACTCTGGCAGTGAAGGCTAAACGTCTCACAAAACTACAAATCTCAGCGTCCCATAGCATAGAGCCATGACACTTAAAGCAATGTCAAAGTATATTAATTCTGCAGTGCGACGTCCAAAACGCACGGCAGAAATAATCCGGTTTGAGATGACTTTAACTGCCCTGGCTCAATGCGATGGAATCAGAGCATCAGAGGACTCTGTCTCACAAAACTACAAAAGGGGTTAGGGGAACAAATGGCATTTTCCTAATCCAAAGCCATGGCTCCATGCTGTGGAATTCTGGGATTTGTAGTTTTGTGAGATACTGGGAAATCTGTTGTAAGGAGGAAACCACCTCTCCAATATACAGGTTCTGTTGCTGGTGCTTTCCTCTGTATTTTTTGGGCTTGACCTATTTTATAAGTGAACGAGGGAAGAGATTAAAGTGGTGCATAGGGCTAACTAAGCAAACTGCTTGCTGTCTAATTTGCGGCATTGCCGGGATGTCAGAGCGGCTTTGTGGTAGGCAAGTGCAATGCGCGTGGGTCTTTTGTAGTGTGCTGTTTGCCTCGGAAACATTTCGACAGCGTCAGCAGAATCTGAATGTGTGGTTGGGACTGACGGATGTGCTAAGAAGGTAAAGAACTTTCTTCCTTCCACCGCCTGCAAGACCTAAATCTGCCATCGTTTTGCCCAAGTGACAGGACCAGATTCAGTGCTCTTTGGAAATGATGTGTGTTTGTGCATTTGTTAACACTGAGACTTAATAAGTACTCTTTCCAATGGCATTTTCCCAATCTAAAGCCATTTGAGGCCATCTTCAATGGTTTTCTTTTATATAATATGCAGTTTGACTAGTTCAGCTTTCTTTTATATAATTTCTAAATTTTATTATTATTATTATTATTATTATTATTATTATTGCTTTTATATTTTTCTTAACTGTTAATTGATTGTTTGTAGCTTGTCGTGTTTTTAACCTTATGATGTTTAATACTGTTTTGAAGGGTGGGAGGGTTTGGGGATTATATAATTGTGATGTTTTATTACTGTAAGTCTCCCCAATTGCATTTGCAGAGGGGAGGGATATAAATAAATTTTATATTATTATTATTATTATTATTATTATTATTATTAAATTTGCACTTTTTGAATTGTTGCATGTCCAGAGGAAGGTGACCAAAATGGCAGAAGGTCTGGAAATTAAATCTTACGAGGAGCAGTTTAGGAAGCTGGGGATGTTTAGCCTGGAGAAGAGAAGGTTAAGAGGTGATATGATAGCCCTGTTTAAGTATTGGAAGGGATGTCATATTGAGGAGGGAACAAGCTTGTTTTCTGCTGCTCCAGAGACTAGGACCCGAAACAATGGGTGCAAGCTGCAGGAAAAGAGATTCCACCTCAACATTAGGAGGAACTTCCTGATTTAAGAGCTATTCGACAGAGGAATAGGCTACCTTGCAGAGTGATGGAGTCTTCTGCTTTGGAGGTTTTTAAACAGAGGATGGATGGCCATCTGTCACTGGGAGTACTTTGATGGTATATTCCTGCATGGCAGCGTGGGGTTGGACTGGATGACCCTTGGAGTCTCCTCCAAGTCTAGGATTCTACAAGTCTCTGATTCTATGTAGCTTGTTTTCCTTTCTTTTTTCCAAGATTTTTGAAGACTTAGAATTTAAGAACCACAATTGCTGGATGATCTGCTCTGGTCTCACATTGTTTTTCTTACATCTCAAGCCAGGTGTGAAGTTAACAGCCGCAGTGCATTAAGTGTGCCCAGCTTTTAGAAGTGTGCGTATGTGTGCTTTCAAGTTGTCTATCGATTTATGGCGACCCCGTGAATTTCAGAGTTTTCTCTTAGGCAAGGAATACTCAAGAGGGGCTATTGCCAGTTCCTTCCTCTGAAGTATAGCCTAGAGCAACTGGTATTCATTGGTGGTCTCCCATTGAAGTACGCATATGAGCTTTCCACTGAGTTAAACATGGTTCCTTTCTTCAGAAAATGCCCCATCTCCTTGCTCTATCAGACCAATAGTTCCTGAAGTATGTTTGTTTTTGTTTTTGTCTTTAACTTCGGGCAGTTACAGTCCCAAAAAAGCAACTTTTCCAAGTGCTGCCAAGGTCCCAAGAGTAGAGATCTTAGTGAAGTTTAAACATCGAGGACAAATGAAGTCATTGCCTATCAAGTCGTTTCTGACTCATAGCGATAAGACAAGACAGATACCCCAGAAGAGAGGATGAAAATTCAAAATGATCTTAATAGATTTGAAAACTGGGCCAACATTAACAAAATGAATTTCAACATAGAGAAATGTAAGGTACTGCACTTAGGGCAAAAAAATGAAATGCATAGATTTGGGGGGCACTTGGTTTAAGGAGACTTCTACATGTGAAATGGATCTAGGAGTCCTAGTAGACCACAAGTTGAACATGAGTCAAGAGTGTGATGCTGCAGTGAAAAAGGGCAAAGCGATTGTAGAAGTATAGTGTCTAGATCAAGGGAAGTAATAGTGCCACTGCACTCTGCATTGGTCAGGTCTCACCTGGAATAATATTGTGTCCAGTTCTGGGCACCACAATTCAAAAAGGATGTTGAAAAACTAGAGCGTGTCCAGAGGAGGGCGACTAAAGTAGTGAAGGGGCTAGAAACCATGAATCCCTATGAGGAACGACTTAGGGAGCTGGGTCTGTTTAGCCTGGAGAAGAGATGGTTAAGAGGGGATATGATAGCCCTCTTTAAATATTTAAAGGGATGTCATATTGAGGAGGGAGCAAGCTTGTTTTCTGCTGCTCCAGAGAATAGGATACAGAGCAATGGATGCAAGGTACAGGAAAAGAGATTCCACCTAAATTTTAGGAGGAACTTCCTGACAGTAAGGGCTGTTCAATAGTGGAAGATGCTCCCTCGGAGAGTGGTGGCGCTTCCTTCTTTGGAGGTTTGCAAAGAGAGGCTGGATGGTCATCTGTTGGGAAGTGCTTGAATTGTGTTTTCCAGCATGGCATCACAGCAATTCTGAAATGCATGTTTATAGGACAGAGCTCCATCACTTGAAGTGGTGTCAAGCTGCATTATTTCTACAGTCTAGATTCTACAGCATAGATTCGTCCTCGAAAATTAATGTAATATATAGATATTGTTATCAATATCAATATCAATTGATCTCAATATTGCAGTTTCTTAAAACCAGATGGAAGAAGAATGCTCTACATTGCTGACAGAAAGCAAGCAAGTACGGAGCCATCCAAAGGATCTTATCAGATGAGACCTATTCTTATAAACCTCCAAAGAATGGGGTTGATCTGGATGACCCTTGGGGTCTCTTCCAACTCTGTGAGACCTCGAAATATCCATTTCTCAGAATGGTCCAGGCCTTAAAGAATGGAGTAACTTGTCAGTCAAGTACTGCTGTCCATGGTGCTAGTTTACTTGTTTTTCTTTAGATTTTTAATCCTATGAAATTAAATGGTCTCTACAATGATAGTATTTACTACAGCAGTTGTTTCCGCATTGGACTACGACTCTGGAGACCAGGGTTTGAAGGATCCCAAAGGCCATCTACTCCAACCCTCTGCCATGCAGGAACTCACAATCAAAGCACCACCGGGAGAGATCTTGGAGCACCTTTGAGACTAACTGAAAGAAGTAGTTGGCAGCATTAGCTTTTGTAGGCTTAAATCCAAATGCATCTGAGGAAGTAGACTTAAGTCTAGGGAGAGGTGGGAAATATAAATAAAAACTATTATTATTATTATTATTATTATTATTATTATTATTAGCCTATCTGTACTTAGTCTTTGGACAGCCGACCAGCTTGGTAGCTTGGTAGGAACTGCTCTAGCTTCCACTCACTGACATACCTTCAAAAGCTGAGGATCACACCCACAGCATACTGAGACAGTGACCTAGGACTTGATTCAGACAACAGGACTATACGAATACGTGGAATATGTAGAAAGACTTGTGTCACATACCTGAGAACTTTCTGCTTTTTAAATGCATCATTCAGCAGACCTCTAAATGGCTTTAAATTTATGAATGCAAGGGTGGAAATGTTGTTGGAGAGAGGGAGTAACAGTCTTCTGTGTTTAATGTTCTTATGTTACATAAGTGGAGAGCTCTTGTGTATTCCATAGAGCATCTGAAAGCTTTAGTGTCCTTGCTTCTAAATGCTAGCAGATGCTAATGGAGAACGAAACTCTGCATACCAGGGAAACCGAAAGAAGAATCGGACCTTTTGCAGGCAAAGCCGGTGGATCAATGATAGAATTGACATGAAGGAAAAACAAACAAACATGGCTTGGTAGAAGCAGTAAATGCTGTAAAAAAAAAAAATAGGATGAGAAATCGGTTGGGGCCCATTGATTTGCATTGTTTATTTATAGTGGCGAAACCGCGCTACAATCTGTTCTCGGATGGTAATGGAATTTGATTAAGAAGAAGACCATCTCTGCAGTCTTTCTGAAAGCCTGCCAGGGATTTGTTTCTTGCCAGAGTGGCCTTGGTTGACGGTGATTAGAAAATGCTATAATGGAGAGGCAGTTTGGGCTGACTTAGACCCGTGTTTGTAATTACTCTTGTCGACAAAGGAGAATATCTGCACAGCTTGTGTTCTCAGACCAAGGATGCACTCCAGAAACTGTTTAGCCTGGAGAAGAGAAGGTTAAGAGGGGATATGATAATTTTAAATATTGGAAGGGAGGTCATATTGAGGAGGGAGCAAGCTTGTTTTCTGCTGCTCCAGAGAATAAGATCCAGAACAACGGATGCAAGGTACAAGAAAAGAGGTTCCACCTAAACATTAGGAGGAACCTCCTGATGGTAAGAGCTGTTTGACAATGGAAGACCCTCCTTCAGAGAGTGCTGGAGTCTTCTTTTTTGGAGTTCTTTAAACAGAGGCTGGATGGCCATCTGTCGGGGATGGTTTGATTTTGAGTTCCTGCATGGCAGAATGGGGTTGGACTGGATGGCCCTTGAGGTCTCTTCCAACTCTTAAGATTCTATGAACCTGTGTTGCAAACTCTCAAGTCATAATATAGAAGAGGTTGCCGCAGAGCATGTGCAGAGAGACTGCCCTGCACTCCTTTGATATTAGCGGATGAAGGTTTGCACAGCAAGTTCTTCCATTTCTAGTTGAGGTCCTCCTTGCTAGAGATGAACCAATGGAAGGGGACAAAATGTGGGAGGGAAGGGGCCAAGATATTGTTTCAGGTCCATGTGGATTTGTGTGCCATGTCTGTAACAGCGGTGATCTTCTTCATGGGGCAGTGTTTTTACCAGGATGCCCAAAGCTAAGCATTGTTCTGCAGGGTCCTCCACCATTGCCACTTCCACCTGCATGGACATTTCACGTTTCTTTCCCAGAATTCACTGGAAGGATTTTGGGCAGGGGAGAAGAAAACTACTGTAAATGGTTAGCCCTCTGAAAAATATTTGAAGACTTTAACCCTCCCCTTTAAAAAAAAAATCATCCTCAAACTACTGCCCACAAATAGAAGAATGAACTTGGGAGCCATAATTGGTTCAGCTGCAATCCCCACCGCTTATTTTAGTAATAATATCTACTGTTGTTATTTATTAGTTATTCTCTTCTGGCTTTCCTCCATTGTCCTCAAGGTGACATTGCATGACACTCCTCTTCTTCCATTTTCACCCTCACAACATCCATGTGAGGCGGGCCAGTCTGTGTACGAGTGAGGGTATTTCTACATTGCAGAAATAATGCAGTTTGGTACCACTTTAACTGTTGTGGTGCAGTGCTATGGAATTCTGGGGTCTGTAGTTTTGTGAGATATTTAGCCTTCAGAGATCTCTGGTGCCCCACTAAACTGCAAATCCCAGGATTCCAGAGCACTTAGCCGTGCCCATTAAACCAGTGTCAAACTGCATTAATTCTGTGTCAGGACAGCAGCCTTAGCCTGAAGTCAGCCCGAGTATCTCATGGCTCAATACATGAACCTAGATCTCCCAAGTTCCAGTCCAAATTGCTAGCCAATATCACTAGACAACCCTGGTTGTCCAGTTAAATTATAGGGGTTGGTCTCAACCTATATCTATATGTCAAATTGCTATAGAGGAGCCCTGGTGGCATGCGCTTAACTGCTGGTACTGCAGCCACAAGGTTGTGAGTTCGATTCCAGGGCTCCAAGGTTGACTCAGCCTTCCATCTTTTTGTAGTTCAGTCAAATGACTACCCAATTTGTTCAAGGAAATTGGCTTACAGAGTGTAAACTGCTTCAAGAGTGCAGAGTTCACTATGAAGTGGTATAGAAATGTCAATGATATTGCTACTGCTATTGACTGCTTCTGCCAGTTGCTAGACAAGTCATGAACTCTCACAATCTGTTCATGGGACATTGGAATGAGGAACCCTGGCTTGTTGATAAGCCAGAGTCATTTTGCAAAAAAAGACAATAGCTTATGATTCTGATTTGTTCAGAGACAAACAAACCAGGTTTGGACATCACATTAAACAAACAGTTGACAGAAAATCCCGGCTTGCACTGGGGAGCCAAGCATGTGCAATTGAGCAATGTGCTCCAATGTTTTTGCTTGTTCACAGTAACTCAAAGGTTTGCTGTTGTTGTTGCTGCTGTTGGTGGTGTTGGTGGTGCAGTGGTTAAATGCCAGTACTGCAGCCACAACGATGTGAGTTCGAGGGCTCCAAGGTTGACTCAGCCTCCTATCCTTTTGTAGGTCAGTCAAATGAGGACCCAGTTTGTTCAGGGCAATTGGCTTACAGACTGTAAGCTGCTTAGAGAGTGCTGAGTTCACTGATAAGCAGTATAGAAATATGAATGCTATCGCTATTGCGATACCAGAGCTAAGCTCTGTTTCTTACAGCACATCTTTGCCTCCTAAAAACCTGGCCTCCCATGAAACTGTTGACCTAGGGATTGTGAAACCTTTCAAGATAAGGATAATCTACTAATTTCTTCTTGGTGTTCTTCTTCTTTTTCTGTGGTACCAGGAGGCAGATACAGATGATAACCAAGGGACGCTGGACTTTGAAGAGTTCTGTGCATTCTACAAGATGATGTCAACCCGACGGGACCTATACCTGCTAATGCTCACCTACAGCAACCACAAGGACTATTTAGATGTGGATGACCTGAGACGCTTCCTTGACTCTGAGCAAAAGGTACACATTGGAGATCACTGCAGTCCCCTGTCCTGTAAATGTCCCATTGACCACTTGGGGGTTTCTTTGGTTTAATCCTCCCCCCCAAAAAAATAGAAGGAGAAAAAGGCTCTTAGATTGTTGGGCACCGACTTGTGTTTCAAACTCCTTGGTTGTCCTGATCTTTCGATTAATCATCATCAAATCATGGAAGGAGCCTTGAAGGTAATCTTGACCCGTCCCTTGCCAAGTTTGAAAAAGGGTTGATGTAGGATTGACATGGAAGTTATATGGACCTTTGATGTTGGGTTGTAGCTCCCATCTTTCCTCACCGTTGGCTGTGCTGGCTGGGACTGCTAGCACTTGCAGTCCAGCAACATCTGGAAGGCTACAAGATTCCCATCTCTTTTGTGGGACCTCTTGACAGGTTATCATTAAAAATCTCTAATGCAGAATTCGCCACCTTTGGCAAGTCTGTCCCATTGTTCAACAGCTCACCCCCTAAAATTTGACCAGCTTCTTCATTTTCCATTTTCATACATTCTAGAAAAGTGAACCTAGCCATTTGCAAATAGAAATGACTGAGTGGCTTCTAGATCAATACAAGACATCCAGCCCTTCCTTGTGTTTGCAGCCTAAAAAAGACATGACGCAAAAGGCAGAAAGGATGAGAGGGGAATGAAAATCAGGCAAACATGAGGCACCAATTATTATTCTAGGACTGATGCTACATTGTTCTCATAGCTTCTTATAAGAATGTTCTTATATACCAGAGGAAATGGTTAGGCCTGAATCCTATTGGTGGTCCCAGGCAGAGTAGACCCATTAAATCCACTGTTCAATGATAAAACAAATACATGTAAATCCTACTGATGGAGTATTTCTACTCCAGTTGGAACTATCAGTTGAGTTTAGGTCCAGATCTTATTATCACAAAACCATTCAAAGAGAGGATGAGGAGTTCGAATCCTGTTTCATACTTCTTACATATTCTTGTGGTCTGATCTTGCTGGGTCATAAACATACTCATTTTTCTACCATCATGGCCATCTTTTCTTGCAGGAAATCTGAGAGGACACTCGGACCATAGCGCCCTTTTACCAAAAGGCCATAGCATTCTTTGTTGTGTTGTAGTTCATTGCTTTCAAGTCAACTTGGACTTATGTGAATAAGAGATTTCCAAGTCACTGTGTTATCAACAGCTCTGCTATGGTCTTGCCAACTCAGAGCCATAGTTTCCTTGACCATCTCTGTCCACCTATAATATGGTCTTCCTCTTTTCCTAATGTTTTCTACCTTGCCAAGCATTGTTGTCTATTTCTAGTGAGTCATGTCTTCTCATGATGGGTCCAAAGTAGAACAGTCATCTTGGCTTCTCGGAAGAGTTCAAGCCTCAGTTTTTCTTATGTCCATCTATTTGTCTTTTTGGTAGTCCTTGGGATCTGTAGAACTGTCCTCCAGCACATTCCCAATTAGTTGATTCTCTTCAAGTCAGCTTTCTTCACTGTCCAACAAACCATACATTTGTTGTTGTGTGCCTTCAAGTCGTTTCCAACTTATGGCACCTCTAAGGTATACCTGTCAGGGGGTTTTATGGCAGATGTCCTCAGAATGGGTTTGCAAAAGTGTGACTTTCCCAAGGCCTCCAGTGAGTTTATATGGTTGAGCTGGGATTTGAACCATGGTCTCCAGAATCCAACACTCAAACCACTACACCATGTTGTTTCACACAAATACAGTGACAAATACAGTGACATAGGCAATTCCAACTTTGATATTCAATGATACAGCTTTACATTTGAGAATCTTGTTCTGGAGAATCTTGTTCTTTCATAGTTGCTAGTCTTCTGATTTATTGACTACAGTCTCCATTTTGATTTAGAAAGAAGCCAAGGTATGGAAATCTTGTACTATTTCTTCAGTTCCACGAAGCCTATCCACAAAGTGATTTGGCCTCTCCTGAAATGCATATCAAACATGAACTTCTTCTGTGCAAACAAGGTCACCTTTAATGATCTGGGAAATGATCCTGACATTTGCAGATAAATAGATCATGACCTTGAGGGTTTGGGTTTGTTTGTTTTTAAAAAGAAAGCTTAATTTTGATCCTAACCTGATTATGGCATGGCTGTTTGATGGAAACATAAGCATTAGTTTTGTCTCTTGGGTTTTCCCAATTGCACGGGTAGATTTGGACAAGCTAGTTTGTTCTTTTAATAACACCAGCAACAGCCAGTGATGCATTATGAAAATGAAAAATGTCATAATTTATTTGGGATTTCTTTTATCACTAGGAGATAGCTGTTTTACATAGCAAGGATAGAAAAAGAAACTTATTGGATTTCCATTTTCCTATGAACATACCCATGTTTGGATTTTCTGAGATGGGTAAAGAAACAAAGTGCGTCTTGGGTTAGAGCAAACATTTCTGAGAGTTGTGATGTGCTTCGGCGATGAAAAATAGTTATAAAGCAATGCTCACTTTTGAAAACCAAACACAACTGAAATGCATCTGTTTTTAAATCTGCACCCAGCTTTGGTCAATAGGAAGAGATGTACCAAATGTGTACACTGGAAAAATGCACATCAAGAGTCATACATTTTGAATTAAAATATGCACAAAATACAATTTTCTGTGCAGGAAGAATATATATATATATATATATATATATATATATATATATATATAAAACCTGCAACCTAAACTAAAATGAGATATCTTGGGAATGCAATGAACTTTGTGGAACATGACAAAACCTAGATTGATAGATTCTCACCATCTTACTAAATGTTGCAGCAAAAACAGAGGCTTACCAGTCTAACAAATATAAACTGCAACAACCTTTTTGGACACTACAGTGTTTCTTATTGTGTGCCTTCAGTTGTTTCGGACTTATGGTAGTAGAGTGAACCTATCACCAGGTTTTCTTGGCAACATTTGTGCAGAGAGAAGTTCACCTTTCCTCCCTCTGAGGCTGAGAGAGTGTAGATTGCCCAAGGTCACCAGCAGGGATTCGAACCCTGGTCTCCAGGGTGGTAGTCCAACTCTCCCTACAGTCCAATGCTCAAACCACTATACCATACTGGTTCCCACTACAGTGTTCTTCATCATATAAATAGATTTATATGCTCACACAGACTCAAATGAATACATGTTTCCAATTCAGGATTACATGTCTTTATTTATTAATATTTTTATATTGAGCAAGTGTGGCGTAGTAGTCTGACTGTTGGACTATGACTCTGGAGACCAGGGTTCGATTCCTGCTTGGCCATGAAACCTACTGGGTGACCTTAGGCAAGTCACACACTCTCAGCCTCATGGGAAGGCAGTGGCAAACCTCCTCTGAACCACTCTCGCCAAGGAAAACCTGTGATGAAAATCCCATGATGAAAACCCTATGGTAGTTTTAGGGTCACCATAAATTGGAAATAACTTGAAGATACACAACAACAACCACAACAACAAAGTCGACCGGTGACTTGAAAGCACATGCACACAGACACCCTTCTTGGAAGCTATGCAAATCTTGGAGATGATTTAAAAGATAGACTCTCTGCCATATTGCTCAGTTTGGATCCATTTGCCATACAAAGGATTTTTCATTGTCACTTGCCACTGTCATCTGAGACAGAGCCACTGGCAAGCATTATGCTTAATTCTCTCATAAAACCCAAGTGCATTTGCTACTTTACAGCCCTGAGTGTTGGCAAGCTGCTTTTTCCTAATAAAACACTGGGTTCTGGCACATGCGCCTGCCTGGAAGGTATTTATGCGCTGTCAATTAAATGGCAGTAAACTAATCTCGCACCCCTCCATTGTGATGTATTCTGTGCGCTACCAGAGAAATGGTTGTGTTCTTTCCATTTCGGAAGACCTGAAAGTGCAAAGTTTCACAGCTTTGGTGCATCCACCTATAAGATCAAGGCTGCCAATGAAAAGTGGCAGGCTGTGTTTCTTTTGCAAAGCTAAACCTACTGCTCCCTTGCCTCTGGCAGGAATTAAGTCACATATACCATGCACTAACTCTCTCTGGTCTTTTCATGCCCTGCATAGGCATGCATCAATTCACAAGAGAAAGGACACCAATTGGTGTTGCTTTCCTCTTCCATCCAGAGGATCGAGTGAGTATTACATTGGCATGCTCAATATATTTATTTTATTCATTTAGTCTTCCACTATCAAACAACTCTTTCTGTCAGGACATTTCTCCTAATGTTGAGTTGGAATCTCTTCTCTTGTAGCTTGCATCCATTGCTCCAGGTCTTATTCTCTAGAGCAGCAGAAAACAAGCTTGCTTCTTCCTCAATATGACATCCCTTCAAATATTTAAACAGGGCTATCATATCCCCTCTTAACCATCTCTTCTCCAGGCTAAACATCCCCAGCTCCCGAAGTCGTTCCTATTAGGGATTCATGGTTTCCAGAGCCTTCACCATTTTAGTTGCCCTCCTTTGGACACGCTCCAGTTTTTCAACATCCTTTTTGACTATTAGTGCCCAGAACTGGACACAGGATTATTCCAGGTGAGGCCTGACCAAAGCAGAACACAGTGGCACTATTACTTCCCTTGATCTAGACACCATACTTCTATTGATGTACCATGTATACCCCAGTGATAGGTTCTCCTTAGGGTCACCATAAGTTGGAAACAACATGAAGGCGCACAGCACACACACAAGATACTTTTTGTATCTTGACAGTTTGAGGCTGCGAAGATATATGTCGGGTGAGGATAGGGGAGAAGAAATTGATTATGGAAATGAACTGCTTGCACAGTTCTCATAGCTATGGCGGGGTGAAATGGGTCATGCTCGTACATTTTAGTTTTCTTTGTTGGCTTCTACAATATATCACTTTTGGGAGACCTTCTTTCTGATGGTGGGGAGGAATACACCCCAAACCAGGCTCCCCATATAGTCAATAAGGATATATTTGATTATCGATCAGAAATAGTCTGGGTGGAATTAGCTTGGGGACCCATTTCTATCGCTGGCTGTAAGGTCATGCCAGACCCCATTGGCGAAAGGGCTGAAATAATTCTCTGATATGCATCATCTGTCATTTACCATCAATAAAGCTTCTGCTATAGCTGTAACACCTTTCAGGTTTTGCCACTGGGGAAAAAAAACATTTTGGGATGCATGGCAGAATAGAGTAGGAGCTTCATCTAGTTCCAGGAGAAGAGAAAAGGCAATTTTGCCTTTATAAGGTCAAACAGGGGACTTCTTAACATTGAACCTATATGTATAACTGTCCCCTTTTTGGGGTGACATTTCTGTTACAAATTTCCTCATCTGTGCTTCCCGAAGTAACTCTCTATCTGCTTTTTCATGGTCCGCTGGAGATTTCAAATATGTCCTTTGCACAGATGATAATCTTATCTGTGCCTACTGTTTCTCTAAATGAGTTAGCATTGGTTTCTGTGTCACTGGCTTATTGATCCCCTCGATGGCAGGAGGGAGGCAAAATAAATAAATTGTTGCTGCATGGTTTGGTCTGCATGCATAATCTGCAGGACAAAGACGATGTGGATTTTGTTCCTGCCTACCATCCACTCTACAATTCTTCTACTTTGCTCCAGCTCAGGAGGATAGATAACTTGGCTCAGTCTACATTATTAACAGGACCAAGCTAATTCCCACTACCTGGACTAATTCGTAGATCAATATACAGTTATCTTTGGACTTTGTGTTGGAAGCAAAATAGCATCTTGAATGGAGTAATTAGTAAAAGAAAGCTCCAGAGAGGATGTCTGCCCTTTTGTTTCATCTCTCTGTTTCTTTCTTTGATCCATCTACTCAAGCCTTTTTGGTTCTTTCCTGCCTGCAGACATCAATCCCCTCTTCCCCTGAAAGTTACTTTGGCTGCATCTACACTGCAGAAATAATCCGGTTTGACACCACTTTAACTCCCATGGCTCATTCTATGGAATTCTGGGATTTGCAGTTTGTTGTGGCACCAGAGCTCAGCTGTCTACTCTATCCTTTTCCACCAAACCTTCATTGCTCAGTTGTCTTGGTCTGTGACCAAAATAAATGCATTATTCATTGAATCAGTCCTTCCTTCCTTCCTTTACTACTATCTATCCTTTCCCACCAAATCTTCATTGCTCAGTTATCTTGGTCTGTGACCAAAATAAGTGCATTATTCGTTGATTCAGACCTTCCTTCCTTCCTTCCTTCCTTCCTTCCTTCCTTCCTTCCCTACTATCTGTCCTTTCCCGTCACATCTTGGTTGCTCAGTTATCTTGGTCTGTAACCAAAATAAATGCATTATTCATTGAATCAGCCCCTTCCTTCCTTTACTACTAGTACTACTGATGCTCCCATTTTCCCTGCATTCAGTACATGTTCTTGGTTGTGCCTTGGGTTTGGATCGGCTTCCAAAAATAGCCTTCTAACTTTGCTCTCCTTCGTGCCGGAGATTCTTATTCCTCTGCTTCTCAAGCCCTCTTTCCATTGACATATTTTCAAACGTTCGGTACACACTTTCCCCAAGGACTTGTCCTTGTGCTCTAGTACAGACATCACTTTAATAGACCATGTTTGGCTTCTTCTTTTGGTTGTTTATCTGGAAACTCTACTTCCATACTTATAATTTCAGGTTTGGCTACAGAATCCTCTCCCCAGGCTGATTCAAGTCTTCTTTGGCACTCTGTTATCAAACCCTGGGTGCCTTTTGGAATGAAAGACCCTTAGCGAATCCTATTCGTGATTTACACTTTTATTTATCCCAGAGGTATTCCCAGCAGAAAGGATGAGTTTTATGTATCCCATTTTCTGGCATAACAGTATCCGTCGGTAACAATTTAAAGAGGTCAGCTTTTGTCCAGCAGCATTGGCTTTTTTGATTGGCTTAGCATCATAAAATTTTTATAATAATCTAAAATTTGGATGAGGAAACTTGATTTTCTAAAGAACAATCTCCAGTTTTATAATTAGATGTTAATTTTACCCAATTTGTTTTAGCGATATGTCTGACCGGTTGATGGTTAATAAATTGATTGATTGCATATTGCTAAGGTCAGAACTGAAAATTGATGTTGTTGGTGTTTTAATATTTTTATTTATTTATCAATGACAACATCTAAAAGAATTTCCACACTTTATACAAGCATAAAAAAATTTGTCAGCTCATTGTCTACACACTATATATTCAGACTGGTACTTCCAAAAGTTTCTTTGACAATAAATACCTATTACTTGTGCTCCCAATTCTTAAGTCTTTCATTTTCTCTGCAATTTATTCAACAACTTTCGCTCTTAAAATATTTTTATTTATCAATAACAACATCTAAAAGAATTTCCAAACTTTATACAAGCATAAAAAAAAATTCAGACTACTACTTCCAAAAGTTTCTTTGACAATAAATACCTATTACTTGTGCTCCCAATTCTTAAGTCTTTCATTTTCTCTGCGATTTATTAAAATCAATAATCCATCCTAAATATCCTAATCCTGACTTTATTTAAATTTTTAACATTTGAATAAATGTATATTAAATTAACTTTTTGCTTAATAACTTTTAAGGGGTGGGTTGGGGTTTGGGGTTCATCTTATCGTGTTGTATTTTTATGTTGGAAGCTGCCCCGATTGCTATGCAGAGGGGTGGGGTATAAATAAAATTATTATTATTATTATTATTATTATTATTATTATTATTTAAAAAACAACACATTCAATACTTTAAAATAAAGTAACATCCATCCATCCATCCATCCATCTGACTGTTTATTTATTCTATTTATAGTTAAGCAACCATACAATCTGACTCAGTCATTCACCCTTCCCTACTAACTCTTATGAATTCCTTATTGTTGGATCCATATTCTTCTTTTTCCTTGTCTCCATCAAGAACGGAAAATTGTTGATGGGAAGACACTGTCTCCATTGGGAAGCCTGATTTGATCAAAAATGACATTGATTGGTAGGAATGAGAATCTCATTGGGTGATCGGGAAGGGGAGGGAGATAGAAAATGGTCCATTTGCGGAATTAATAGAGAGGAAACAACTAGGAGAAGAAGTGCATTGTTGGATGGATGGTTTTGTTCATATCTCCCATCTCTATCTTCTCCTCTAGATGTGCAATGTAACCAAGGACCATTGCCTGGAAATTATCAGTCAATTTGAACCCTGTCCTGAGAATAGGAAACAAGGAGCACTTGGGATTGACGGTAAGATGATGATGATGATGATGATCATGATGATGATCATGATGATGATCATGATGATGATCATGATTATTATTATTATTATTACGCTTTATTTATATAGCACTGTACATCCAGTCAATAAAATAGATAAAAATAGATAAAGATGAGCCTGCCAATGGTGTACATTCTACAAGATAATAAAATAATACCTATCAATACAAAGGAGGCAACAAATTAAAAACATCAAATAATAATAATAATAATTCATCTTGCTTATTAGTTATGCCTGTCCCTGATTTCTGTTGTACCTATTTTAAATTATTTGTTATTTGTAATTTTTAAGCATGTTTTTATATTTTGTCTGTTTAATTGTATTTTAGGGGGGGTTATTGGGGGATAGGATTGTTTGTTTTATCTTGTAAGCTGCCTCGGTTGTTTTTACAGAGAGGCGGGATATAAATAAATTTTTTTTATTATTATTATTATTAGTGGCAGAGCAGGGTGGAGCTGGATGGTCGACGGAAGTGAGATGCTTAAATTGATTATTGTCTGATGCTGGTGAAATGTCAGAAAGAAACTCTTTTAGAACATGGCCACACAGCCCGAAAAACCCACAAAAACTATGGATGCCGGCCATGATTTTCCTGTACATTTGTTTCCATCTCTCTGAAGCTCCAAATAAGGGTGATGTAGGGAAGGAGTAAAACCATGGAGTATATATTTTTTTATTTTCAACCAGATAAGACTTTTCGTGCAGTCATTGAACAAACTGAGATGGCAATTCATCATAGGAGTTTGTCGCCTGGGTTTTTTAAATCGAATCAAGACTTGCGGACTGCAGCCAGGAGGCGGGATGGAGATGGGGATTATCGCATGCTAAATTGCTGCCGAATCACCGTCTGACATCAGTCTGGGTCCCAGCTGGGCTCAGCCAGCACTTTTTAGAAATCGGAACAGTTTCTGGTTCTAAAAAGCGCCGTCTGAGCCTGGCTGGACTCGGGCTGATGGCGGCTGGTGATTCGGCGGCAATTTAGCATGCGATAATCCCCACCTCCATTTGATTTAAAACCCCAAGCAATAAGCTCCATGAACACCTTAAATGGCAACTTGGTACAAATCCACGTCTGTTGTAAAAGTATTTGAGTTGGATGTTTTCGCTTATTAACACTGAATTAAATACATGGCATCTTTTCTACTCGCTTTCCCATCTCTAAGCAGAACACCCTCCCCTGACTTTTGTATGTTGAGCCCCCCGCACTTTGTCCACCCTCCTGTAAAACTGTGTCAGCACCATTCCTTGGGAACATCCCCGAAGAAGCTGTCATGCTGTTTTTCTCAAATCAAGGTTGAAAATGCTGACTTTCTGCTGGCAGACCTCACAGTAATTATGATTCCCCCCTGCCTTCATTATTTTGAAGCCGACGGGCAAAGTTGCAGCACTTACTAATTAAATGTGGCAGTATTTTGTTTCTGTTTTTCCCTCCTTCTTCGGCACCTCCGAAAGATGTGGCACCATTTTCTCATGAGGTCTTAGTGCTGCTTCGTTCTTCCCTCTCACAATAGGAAACAGATGGATTTGTCAAGGGCAGCCCTTTGCTGTTTCTGCTAGGGTAGAGTATCCAACAGTTTAGTCCATCTCTTAGCTGTTTTTGTGCAATGCAGGTCAACAAATACTGTACAGGAGGTAAAGCATATTTTCTTTGCACTGTGTCATTTAAAGTAGGATCTTAGCATCCCTTGGCCTTTGGCACCAGGTACCTTGGGAGAGGAAGGTGCCATTTGCTGCTCTCCTCCAGGCAGGTAAATGAGGGAGGACATTTCTAGAATGGTTCCCAATTGGCAAAGGGGTCAGGCAAAGCTGCATACTATCACCTTATTCAACTTGTATGCAGAGAATATCATATGAAGAGCAAGTTTCGACTCAGAAGAAGAAGGAGGAGGGAAGAGAGGAAGATAGGAGGAAGGAACATCAACAATCTAAGCCAGGGGTAGGCAACCTTTCCCCTTTAAGGGCCAAGGGACTTCAGCTCCCAGAAGCCTCAGCCATGTTGGCCAATAGTCCCATGTTGGCCAATAGCTCCTGGGATTCTGGGAGCTGAAGTCCCTTGGCCCTTAAAGGGGAAAGGTTGCCTACCCCTGATCTAAGCTATGCAGATGTCACCATAATACTAGCAGAAAAGATCACAGACTTTACTAAAGAAGGCCAAAGATGAAAAAGTAAAGGCAGGCGTAATGCTGAACATGAAGACAGGATTAATGACCACAGAGAAATATATAAATTCAACTTAGACAATGAGGAAATCGAAATAGTTAAAGAGTTCCCGTAACTTGGATCAAACATTTATCAAAATGGAGACTGCAGTCAAAAAATCAGAAGACTAGAAATAGGAAAGGCAGCTATGGAAGAACTAGACAAGATCCTAAAGAGTAAAGATGGAGCGCTAACGTTAGAATCATTCAAACTACTGTATTCCCCCATCATCATGTACAGATGCAAGAGCTGGACAGTGAAAAAAAAGTGGAAAGGAAGAAAATTAACTCATTTGAGATGTGGCACTGGAGAAGAGTGCTGAGGGTACTGTGGGTGCTCTAAAAGATAAACAACTGGATCCTAGAACAGATAAAAGCCTGGAATCTCTGTGGAAACCAAGATGATCAAATTGAGACTGTCATACTTTGGACGCATCATGAGAAGACATGATTCATTAGAAAAGACAATAATGCTAGGAAAGGTAACAAGGGAGGAAGACTGCATGGATAGACTCAATCAGAGAGGTCACACACCTGAATTTGCAGGACCTAAGCAGAGCAATGGATGACAGGGGGTCTTGGAGATGTCTCATCCACAGGGTCGCCATGGGTCGAGGTTGACTTCAGGGCAGTTAACAACAACAAGTTCCTACTCACTGCCCAGTGCTGGCAGGTCAAAATTAGAGGGATCTCAAGAAAGGCATAAGTTATGAGCTCTTACTTGGCACTGGGGTTCTGACAGCTGGCTAAGGATACACAGTTGCCCCTCCATTTTCGCAGGGGATCCATTCCAGACATGCACACCCATGAAAATGGGAAATCGTCAATATTCAAGCTCCATTAGCTTGAATGGCAGCACGCGCATTTTGTCCCTCTCCAAATGGGTGAGAGACACAGACTGCAAATCCGCGAAAACGGAGGGGCAACTGTAATATATTGAATCCAGTCTCTTTATTATGACATGAGATGGAGCATACATTTCAACTGTCTCAGTGTGATAGGAACAGTCCTGATCAATCCTCGGTCATCCCACAATTTCAGTTACTTCTAAAATGTCCCAGTTTGTCTCGCCTCCTCCCACTTTACCCCCTTATCTTTGGCTTCAATGGCTTCCAATTGAGTTCAGAGTACAAAAGTAGTTTGCATTCAGTTATCTCAGCTGGAGGAGAAGAGAGGATGGAGCAGACTCTTGCCCTTTCCAGCAGCTTTAGGCAAAGGCAAGCTGCTGCAGCATCTCCCCACTTGTCTGTTCTTCCTCATAGCTATGTGTGTCCCACTTTTTATCTGTGAAATGTTGGAGGGTATGGATGGAGTGAGTCTTTAGAAGCAGGGAATAGCTCAGAATATGAATTTCGTTGCTCCAAGTTAGCTGGCCCTGTTTTGCTTTAATGCGGGGCCCAATTCCCATGTCACATCGCTTGCCTACATTCCCTCCCAACTCCCTCAACCTTCCTTATTTATTGGGTCTTCTCTTCTAGAGTAAGGCATTTTGGAGGAAGAAGGAAAGCTCTCAAGGAAATCAGAGGAACATCAGGGAAAGGTTTTTTTAAAATATTCTAGAACCAGCATGGCATACTGGTTTGAATGCTGCACTATGACTCTGGAGACCAGGGTTCGATTCCCAGCTTGGCCATGAAACCCACTTCAGATCATCTCTGACATATGATGACCCTAAGTCATGGGATTTTCTTGGCAAGATTTGTTCAGAGGAGGTTTGCCATTGCCTTCCTCTGAGGCTGAGAGTGTGTGACGTGCCCAAGGTCACCCAGTGGGTTTCATGGCCAAGCTGGGGATCAAACCCTGATCTCCAGAGTCATAATCCAACACCCAAACCACTACACCATGCTGGCTGTTTAATTTTTATATACGTACTGATATTAAAAACTGACATCTTGTAAATGGCGAGATGTATGCGCCTGCAGACATCGGTGCTATATATATATATATATATATATATATAAAAACATCGAACCCCCAAGGTGAAAACACAGCGATGCTGTTTCAGGTCTGGTTGCTAGGAAGTCGATAGCAACAAAAATGTGACAGAGCTGTCACAGCCCAAGAGCAGTCGCAAAGTCAAACCGTCCAAAAAAAATAAGAATAATAATTCTTGAGGAAGATTAAGAAATATCCGGAGCAAGTGGAAGAGATGAGAGTCCAAAGAGTTGGCTCACCCAGCTGAATGAGAAACAGTCAATAGGTAATCATTAGGAAGACCCGAGGAAAGAGTTTAAAAGCTTTTGCCCGGCTTTCCGGAGGAGGGCTGAGAAATCACATTAGAGGAAGCTTTGGGCTTCCTGGCCTGCTTTTGAAAGGTTTTGCCTGATTGAAATCTACACATTTCTCCTCCTGAGTGGAACCATTTGAAGGCTGCATTTGGGGGGGGGGGGGGAAGTTTCAATAGCTTAATAAGGGACCGGACTAGCTTTGTTCCATCTTACGTCTTGCATCCGAAGCCCAGACCTCTCCGAAAGCTTCCTGGCTTAATTAATTCTCTCTGGACCTGGCTGGCTGAAATGTCATCATGGATGAAGTGGAGGAGCACATTTTCATGCTGCATTTGCTGATCATGGATTGTTCTAAAGAAAATGTTGAGCATCTTCCCTTATGGGTAATTGGGATGATGGGGGATGCTCTGGCCTTTCGGTTTGCCTTTTGGAGAATCATAGAATCATAGACTTGGAAGAGACCCCAAGGGTCATCCAGTCCAACCTCCTGCTATGCAGGAATATACAATACAAAAAACCCCGACAGATGTCCATCCAGCCTCTGTTTAAAGACCTCCAAAGAAGGAAACTCCACCATTCTCTGAAGGAGTGTATTCCACTATCAAATACCTCTTACTGTCAGGAAGTTCTTCCTAATGTTGAGGTGGAATCTCTTTTCCTATAGCTTGCATCCATTGCTCAATTGTGTCCTATTCTCTGGAGCAGCAGGAAAAAAGCTTGCTCCATCCTCAGTGTGACACTCCTTCAAATACTATTATTTGAAGTGCTAATAATGGAGCATGATCATTCCTTATGGGGCAGACACTTGGAGACCAAGGGCAAAGAATTAATTCTTTTTTTAAAATAAAAAAAATTAATTATTTTTTTTTAATTAAAGCCATTGAAGCCAAACAAAACATGACAACAAACAAAATGCTAAACAAGCAAGAAGTAAAAAAATAATGTCAGAAACAATTAAACCCTCAGATGTGATATTTTTGGTTGAAAACAACTGAAATTAAACCGTGACCCAAAGGGATGTCCTGGAAATTATAGACAAAAGGCGCATTCAGAGATCCTGGAAGACACCTTTCCATAAAAATGTAGATGAGATTGTCTAGAAAACACGTCTTGCTGGATATATTCGATAAGTGGATGCCAAATTATGTAGAAAATCAATCCAGAGTCTAAGCCTCTCTCTCTATTGCTACTGTCTGCAATATTCTCCACTAACTACTCATCCTAAAGTCTAGTCCACCATCCTGCAATGTTCAACTTTCTGGTTTTCTCTGACAGAGAAGGCTAAATAGCTCACAAAACTACAAATCCCAAGATTCCACAACATTGAGTTGTGAGCAGTTAAAAGTGGTGTCAAACTATATTAATTCTACAACATGGATGCAGTCTGAGTTTTTCCAATGAAGTTTGGGGATTCTAAAGAAAAGAGAAAATATCAGGGATTGGCGTTTAGGAAAGAAACAAGAGAGGTCGTGTTTTGGGGTAGACTTAAGCCATTTGGCCCGTTACAGAAAAACAAAGCGGGACACTGGGGGACTGTAAGGCTGAAAGAGTACAAAAGTAGGATCTTGAGCCATGGAAAAGAATTTTTGTCGGAAAAACCAATGATTCATATGCTACAAATAATTGATTAGGTTGGCATTTGATCAATTAAAGAGTACTTACGGAAAATGTGGGTGGCAAGTGTTTACAGCACTGTGGTGTCTGCCTTTTCTAAGACTGCAATGTGAGTTTCATCATTGATGCCTTTAATTTAATAGTCAATTATTATCATCATCCTGAGCAGTCCAGTAATAATACTCATTCCTTTCCACAAATACCATCCCACTCAGAAACTTAAAAGTGGCACACATTAGAATTTTCTCTCTCACATTTTCTCTACACAACGCCTCTGAGGTATATATTAGATGGAGAAATATCAGGTCGCCCAGTGTTCACGTGAGTCAGCAGTGTGATGCGGTAGCTAGAAAAGCCAATATGATGCTAAGCTGCATCAATAGAAGTATAATGTCTAGATCGCATAATGTCTAGATAGTGCCACTCTATTCTGCTTTGGTCAGGCCTCACCTGGAATATTGTGTCCAGTTCTGGACATCACAGTTCAGAAAGGATTTGAGAAGCTGGAGCGTGTCCAGAGAAGGGCAACCATAATGGTGAAAGGTCTGGAAACCATAATGCCCTACGAGGAGTGACTTAGGGAGCTGGGTCTGTTTAGCCTGGGGAAGAAAAGGTTAAGAGGGACATGATAGTCATGTTTAAATGCTTGAAGGGATGCCATATTGAGGATGAAGCAAGCTAGTTTTCTGCTTCTTCAGAGACTAGGATATGGAGCAATGGAGCAACTATAGGAAAAGAGTTTCCACCTAAATATTAGGAAGAACATCCTGGCAGTAATAGCTGTTTGATAGTGGAAGATGCTGCTTTAGTGAATGGTGGAGTCTCCTTCTTTGGAGGTTTTTAAACAGAGGCTGGATGGCCATCTGTCGGGAGTGCATAGGTTGCGTGTTCCTGCATGGCAGGGGGCTGGACTGGATGATCCTTGGGGTCTTTTCGAACTATAGGATTCTATGACCTTCATGACTGAGTGCAGATCTGAATGTAAGTCTCACCAATTTGAGTCCAACTGTCTGACCACAGCACCACACACCAGTGATGTAGACTTGAGTCAATCGACTCAGACTTAAGTTGGACTCAAATCACTTAAATGACTTGACTTGGACTTGACTTGGGAAAAATGACATATTAACTCAACTTGAGATGTATATCTTTTTAGAGACTTTTTAGAGACTGACTTGCTGGCGTGATTCACTTCAAGCAGCAGGCAAGGCCCCAAAGTGCAGGGTGCATTTCTCAGAAGGGAACAGCAAATGTGTTAGGCAATGGTCTTGAGGCAGAAGGATCTTTCTAAAGCTTTTGAAAAGCTGTATAAAGTTCCTTTGTTGTGCAGCAGGGACAGGCTGTCAAGCAGATCTCAAGCCTCACCTGACAGTGAGAGCTGTTTGACATTGGAAGACACTCCCTCAGAGATTTTGGTGAAGTCTCATTCTTTGGAGGTCTCACCTGGATGGCCATCTGTTGGGGATGCTTTGATAGAGAGTTCCTGCATGGCAGGGGGTTGGACTGGATGGCCCTTGGTGTCTCTTCCAACTCTATGAAGCCCGTTGCCTAATGCACTCGCTGTTAAAAGTTGGTTCCCAGACTTGAAACCCAACTTAAGACTTGAAGACAGAGACTTGAGACTTGACATGAGACTTAAAGTAAAAGATTTGAATACATCACTGAATGCACCAGTATTCAACTTACCCGATCTTCTCCCCACAGGCTTCACCAATTATATGCGCAGCCCTGCTGGCGACATTTTCAACCCAGAGCACTATCAGGTCAACCAAGACATGACTCAGCCTCTGAGTCACTACTTCATCACCTCTTCTCATAACACCTACCTCATGGGGGACCAGCTGATGTCTCAGTCCAGAGTTGACATGTATGCATGGGTTCTCCAGTCTGGATGCCGCTGTGTAGAAGGTAAGGATCCTGAAGCACCCACCTCATTCACCTGTCACTCAGGGATAGCCCTTCTAGGAGACAAGATGAATTCCTCACCGCAGAGAGCAGACTGGGAAGGACAGAAGATTGCACAAATGTGTTCATGTGCCAGGAGGACTACTTGACACCTTCTGCTGCTTTCAGCTTGGGCCAAATCCACACCAGTACCTGACTCAGGGCATCTCAGGGAGAGACAGTAGGTCAAGTGCAAACTCTCCTTCTGTGGCAAGTGCTAGAACCAGAAAAGAGCCACCATGTCACTTAGGCACTGCCACCCACCCAATGCTTGTATGTCAATTTCCTAGCACAGTGAAGACCTCAGTGAGAAAATTGCACAGCTTTTTAGAGATCCTTGAAACATCTCAGTGGGTTGTTTTTTCTCAGAAGCAATATGGGTGAGGTGGGAGTCTGATCTCAGCTGGTGGACATCTTGCACCACTCCTGCATCCCATAGACCCATTGGAAAAACAGGCTACCACCACCAGAGCACCCTGGCATAATCTGTGTGGTCCATAGCATCCCTATTTTCATCTATCAGCTTTCTAAGTGGAGGTGCTTGTTACTTACAGGAATCTGCCTTAAACTATAGGTTTAAAGGCGGTGTGGCCATGTTCTAGAAGAGTTTCTTTCTGATGTTTC
Source organism: Phrynosoma blainvillii (assembly GCA_026167975.1). Classification (NCBI taxonomy): domain Eukaryota; kingdom Metazoa; phylum Chordata; class Lepidosauria; order Squamata; family Phrynosomatidae; genus Phrynosoma; species Phrynosoma blainvillii. The sequence continues at coordinate 2,072,069 of JANUYF010000015.1, forward strand.
GCCAGCATCTGGGGCTGGCATCTTCAGAGAATGCTGGAATGGAAGAGAGTGGGTATATATGTACTGTGAGACCCTCCTCCCTACCCCGTGTTTACATACCCACTCTCTTCCATTCCAGCATTCTCTGAAGATGCCAGCCACAGATGTTGGCGAAACGTCAAAAAGAAACTCTTCTAGAACATGGCCACACCACCCGAAAAACCCACAAAAAACTATAGATGCCGGCCATGAAAGCCTTCAACTTCACACTGTCTTAAACTGTTTGTTCCTGTCAGCAGTCTGCCAAGCTGCTGCCAGTCTTTGTAAATCTGTTGGGAATGCAAGCAGGGTGAAAGAGAAATCTCACAGCTATCTCCAGGCTGAGACAACATTATGATTTTCCTCATGTTACGTGTTGGGGATGCTAGCAGAGTTGGGGATCCCCCTTTTAGCTCCAGTCTCAGATTAGAGACAACAACAGGGCATTTTATTCCCCTGCATTTTGCTTTTCCATCAGGGAATGTGACTTTTCTACCGGAGAAACTTTCCAAAATGTGGGAGGGTCATAGCTTCCCTTGCAGCCCAAATCCAGACTTTTGCAGGCTCAATATGGCCAAAAGTATCACTTCCTTCCTATAAAGAGTTTTGAACCATCTACAATAAATGTAAGATAGCCTCAATATTTCTCTTATACCGGGATGCCTTGGATTAGAGATAAATAAAATAAATAAAATAAAACTTTTATTTGTATCCCGCTTTTCTGTTATAATAGCAATCAAAGCGGCTTACATGTTAAAACAAACCAATACAAAACAGCTGATAGATGAGTTCACATTTCATTCTAGTTTCCCTACTGGCAGAGAAGCTTTAGGGTCTATAATCCCCAATAGTAACCTTCCCAAGTTCTCCAATACCCCATGACATGCTTTCTTTTTAAAATAAAATCCTGGAAAAGTACATGATTTGGATCTGAAATCCCAATGTATCATTCTCTTTGTCTTCCCTTGTAGTTGACTGTTGGGATGGGCCAGATGGTGAACCAATTGTCCATCATGGTTATACTCTCACCTCCAAGATCCTTTTTAAAGATGTGATTGAAACCATCAACAAATATGCCTTCATCAGGAGCGAGTATGTATTTGTGTGGATTCTCCATTTCAATGTCAAATGGAACAGGGAAGAGCGGGGAAATGTATTTCATGGACTAGGATGGAAGTTGATTTAGTTGTATTATCTGTATCACAATGCTGGTGAGTTTCTGAAGATGGAAGGGAATGGTAAAAATTAACTCTTCCACTTTGGAATTGCCAAATATAATTAATGAGTTCATTGCCACCAGACGTTGCCCCCAGACCAAAAATTGGCCACTGCAACTTTGAATGTCACAAAAGTGTAAAATAGTTGTGATTTGCTTTTAATAATAATAATAATAATAATAATAATAATTTTTATTTATATTTCCCGCCTCTCCCTGCGGATCGAGGCAGGATTACAGCAATAAAAATACATCAATATACAAAATACAAGCACCAAATACAAAATACAAAAATATATAAATACCTACAATGTAAAAGCAGCATTACAGTACATGGTAGTACAATAAAACCTAGATGTTCCTAGAAAAAAAACAAACACTTCTCTAGGCATCTGCGGGTCCTCCAGCATGATTCTATGATCGACTTTTGGCAGATGTTGTCCCTAGAGTTGCACTGGAGGACCTGGAGATTCCTGGAGAGGTATCATCTTAGTTTATAAGAATAGTTGTTGTTGTTTTAAAATTTGTATTTGTTCCACGTTCACGGGAGACTATTCCCCCTTAATGCCAGCAAATGTGGAGGGACGGCTGTATTTGTCTCCTGATCCAAAGACAGTAGAGCCTTAAATTGTCTCCTTATCCAAAGACAGTAGATCCTTGATGAACCTAGCAAGGTGAGCAAAGCATTGCAGATTTGGTGTGGGTCAAGATCAGTAAGAGCCTGTGCTGAACATCTGGGCTAGGTTTGTGCCGTTCCCAGTGACTCACCTTGAATCCTCTTTCTTTCAGAGCCATATTGATGAGCTTCAGGCTGTACCACTTTCAGCGCCTAAGCCTAGAGAGTCTAAAAATAAATACTGAACAAAAATGCCGGGGGGGGGGGGTTTGATTGATTCGCTTGCAGCGTCTGTCCTTTCCAATGTGATGCCAAGAGTTGTTAGACCTACTTAATGACTCGTCTCTGACACAAAGTCCTTTGTGTTGCGCTGTATTGTATTCTAACTAAGGTGGCCCTAAACAAAGTCGGACACCTTTTGCCAAAATGAAGGGTACTTCTTTTTTTTTTTATTAAATTGTATTAAAGATTAAAAACATACATAAAATACACAAATACACAAACATAGACTAACATACCGGTAAATGTACTACACCAAGACAATATAGAAACTTCCTAAGCGAGAAACAGTGGGATTAATAATGTCATATCAAAATAGCCATTTGATGTATATTTTCTATTCTATCTCAGTCCTTATTTCAACTGTTTGTCAGGCTTCCTTTCTTGTTATCTATATCACAATTAAGAGTTCTATCTTCCAATCCTGATGTTACATCCTAAATATATAACCCTATATATATAACACTATACATTGTTATATATTCTATATAATAAATCTATGACAGATGTCAACACTTCTAATTATTACTTATGCTCATTCAAACGATTCTTTTACTACATGATGAATACAAAATATAACTGTAAGTTATAACTCTAAAGTTAGTTAATTTATATCATTTATGACAACTAATATATGATATATAGAGTTAAAATTAAACCCAGTGATGAAAAAATGGTACTTCTAATTTGATCTCCATACCTGGAATTCCAGATGGCATCTTCTGTTTTCCAAAGTGATCCCAGTTTTTCGGGAATTCTCCGCTCCCTTTTTTGCTTTGCTCCTGATTATTCTTTTCAGGAGCAATATTTAAGGCATAAAGGGCGCACACAGTTTGCTGGTGTTTATTCACATCTTACTTCGTGAATAAACTCCAGCAAACTGTGTGTGTCCATGGTGCCTTAAATATTGCTCCTGAAAAGAAAAATCAGGAGCAAAGCAAAAAGAGAGTGGAGAATTCCCGAAGACTCTGTATTAAGGAGTCTCCAGATGGGTTCAAAACACATTGCAGAAATAATCCAGTTTGAGACTGCTTTAACTGCCCTGGCTCAGTGCCAATAAACTACAATTCCCAGGATTCCCAAGCACTGAGCCAGGGCAGTTGAAGCAGACTCAAACTGGATTAGTTCTGCAATGCGTTTTGGACCTTGGCTGTTGTTGTTGGACCTTTGCTTCAAATCGTTTCTGACACATGGCGACCCTATGATGGGGTTTTCCTGACAAGATATGTTCATGATAGGAGGTTTGCTCTTGCCTTCCTCTGAGGCTGAGAGTGTGTGATGTGCCCAAGGTGGGTTTCATGGCCAAGCTGGGATTCGAACCCTGGTCTCCAGAGTTGCAGTCCAACACTCAAACCACTATGCCATGCTGGCTCTTAGAGTTTTCTGAGGCAGGGAATACTCAGAGGTGGTTTTGCCAATTCCTTTTTCTGATATATATATAGCCTACAGCACCTGGACTTCATGGACCGTCTCCTATCTAAGTACTAAGCAGAGCTTATGCTACAGTCCAAAAAAGAACCGTTTCCACCTTCTGCATTTTATGCATAGGACTGAAGTGAGAAAAGTTGGATGAGATGAAGTTGAGATGCTTTGATTGTGTCTTTCCTGCACAGCAAGGGGTCGAACTGGATGGCCCTTTTGGTTTCTTCCAACTCTAGTATTCTATGATTCATATTTGAATATTTGGGTGCTGCAAGTTGAAAGCAGCCTGGATACCTGTGCAGGATATAAATTGAGCACAAGGCTCTGCTTCTCGAGCTTCTGTCATGTAACACTTTGTTTCAGCGCTTATCGCCTCTGATTGCTCCAGGTTTTGTAGGAGCTTTGATATATGCAGGTAGAGCGTGTGCTTCTGTAGAACAGAACAAGGCCTGATACTATCATAAAAAAGCAATAATTAAGGGATATTAAGGATCAGTGCAGTGTCTGGCAGCCAATTATGTAAGACTGGAGTTGTTGCTGCGCCAAGGTTTAGAGATAACAGGTGGCCCTGGGAGTAAAGGCAAGCATTGCTGGCCTTGTTTGGGCATTTTTGTTATCCAGGATTTGGAATAACAAAGCTTGCACTCATAAAATCAAGCACCAAATACAAAATGCAAAAATACACAAATACCTACAATAAAAAAGCAACATTGTAGTACATGATAGTACAATAAAATCGGCAATCGTCGACAAACCGATAAAATCAAAACATCAATCAACTAAATAAAATAAAAATAAAATTTGCTTTTGGTTCAGAGATGACTTGCCCCAATGAAATTGGCAGTCTAGAATAGAATCATAGAAATCATAGAGTTGGAAGAGACCCCAACGGCCATCCAGTCCAACCCCATTCTGCCATGCAGGAACTCAAAATCAAAGCATCCCCGACAGATGGCCATCCAGCCTCTGTTTAAAGACTCATGACAGATGAGACAAAGATAGAGTCCAGTCAGAGAAACACCACATTAAGTGTTACTCTTTTGTCGGCACAACGTCTTAATCATACATACATACGTATATACAGACAGACAATATCCTACTTTCTCCTGGGATAGGAGCCAAGGCAATTTGCCCTTCCCAGTAGGATCCGGCAAAAGCAAACTGCATCTCCTAATTTGTGTATTCTTCCCCTTGAATATCTTTTGCCATCTTCATCGCCCTCTGATATTGCTTGGCCACATGCGTTCCAGTTTTTGTCTGTGACTTACTGAAGGTTATCGCTAAACTATCTGTTTTTAAAAGTTGGATTGGAACAGACACTGTCATGCTGTACACTTTGGGGAATAGGATGTGTTTGTGTGAGTACACCAGCACATATATATTAAGAAAAATCTGAATGAATACCCTATATACTTGACTATATTTATAAGTCAACCTCATGTGTAAGCCAACCATATGTATAAGTCAACCTCATGAATAAGCCAACCATATGTATAAGTCAACCTCATGTATAAGTCAAGAGCAGGTTTTGAGGCCAAAAATTATGTATTTTGATATGGCGCATGGATAAGTTGAGGGTAAAACTTAGGGGTATGCAACAAAGGATCTAAAGGATGAAGCAAAGGAAAGCAATGACAAAGAACGTACAAAATTCCAACAGATATAGCTCTTTATGCTCACTCTTAAGGCTGGATGGATAAGAGAGTAGAGGGGATCGGTGCTTCTAGGATACATTATATTCTTGCTTTTTTTCCAGGGGATGTTTCCTTCTTTTAAATAAGAGTTAAAGTACAGTACTTACATTGACCCTTGGATAAGTCGACTCAGGTTTTTTGGGTCAATTCTTTGACTAAAATTTCTAGACTTATACATTGAGTATATACAATAATTTAACATGTCTTATTTGTGTTCTCCCCACACACCAGGTACCCCGTCATTTTGTCGATTGAGAACCATTGCAGTGTTGCCCAGCAGAAGAAGATGGCACAGTATCTCACCGAAATCTTGGGGGACAAGCTGGACCTCTCTTCAGTAGGCGATGGAGATCCTGCAAAACTGCCTTCTCCAGAGAGTTTAAAAGGGAAAATATTGGTCAAGGTAATTAAGATTAATCCCCCATCTGCAACAATTCCTGATTTTAAGAATTAAAAGGGTGTGTTTCAGCTGCTCATATTGTTCTTTTTTTTAAAAAAAAGAAAAAGAAAAAAATCTTATTTATTACCATCCAAAAAACAATAATCCAAATGTTGCAAAAAATAAATAAATACAAATATCATTATGTTTACACTCATGATCTTTTCATCCTTACAAATTCCTAATATTTTTTTACCTTTCAGCATCATATCATCCATGTGATTTATACCAACTACCCTAAATAATAATAATAATAATAATAATAATAATAATAATATGATTTATTTCTAGCCCGCCTATTTCCAAAGGGAATCAAAGTGGGTTACAAGCTTAAAAATGAAAGAATACAATAAGAAAACAATATTATAGAAGTTGATAACTGTTATTTCCATCATCTTAGCATATTTACTCACGGAAATCCTATAGCTTATACTTTCGTTTCCTTCATCCTTCCATAAAGTCGTCACTTTCCTTCTTTCTTATCTTCCTCATCCTTACCTTTTACCTTCCTTCCGTTTTCCCTGTAATTCCTTCTTGATGTTTTCATTCCTCAACCTCAAAAATGCATTAACCTTCTTTCTTTCCCTCTATCTTTATTGTCTTACAACCCTCCTCTTTTATTCCTTCTTTCTCCAATTGCTCATATCATTCTGTAGTGGCTGCAGCCATTGTAAACTGCTAAAGGTGTTTTTTGAATTTTTGTTCGAAATAAATAACCATGGTTGACTGTGTCTGAACTCCAGCGTCTCTCTGGAATCCTCCTAATGTCAATGAAAATCTAATGCCATGTAGCTTGAAGCTTTAAAATTTGCCGCAGGAGTGTCAGCCTGACTGCTTGGCTTTTTTAGCTTCCCCGTCCTATATTTCTCCATCATTTCGGCTGGCCAGGGTCTGTTGAATGAATTTTTATTTACGGTCTTTGACTAAAATAGGGGTCTGTTGACATTGTTGCTTTAAGGTGGTGCTGTCGTTGAATTGAGATGCCACCTTGCAATGGTGGGAACAAATGCTTTGCTTTAGAAGGAGGAGCAGAAAGAATATTCAAAAATATTTGGGAAATGGTGGAAAAATATGTTCCTCCAGTGTCAGGAAACCGTAATGCGAACAGCCCTGGACTGATAAAGAATCTACACAGTTCAGGACGTATTCTGCATTTTCTGTGCAGAAAATAATATTGACATTCCCTGTGCAAAAATGGTCTAATAGAAACACTGTAAATGGGGGGGGGGGTTTATTCTATACAAAATTCACATCTGCTTTCTCTCTTTTTTGACCCATGTGTCCATTTATCCACTTGTGTAGAGATTGTCCTGTTTGCCCAATATACTCATTCCCACTTGCATTTAAACCGGTTTGCGATTTGCCTTCACTCCGTGTTGGTGAATTGATTCCAAAAGGTCCATTGTTCCCACTATGAAAGCAGATCTTTTCCTTATTCCCTTGTAATCGCTTCTTTTTTGGCACATTTATTTTTTAAAACTACTTCCAATATACTTTAATTTTCCACAAACTAGATTGAGGTCCTCCCCCAGTTTTCCTTCCAAAACTGTATTATCTCTGTCCAATTTTCTTCTACCTTGGGTATTTTACTCTCTTTGTCGTCAATTGATCTAAGTACTCTCTTTGTCGTCAATTGATCTAAGTTCAACATGTCATATAATTTAACCAGCCAACAACAACAACAACAACAACAAATTGTTCTGTATGTAGAGAGATCTTGTAGTACTTTTGAGACTAACTGAAAGAAAGAAATTGGGAGCATGCGCTTTTGTAGACGTGAGCCTGCTTCCTCTACAAAAGCTTATGCTCCCAACTTCTTTCCTTTGGTTAGTCTCAAAGGTACTGCAAGATCCCTTTGCATCCTGATTTTTCCAGACTAACATGGCTATGTCTTTACATTGCTCTCTAGGCATCCTTGCAGACAGAGTGCAGTAGTTTGCTGGCTTCTCTCAGCACAGGTTTACAAAACTAAGCTCCTGTAATCCTCAGATTTCTGTCCCCTTTATCTCTACAAACTGTTTCATTGCTGTCATGACAATGTTCTTTGAGCAAAGTCATCCTAGATCCATGGGACATTGCAATCTATTCCTGCCGTGAAAAGAAATATCCCTTCTACTAGAATCATAGAATCAGAGAGTTGGAAGAGACCCCAAGAGTCATCCAGTCCAACCCTCTCACTATGCAGGAACTCACAATCAAAGCATCACCGACAGATGGCCATTCAGCCTCTGTTTAAAGATCTCCAAAGAAGGAGACTCCACCAATCTCCAAGGGAACATCTACCACTGTTGAACAGCTCTCACTGTCAGGAAGTTGAGGTGGAATCTCTTTTCCTGCAGCTTGCACCCATTGCTCTGGGTCCTATTCTCTGGAGCAGCAGAAAACAAGCTTGTTCCCTCCTCAATATGACATCCCTTCAAATATTTAAACAGGGCCATCATATCACTTCTTATCATCCAGCCTCTGTTTAAAGACCTCCAAAGAAGGAGACTCCGCAACCCTCCGAGGGATTGTTTTCCACTGTTGAACAGCTCTTAACATCAGGAAGGTCTTCCTAATGTTTAAGTGGAATCTCTTTTCCTGTAGATTGCATCTAACATTCTGGATCCTCTTCTCTGGAGCAGCAGAAAACAAGCTTGTTCCCTCCTCAATATGACATCCCTTCAAATACTTAAACAGGGCTATCATATCACCTCTTAACCTTCTCTTCTCTTTTACAAGGTTGTTGTAATGATTTAAGGACAAGTGTGTGCATGAGATTAAATTAAGTTTGGTCAGCCCTCCATATCCATGGATTCAACCATCCAAGTCTTCAAAATATCCCAAAAGATATAAATTCCAAAAACCAAACCTTGATTTTGCCATTTTATATAAGGGACACCATTTTACTACCCAATTTCTATATAATGGGTCTTGAGCATCCACAGATTTTGGTATCTTTTGGGGGTCCTGGAACCAAACTCCAGCGGAAACCAAGAGCCAACTGTATTAGTAAAAGTATAGGGTTTGTGCGTATCTACATATTCCGGGTAAGTTCAGTAACTGTACAATGTTGTTCTTTTAGTTTTTTTAAAAATGTAACTTAATTAAATTAGTGAGCAATGTAATGTAATTATTTACATTCCCAGAGTTTGACTGAATATTTTGTTTTGATAACCAGTCCATTCCTACAATACACTTGATTTTCTTTCTCCTTTAGCTTTTTATCCAGTCTGTTGATGGCCTTTCCTAAATGATAGAATTCTGAAATGCTAGAGATCAATGCCAAGTTTCTTCAAGAATCTTTTGCATTCAAAGCTATTTGTTTAGATGGGGCTTTGATAAATACCAAAGATCTTTTCCTCAGAAGGGATAAACTGGCCTTTTAAGTAGGTGAAGCTGCCACTTTCCAATATAAGCCTTTAAGAATTTTGTGGCGAAGATTATAGAGCAATAAGAATGTATTGACCTGTTGGATTTGGCGCTCTCCAGGGTTTGAGCCAATGAGAACAACTTGGGTTTTGGGAGACATTTGGACTGTGAAGGTGAAATAAACTTCACGAGAAGAGGTGTCTGAGTTTGTAGATGATTTCCTACAAAAAGCACAGGTTCACCCAGTTGTAACTATCCCTTACTTGGGAAGACTTGGGTTCAAATTGCTATTCAGCCATGAAACTCATTGGGTGACATTGGGCAAAGCCTTCTTTCAACTCAGTCTACCCCTATACCATTATTGTGAAGAAGATCATAGAATCATAGAATTATAGAGTTGGAAGAGACCACAAGGGCCATCCAGTCCAACCCCCTGCCATGCAGATATATATGGAAGAGGTCCATCTTAAGATATATGGAAGATATATATCAGATATATGGAAGAGGTCCATCTTAAATGGGACACAGATACAAGGGCAGTGCAATATGAATGATTTTTTAAAAAATCCTCACTGGATTAAAATGCCATTTGATGCAATAGTTTGCATTAATTCTTTCTTCGGTTCATTCTGGAGCGTCATGATGCCTTTTCTTTCTAGGGGAAGAAACTTCCGGCCAACATTAGTGAAGATGTGGAAGAAGGAGAAGTGTCTGATGAAGACAGCGCTGATGAGATGGATGATGATTGTAAACTCATGAATGGAGATGTAAGTATCGAAATGAAGAACCGGGAGATCAATGCAAAAGTAGGCGAAATCGAGAGCTGAAGTTAAAAAAAAAGAGAGAGTGATAGTCCAGTTTCTAGTATGAAGGGAGATCTTGAGACAAACTGAAAGAAAGATGTTGGCAGCATCTCAACAAATGCATCTGAGGAAGCAGACATAAGTCTATGAAAGCACATGCTGCCAACTTCTTTCTTTTATTGAGTCTCAAAGGTGCTCCAGGATCTCTCTACAGACTGAGTCTATAGACTAACAGGACTAGATCTTTGAATTCTTCCTTTCATTTAGTCTCAAAGGTGCTCCAAGATTTCTCTACAGACTGATTCTACAGACTAACAGGGCTATAGCTTTGAGTGCTGGTTCAGGGAGGTGTCACAAGAGCATCACGAAAAGCCAAAGAAGATTGCCTTGGATGGAGATTATAGGAAATTGCTATCCTAGGTCCAAAACACACTGCAGAAATAATCCAGTTTGAGACAGCTTTGACTGCTATGGCTCCATGCGAAGGAATCCTGGAAACTGTAGTTTTGTGAGATATTTAGCTTTCTCTGTCAGAGAGATCAGGTGCCACAACAAACTACAATTCCTTGGATTCCCTTGCATGGAGCCAGGGCAGTTAAAGCAGTCTGAAACTGGATTATTTCTGCAGTGTGATTTGGACCTCTTTTTAAAGTTCCTACTTTTCTTTAATCTCACATTTAATAGCAGTGTTTCTTGGAGCCTGTTTGCACAGGCCAAAAGCCCATTCCCAATCCCTATTCTGGTGTTGTCCTGTTTGGAAAACACATGTTTGGGTTGGGGTATGAATTTTGTTGTATGGAGTTTTAACTGATGTAAGCCTCTTAGATTGTTTTCATTTAAGCGGGGTATAAATAAATTTTATTATATTATTATTATTATTATTATTATTATTATTATGTTCCAAACCCAGGTTCTGGTCTGAGCAGTCCAGAGGACATTTGGATATATGCATGTATTGAATTTGCATCCCACCTTTCTCCTAAAGATGCATGCCATAGTGATGTTGACCAAGAGAAGAGTATACAATTAAAACACAAAACAAGATTTAAAAAAAAATCTTAAAATTTATATTACAGCCTATCTTAGAAGGTCTCTGTGGAGAGCCATCTATTAACTATAACATAATTAAGTGCAATATAGCAAATACATTTCCCTCTTCTATTTGTCACTTTGCAACTTCAAAAGAACACATTCTATGCTTTCCTACTTGGCAGCAGGAAACAAAGATGAATGTTATAAGAAGGTAACCCATCATTTTTCTGTTTTAGAAACTGTCGTTCAAAAAAACCGGGCCAGTTCAATGCATCAGGAAATCCAGGTGCTGTATTAAAAAGTACAGGCAAAACAAATTACAAGCTAATGAAGATAAAGGGGATGGAGCAAAACTGAATCTTTATCAGCCTTTTTTTCCCCTTAAGAAACTCATAATGAGCTGTACAATATAGCAAAGGAAGGAGGCTCTCTTTGGAAGGAGCAAAGCTCCCTTTAAAGGTTCCACATGTTTGACAATTTTCCTTCAAACCTCCCCAAAGAATTTAGACGCACACTCTCCCTATTTATCTTTTGCAGATGAGGAAGGACTTAGACAGGCATTTGATGGTTGACTATATAAAGTCCTGGATCTTGCTAATTGTTGTGCTGGTGTGTGCGTGCGTGTTAATTATATATGTATGTTTCAATCTGTTTTTAAGTTTTTTGAGTGTGTAGTCTTGTTTTCGCTTTTGTCTCTTGTAGGTGTCTAATGATATGTTGGTGTTTTGTTTTGTTTTTAATTTTGTGTAAGTTGGTTTCAATCCCAAACTGGGGAAAAGGCAGGATAGGAATTATTATTATTATTATTATTATTATTATTATTATTATTTTATCATCATCATCGTCATCATCACCAATCTGCAGCTTCAGACTTTCCTTTCACCTCTGAGCACATCAACAGCTGAATGTCCTTTCAGATTTAGTCCAGTTGCATTATTAGCCACAGTGCTATCCATAGTTGTCCTCTTCTGAACACCAGTTGCGTGTTGAGTACCCTCTGACCTGAGAGTCTCATCTTCTAGCGTTATCTCTTGTTTCATTTTGGATTGTCTCATCATAGGGTTTTTGTGATAAAAGACATTCAAAAGGGGTTTACCATGTCTTCTTCTACACAGTTAGCTATGGTGCCACTGCTGTTGTCTCTGAGAGATCCTGTGCCATTGTGTCACTTCTCACCACTGCTTCTGCCCAGTAGCAGTTTGGCACATTTCATCTGACTCTTCAGCAAAAGCTTGTCTGATAAGGGAGATCCTACAAGCAACAATGCTGCTGTCAGCATAGCCTTTTGTTTCTCATAAGCACACTACCACAGAAAGGGAGTGCCATGTGTGAGAATGGATAGTATATTTGTTGTTAATTGCTCGTAAGTCACCTTTGACTCATGGCGACCCTATGAATGAGAGCCCCAAGACTTTCTATCATCAGTAGCCCTGCTTAGGTCTTGCAAACTCAGTTTACTGTTCATCTTTGGCTTTACTTTAATTTACTCGTAGTTGTTTTCTGCTCTACCCCAGTAGTTTGTTGAATGCCATCAAACCTGGGCATCTCATCATCTGTCACTATCTCTTGTTTCACATTGGACCATGTAATCATAGGGTTTTCATGGTAAAAGACATTCAAAAGGCGTTAATGTCTTCTGGTCAATGAATGCAAAGATCTGAAGATGATTGACAGGCAGATAGTATGCTGATCTTTTAATTTTACTTTAAGAAACACAAGTTGCAATCCTTAAGTCACATTAATGGCTACTCTCTATGGAACACAGTGGGACTGAACTTCTAAGTAAGGATGTGCAGCATTTGAACTGTATTGGTTAGTCGTATTCTTGTTTAGAATTGACTTATGATAGACCACACAAGTACCATTCATCCCCCACCATATTCTGATCCCAGCATTTTCATTTCTGGACCTGGCTAGCTTTAATAATAGCTTTAATATCAAGGAGCCTTGAAATAGATTCGCCTTTGCATGACCTGTCTCCAGGGAAAATACCAGTGGCTTGGAAACAAAGCCTGCCTCACCAAAATTATTATTGCTGCTAATGGTTGTTGCTTCCCTTCCTTTCCAGTTTCACAAAATACTGCTTATATGTGTGTTCCCCCTCTTTTTAAATAATTACACACATCAGTGACTACTTCTAATATAATTAACATAATGTCTGAAATGAAGTGATCCAGATCAGGAACCTTCAAAATGTTTACTTTGGTATTGAGAAAAAATTTGCTCATTGTAGCAAAGCAAATAGAGGGATGCTTTCTTGTATAATGTACAATCCATGACTTCGACCTACACAGGAGATGTTAACCAGTTTAGCTGTCATTAAATGGGAAAGGGAGCTCTGTAAAGAGAGTCTTCCACACTTGCAATCAAACTACAATTTCATACCTTCCAAAATTTTACAGATGAAAACAACATCTGGCTGTGGTCAAGATGGCAACAGTTATCAATGCGGAAGGGCACACAAGGTAGAAGAGGCTGCGGCAGTTTACTTTTGCTTAAGCCTACTCAAAAGGACAAGATTCTCACTCCAATGCTGAGTCAATTGAGTACCTTTTGAACTCAGTTTGCAGCAATTGAAGTAGGTTGAAGACAAAGGAGGAAAGAAAAACCGGGACATTTTAAGGGCAGCTGGAAAAGTGGGATGATAAGGGTTAATCGTGACTGTCCCAGCTAAATGGAGAGTTGGAGGGTATGAAAATGCAGCTGGCCATTTGGAAACATGTTCACATTCATAACGCATTGGATGAAAGCCAGGCTTTGGTCTACACTACTTTCAGTTCATTTGAGATTTACCTGGGATGTGGAATGTACTTTTTGTCTTCTGTTTCAGCTCCCCGAAGGGCTAGAAAGTTGCTTTTGTAATGAAAGCATAGAATACAGACCAGCTAATTGTCCAAATGAGTACCAGGCAGAATGCCTAGAATCTAGATAAATTCCGTCTATGGCAAACCTAAGACTAGTAGTCTTTTCAATGTCAGTATAGAGATTTTTTTCACTGTTGATATATTTCCTCTTTATTTATTTATTTTTTATTTAATGTTGCAGTAGTTGTTGGTTTCTGGGTAGTGAAACACAAGCTTTTGAGTCTCTTGCTTGTCTTAACGCTCCACTTTCCCTGTTTGCAGGCTTCCACCAATCGAAAGCGAGTGGAGAACATGGCCAAGAAGAAGTTGGACTCTCTGATCAAGGAATCCAAAATCCGCGACTGTGAAGACCCCAATAATTTTACAGTTACTACCCTACCATCTTCTGGGAAACTCGGGAACAAGCATGATCTCAAGAAGGTGAGGGATTTTATTTTGATTTTCTTCGCCAGACTTTCCCTCATCCAGTTTGCCTCTAAAGCTGACTTGAAAACAACTTATTAAGATCTTATTAATAGAAATATATTGGGCCCTTGGTATCCTCTGGAGTTTAGTTTCAGGACGCCCATGGATACCAAAATACATGGATGCTCAATTCCCATGATATACAGTGGCTTAGTAAAATAGTGTCCCTTCTATAAAATGTCAAAATCAAGCTTTGCTTTTTTTAATTTATATCTTTTCAAAGTATTTTCAAGCCATGGATGGTTGAATCCATGGATAAAGAATCCTTGGATATGGAAGACCAATTGTACATATCTCTATGCTATGCCTCTTCAGATGGCAGTCGGGAACTGAAATCACTAAATGCTTTTCTCTCTTATATGCTATACTTCTGAACATAGAGGGCTAGTAGGTCAGGTAAAAGGCAAGGTATTCTTTTTAAAAAGGACTCATTCAATTATCTGAGTCCTCACTTGCCACTTGAAGTGTCACAGTTTCAGACATGGTTTGCTGGTTTTGACACCTGAGTGAGAGCAGGTCTCAGTAAAGGTTCACAGTTTACATAGAAAATACATGTGCTTTGGTAGAATTCAAAGATATAGCTGTGTTAGTCTGTGGAATCAGTATGTAGAAAGATCTTGGAGCCCCCTTGAGACTAATTGAAAGAAGTTGGTAGCATGAGCCTTACTAGACTTAAGTCTACTTCCGCAGATGCATATGGATATAGATTAAATGCATGTGAAGTTTTAATATAGAGAGAGATCTTGGAGTCCCTTTGAGGCTAACTGAAAGAAAGAAGCTGGCAGCATGAGCTTTCCGAGACTAAAGTCTCCTTCCTCAGATGCATTTGGAAGTAGACTTAAGTCTAGGAAGGCTCATGCTCCCAACTTCTTTCTTTCAGTGAGTCTCAAAGGGGCTCCAAGATCTCTCTACAATCATATTAAAAGTTCATATGCATATAGTTTATATCCATATGCATCTGAGGAAGTAGACTTAAGTCTAGTAAGGCTCATGCTACCAACTTCTTTCTTTCAGTTAGTCTCAAAGGTGCTACAAGATCTCTCTACAAATGTCCTTTGGGTTCATGGCTCATGGCACATCAGAGTCACTATGAAGCAAAGAAAACATGAATGACATGCAGATGTCTCCCCCATCTCTCTCTCTCTCTCTCTTGCGTCTTTCTCTTTCACACACATGACAAGAAATTTTGAAGCTCCTAAGCAATACATACTTTGGATAACAAAACAAAAGCATTTACAAATTGGCCACTGCCTCACATATTGACTCATGTTTACTTTGTGGTCCACTTAAGACCCTTAGATCCTTTTGACATAGACTGCTTTCCAGAAATGTGTCACTCATCTTATATTTGTTCATTTCATTTTTCTTACTTCTGTATAACAAATCTGAAGGAGGGACATGGTCACTCAAGAAACCCACTCTTTCCACCCCATCACCATTGGTTGGGATCAAGCCAAAGTAGTCAAGTCCAAATAGTCCTTGTTGTCTCCTCCATTCTCTGGACATTATCTGCAAGGCAAATGAGGAATTTGTTGGATTTTCCATTCTTGGCAAATGTTTGAATTCCAACCAATATCAGGATGGTTGAAGTCATAGAACCATAGAATCATTGAGTTGGAAGAGACCCCAAGGGCCATCCAGTCCAACTCCCTGCCAGGCAGGAACTCTCAATGAAAGCATCCCTGACAGATGGCCATCCAACCTTTGTTTAAAGATCTCCAAAAAAAGAGACTCCACCGCAATCTCCGAGGGAGTGTGTTCCACTGTCAAACAGCTCTTACCGTCAGGAAGTTCCTCCTAATGTTGAGGTGGAATCTCTTTTCCTGTAGCTTGCATCCATTGATCTGTCTCCTATTCTCTGGAGCAGCAGAAAACAAGCTTGCTCCCTCCTCAATATGACATCCCTTCCAATATTTAAACAGGTCCATCATATCACTTCTTAGCCTTCTCTTCTCCAGGCGAAACATACCCAGCTCCCTAAGCTGCTCCTTGTAAGACTTGGTTTCCAGACCTTCTTCCATTTTTGTCACCTTCCTCCGGACATGCTCCATGAGGCTTAAATTATTCAAACTGCAGATTATGTGAAAGAGAACCATTGAAGATGGTCTCAACTGTCTCCTGCGTTCTCTGGACTTTGTCTGCAAGGCAAAGGAGGAATTTGTTGGATCTTCCATTCTTGGCAAATGTTTGAATTCCAACCAATATCAGGATGGTTGACATCACAGATTCAAAGAAGAGTTGGAAGAGACCCCAAGGGCCATTCAGTCCAACCCCATTCTGCCATGCAGGAACTCAAAATCAAAGCATCCTCGACAGATGGATAAACAAAGAAGGAGACTCCACCACTCTCCAAGGGAACATCTTCCACTGTCAACCATCTCTTACTGTCAGAAGTTCCTCCTAATGTTGAGATGGAATCTCTTTTCCACCATTACATTATCTCGCTCCTTCTTGAATGTTTGTCCTTTCATCTATATAGGCATAATCCAAATCTTTACTCTGGCTAGCTCTGTGCCCTGCTTTGTGCTTCTTCTAAAAACTTGAATCAGCTCTAAATTGGGTATAGGGAAAAAAGGGAAACATGACACTTTCTAAGCCCTTTTGCTGCCTGACAGATAAGGCACTTTTTCTGCATCGCTTGCCAAGGCGTATTTCGTTGTGATGCCACATCCTTGCCCAAGCAAAGGTGACTATTCCCATAAATGCAAGACTTTCTGTTAGCAACCGTGTCATGCCTGGAGAAGTCTGGCTGTATTTTTTAGAGTAGCAGCGTGCTTTTTGTTTGTAAATAGAAACACCCACGCAGTTCCCTGCTGCTTTTAAAGAGAGGCTGAAGTCTGAAAAATGCAGCTATTCTGGGAGGGCTTCTTGTTTGCTTCATGCCCTGGCATTTCTCTTCTATACACACACAAAAATAACTGGTATGCTTAAGAACGTTTTCTTTTCTTTAAACGTTCTTGCTGCTGATTCCTAAAATAATCCCCTTGTGAAAATAGAAATTGGTCCTAATTAAACTATTGCCAATAGAGAACATAGTCTCAAAGGAAGAACGATGCTTTGGGAGGATGCAGCTTGCGAGTTTTGCTTGACGGAGCTTTTTGCTTACTTTAGAGAGTTTTGCTTTCTTTTTCTCTCTAGCAATGTCGTTCTTCACAAAGTTTCTTCCCAAAGGTAGCGACAAATCATTTCAGCAATTTTCTTTGCGTGGTGAGAAAGTCTTCAAAAACCATGCCGTTTTTGAAGGCCATTCGCAATTCGGGACTTATTCTATACAAAATTCGCACAAGGGTGTTTTGCACCAAAAATGGCATTTTTCTGCACAGGAAAGAGTGTTTTCTGTGTGGAAAATAATATTTCAGTGCAGAATATATTTCTGCACAGAAGTATTTGAACGCAGCATGCATCTCTGAACAGGAAAAAGCATTTTCTTTGTGGAAAATAATATTTCAATGCAGAAATATTTCAGTGCAGAATATATTTCTGCACAGAAGTATATGCAATGCAGAATATATTTCTGAACAGGAGACAGCATTTTCTTTGCGGAAAATAATATTTCAAGAAGCAAATACCTGAAAGAATGCAATACACAAAGCAGAACTGACAGAAACGATATGATATTTTTGGAGCTACATAGCATCATAGAATCATAGAGTTGGAAGAGACCCCAAGGGCCATCCAGTCCAACCCCCTTCTGCCATGCAGTAACTCACAATCAAAGCATCCCCGACAGATGGCCATCCAGCCTCTGTTTAAAGACCTCCACAGAAGGGGACTCCACCAGACTCCTAGGGAGTGTCTTCCACTGTTGAATAGCTCTTACTGTCAAGAAGTTCCTCCTAATGTTGAGGTTTCTGTCACTTGCATCCATTGCTCTGTTTCCTATTCCTATAAGGAATCCTGAGATTTGTAATTTTGTGAGATATCTAGACTTCTCTCTCAAGGAGCTCTGGTGCCACAGCAAACTTCAGGCCCTATGAGGAACGACTTAGGGAACTGGGTATGTTTAGTCTGGAGAAGAGAAGGTTAAAAGGGGATATGATGGCCCTGTTTAAATATTTGAAGGGATGTCATATTGAGGAGGGAGCAAGCTTGTTTTCTGCTGCTCCAGAGAATAGGACACAATGGAGCAATGGATGAAAGCTGCAGGAAAAGAGATTCCATCTCAACATTAGGAGGAACGTCCTGACAATAAGACCTGTTGGACAGTGGAACACAGTCCCTCGGAGATTTTGGTGGAGTCTCCTTCTTTGGAGATCTTTAAGCAGAGGCTGGATGGCCATCTGTCACAGGGGGTGCTTTGATGGTGCATTCCTGCATGGCAGAATGGAGTTGGACTGGATGGCCCTTGGGGTCTCTTCCAATTCTATGATTCTACAAATCCCAGGATTCCATATCATTGAGCCGTGGCACTTAAAGCCAAACTGCATTATTTCTGCAGTGCAGATGCAGCCAGGGACTCAGTGCAACAAGGCCAGTCTGAGTGAGAATTTGCAAACCCTCTCCAAAATGCTCCTAGAAGAATTCTGGAGCTGGGATGGTGAGGAGGACAGATTTGCAACCCATACCTTTTTATTATTACTGTTTGGAAAGCCCTTGGCTGCCCTGAAACTGGCTGCGTAATCACAGTTAATCCTGACTGATCACCGCTCTTGCTTTTTCCACCGCAGAGACAATTTTGCTCAGATCATTAATGGGACTTTGTTGGCCGATCCCCTTAATCATGATAAATATTTTATCCTCCGCCCAGATTGCTTATTGTTTTTGTGGACAAACTGCCGAATGGGCAAGGTAATGATGCAAGCAAGGACCTGTTTGGTTTCTACTGTTTCCAGCCATTCATATCACTTTCATCTTATATTAATATCACTTTCCCATGGGTGGTCTTGGGGAGAAGGCAGCTACTTTCAGCTTCATTGGGGATGATGGAGCATGTTTGCCTTAGGGCAGAAGAAGAGAGTAAGGCAAAGATGGTTGGCAAAGTGAATTTCACTCAAGATCACCCACTCTTGTTGCAGAATTTAAACCTACATATTTCTGTGCATTGAGAAATGCTGGAAATAAGAAGTTAAGAGTGCCTTGTTTGCTCTTACTCTTCTATCATTATTTTTGTGTCTGGAACTATTCTATCCTTTATTTGTTTTGTAGTTTATCATCCTTTCCATATTTCCATAACCTGTGTCCATTCTTTTTCTACTTTTCCTTTTGATTTCCCTTTTAACTTCACAGATATTATATCCATATCCATCGCTTCTCCCAGATTTCATGTCCATTCTTCATTTGTTGGAATTGTATTCTTTTTCCCATATTTAGCGAATAATCCTCGTGCAACCATTATCATGTATAATACTATATGCGTATATTGTTTTCCCTTTTAACCCATATGTCATATTTAACAGAAAGAATTGTGGTGTGAAAGGTATATTTATTTTTAATATTTCTGAGATTTCATTACCTATATTTTTCCAGTACATTTTGGTTTTTTTCACATTCCCACCATAAGTGAAAGAATGTCCCCTGAATGCCTTTGACATTTCCAACACTTTGTGTTCCCAGTTTTATATATAATGTTGAGTTTAACTGGCAATAGATACCATCATCTTAATGAAGTTTTCTTTGTAATTTTGACATAAAGTAAATTTACTTGTTGTCTTCCAAGTTGTTTCCCAGTGATCCCAATGTATACGCTCTCCAATTTGTTTGCTCTTACTATGAGAAAATAGGAGTCTAACTTATACAGATATCAGAGTCAATGAAGGGGATGCATTCCTGGGCATTACTTCTTCAATGGCAAATGTAGTACCAGATGTATAAATGTCATGGAAAGAATAGGGATAGGTTCCTCTACCACAAAAGGAAGACATGTTTCAGTACATTTTGCATTCACAGCTAACAATAACACATGCGTGAAATGAACCAGGAAACTCAGGGGAGCTTTACTTAACTGAACAAAAACATTTTGAACCCTCGAGAGACCATGGGCATTTCTACCTGGGCCATTACATGGGCTATTGCTATTTAAACTGGTCTCTCTCTCACACACACACACACCATCCTCACGACCTGTTTTTACGATATGGGGCCAAAGCCAGAATTTAACTGCAGACTGTCTTCTACATTGAATCTTGGCCATCCCTGCCTGGTTGTGGTTGTGGTTGTTGTGTGCCTTCAAGTCATTTCCAATGTATAGTGATGCTATCCTGGGATTTTCTTGCCAAGCTTTGTTCATAGGAGGTTTGCCATCGCTGAGGCTGAGAGTGTGTGGCACGCTCAAGATCACCTAGTGGGTTTTATGGCAGATCTGGGAATTGAACCTTGCTCTTCTGAGTCGCAGTCCACCACTCAAACCATTACGCCATTCTGGCTCTCATCCCTATCATAAACCAGTTTAAAGAGACCTACCTTTTGCTCTGAATTTTCCAGGAAAATCTGGAGCACCTTGGAGCAATGTCCGGTGGCTGTTCATGCAGCATCCTAGTGTGCCACAGCAGCTAGCATGTGTTGCTCACGCTGAGGTCACACTGAGGTGCAAAACCATGCGATCAATGGTGGGCACTTTGTTTTTGACCTCAGAGAGAGTGATCCACAGTGGCGGAGGTGGGCAGGACGATGGGATGCATTGTGTAGACGGCTGCCCAGCATTGCTCTGGAATGCGGAGGTAATGGATGGATTCAGGGCAGCTCCAAGGCCAGAATACTCCAGGAGCAGAGCTTCTTCCAAAATGAATCCAGGAAAGAATTTGATATGCCCAAGCTTGGCCATGGGCTTCCATTGCAAAGCAAGAATTCAAACCCTGGTCCCCAGAGTCATATAATAGAATCATAGAATTGGAAGAGACCACAAGGGTCATCCAGTCCAAACCCCTGCCATGCTTGCAAGTGGCATTTTCAGTTATGTCAATTGTTCCACAATCATACCTGTGCATATAAAGCAGTACAACGCCATAGGTCTAGCTTACAATGTCATAACCATCTCACAGGATACTAGTCTTTATATTTCATAGAATCCTAGAACTATACATTTGGAAGAGACCCCAAGGGCTATCCAGTCCATCCCCATTGTGCCATGCAGGAACTCAAAATCAAAGCATCCCTGACAGATGGCCATCCAGTCTCTGTTTAAGGACCTCCAAAGAAGGAGACTCCACCACTCTCCAAGGGAGTATATCCCACTGTCAAACAGCTCTTACTGTCAAGAAATTCCTCCTAATGTTTAGGTTGAATCCCTTTTCCTGTAGCTTCCATCCATTGCTCCTTGTCCTATTCTCTGGAGCAGCAGAAAACAAGCTTGCTCCATCCTCAATATGACATCCCTTCAAATATTTAAACAGGTCGATCTCATCACCTCTTAACCTTCTCTTCTCCATCTGGGAAGAATGAAGAATCTAGAATCTCTTTTCCTGTAGCTTGCATCCATTGCTCCGGGTCCTCTTCTCTGGAGCCGCAGAAAACAAGCTTGCTCCCTCCTCAATGTGGCACCCCTTCAAATATCTAAAGAGGGCTATCATATCACCTCTTAACCTTCTCTTCTCCAGGCTAAACATACCCAGATCCTCATAGGGCTTTATGGTTTCCAGAACCTTCACCATTTTGGCCGCCCTCCTCTGGACACACTCCAACTTCTCAACATCCTTTTTGAGTTGTGGTGCCCAGAACTGGACACAATCTTCCAGATTGGGCCTGACCAAAGCAGTCCAACATTGAAACTGCTGCTGGCTCCCTCCAATCCAGATAAAGGCTAAATGTCAACTGGAGTTTATTCAGAGAGGAGAGAGAATGCAATCCAATAGGATTTTCTCAGAGAACCAGGGCATGAGCTAATTCTTTTTGCTAAAAGCAACACCAACCCTGTCTTCCTGATGTCAGTTTGCACTCTGCCTTTTCATCTAAGGTGTCTCTTTCCCATCAGTAAAAAAAAAAATGGTTCTGGCCCACATTCATGAATGAAAGAAAAAGGGGGATAAATTACTACCTCCTGCGACTCACTTGAGTATTCCTTATGAAAACAACCTGTTTAATCTGTTCTCAAATGATGCTCCTTTTTCTTTTTTCTTTTTGGTCTATGACTCCTGCAGGGAAATGACAAGCAATTTTTCATATGTGCTCCTCTTTTTATTCTTTTCCTCCCTCCCTTGTTTCTCTCTTCCTCTCGGTTATGCTTTGCTCCATTTTATCCTTCTGATCATCGACACTTGCATTATCAAAGAGACTTTAAAAGAACAACATTGCAATTGGCATGCAGCATGTGGTGAATTGATCTCATTGTGCTTGTTTGTTTGTTTTTAAATTAAGGGCTGCAGATGTATTTATTTTTTGGAAGAATATCTGCATATGTCATGCTGAGAGCGTAACATGGTGTAGTGACTTGAATGCTGGATTAGGACTCTAGGAAAACAGGGTTCAAATCTCTGCTTTTCCATGGAAACTCACTGGGTGGCATTGACAAGTCACCTCCCCCTCTCTCTCAGGGTGCATCTGCACTGTAGAAATAATGCAGTTTGATATCACTTTAGGTCACGTAGCTCCATACTATGGGATCCTGGGGTTTATAGGCAAAAAAATGAAATGCATAGATATAAGATGGGGGACACCTGGCTTAATGAGAGTATGTGTAAAAGGGATCTAGGAGTCCTAGTAGACCACAAGTTGAACATGAGTCAACAGTGTGATGTTGTAGCTAAAACAGTCAATGTGATTCTAGACTGCATCAGTAGAAGTCTAGTATCTAGATCAAGGGAAGTAATAGTGCCACTGTATTCTGCTTTGGTCAGGCCTCACCTGGATTAATACTGTGTCCAGTTCTGGGCACCACAATTCAAAAAAGATGTGGAGAAACTGGACCATGTCCAGAAGAGGGTGACCAAAATGGTGAAGAGTCTGGAAACTATGCCTTATGAGGAACGACTTAGGGAACTGGTTATGTTTGGCCTGGAGAAAAGAAGTTTAAGTACTTGAAGGGTTGTCACATTGGTAGGATCCACCCAGACAATCCCAATCCACATAGAACCTGTATGCAAGGAGACTATTACAGTGCCTTTGTCATTGTCCAGTCCTCTCTGCAAACGCTTTAGAAAAATGGCCTTGAATTTCCAATTAACTGACAATCTTCTTTTTGCTGCTCACATACTTTGGAGTGGTTCTTCATGTTGTGATATCTCCCTGGCGCAGGAGGCTTTGTGTTCAGCATTCCTCCTTGCTCTCATTTCTTCTTTTTGCTTTGATACTTAAGGAGTGTCTGTGTCTGTGTGTATATGTGTGTGTGACTCTGTCAAGCTCTGTGCATCCATGCTTTGCTTCAGTGCCCAAATTTGAGCCAGAGAATGTCACAGTGGATTACAGTTCCTGAACGTTTCTTTGCTGCTCCCTTGATGGCCAACCTACATTCGGTCTGCCTCTTGTTGTGTTGTGTAACTCTCCGGTGTCTTGCAGACTTGCAGAATAAAGAGAAACATCCAGGCGTCCAAGTCCTTGTTTTTAATCTCTGCACCTGAGCTTGAAAGGCTCTGACCGTGAGCCAAATGCCAGCAAAGAAGCTGTTCCTATGCAACTTGGAGCCATTTGAAGTGAAGCATCTCAGTCTAGATTGATCGTCTTGTCTAGTTTTTCTAATCCAAATCCTTCCCAGTGTTTAAAGACAGCACTATTGAAAGTGGTGGTCCATGGATTGGCTATTGTGAGCTATTGATGGTTGGTCTGTAGCACCTTTCCACAACAAAAAGAAGCAGTTGTAGTCAGTGGATTCAAATATAGTGCTAGTCATAACAGGCACATTGGTGGAAAAAATCTTGACATCCTTCTACATCAGATAGTTTAAGAAGCACTGTGATAAGATATTAGCTTACAACAGGTTTTTGTCACTACAGGTCTTGAAAGTCTCATAGGAGACATCGGAGGGGGCTCCCTTACTGGCAGCAAAGTATTATCTATTCCACTGATTCCCAAACTCCGAACTTCCAGGTGTTTTGGACATCAGCTCCCAGAATCCCAGACAATTGCTCAAGATGGCTGTTGCTTCTGGGAACTGGAGTCCAAAACACCAAGAGGACCAGAGTTTGGGAATTACTGATCAACTCTGATGTGTTGAATTGCAAATGGACATTAAATTTCCTTGACTTTGAAAATCTTCCAGTGACTGCATGGCCAAAGGGAGAGGTGCCAGTCTGCAGATAGCCCTTCCCTACCATCTGAGCTAAGGCCAGAAACAGAAAATACAGGCCTATGACTAACATCTTCAATTTCCCCCCCCCCTCCGGTTTGCCTGATGAAGAAGCCAGTGTGACTTCAAAAGTTTGCAACCTGTAATTGTGCATTTTGGTTGGCCCAATAAAGGTATCATTGTTTGGATGTTATTGGACCAACTTGGAAATGTTAGGGGTTGAACCTGAGAATTTCCATTTTCTTCCATTGAACTATTCCATTGAATAGTGTTCCACTGAACATTCAATGGAACAATGTTTCACTGAACATTGAACTGGGAGTGGGAAGGGCAACTATGAAGGAACTAGACAAGATTCTATGATTCTATGATTCTATTCTATGATTCTATGATTCTATGATTCTATGATTCTAAGATGGTGAAGAGTAAAGATATGCAACCGAACACTAAAGTTAGAGTTGTCCAAGCCATTGTATTCCCCATTGCCATGTATGCCATGAACATTCAACTGGGAGTGGGAAGGGCAACTATGAAGGAACTAAACAAGATGGGGAAGAGTAAAGATATATAACTGAACACTAAAGTTAGAGTTGTCCAAGCCATTGTATTCCCCATTGCCATGTATGCCATGAACATTCAACTGGGAGTGGGAAGGGCAACTATGAAGGAACTAAACAAGATGGGGAAGAGTAAAGATATACAACTGAACACTAAAGTTAGAGTTGTTCAAACCATTGTATTCCCCATTGCCATGTATGCCATGAACATTGAACTGGGAGTGGGAAGGGCAACTATGAAGGAACTAAACAAGATGGGGAAGAGTAAAGATATATAACTGAACACTAAAGTTAGAGTTGTCCAAGCCATTGTATTCCCCATCGCCATGTACGAATGTGAGACCTAGACAGTGAAGAAAGAAGATAAGAGGAAAATCAACTCATTTTAGAGAATGTGGGGCTGGAGAAGAGTGCTGAGAATACCATGGAAGACCAGAAAGACAAACAAGTGGGTCCTTGAACAGATCAAGCCAGAAATCTCCCTGGAAGTTGAGTTGATCTGTCATGCTTTGGCCACATCATGAGTAGGAAAGACTCATTAGAAAAGATAATAATTCTTGGAAAGGTTGTTGTTTATTGAAAGAAAGAGAGGAAGACTGCATGCCGGATGGCTAGACTCAATTAAGGAAGTCATGGGTCTGGATTTGTAGGACATTAACAGAGCAATGGAGGACCAGGGATCTGGGAGATGTCTCATCCACAGGATCGGCATGAGTTGGGAATGATTCGATGGCAGTTAGCAATAATCAACAACATCCATTGAAATGTGGCTACTCCTAGTGAACATAAGAAGTTGCTAGACCTTTAATCCCTCTTGCCCAATATTGTCTATAATGTATAGTAGGGGATTTCAGGCTTGTTCATGGTAGGCTCTCTAACATTTCTGGGATCTGGAGCCAGAGAAGATTGAACTTGATAGCTTGGATTTCAATTCGTCAGAGGACAAGGAAGGAAAGGTAGATTGGGCTGGAAAGGAGCTTCACTGTCAGAGGCTTTGTTAATGGAGGTATGCCTGTATATGTGGTCCCACAACTCAAATACTGAAGACAAATGTCATACCATTCAGTGACGTTGGTGTGTGATACCTTTTGGCTGTGAAGCAGCATGTTTTGAGGAATTAACTGCTGACAAAGTCTTGTGCTTGGGTGAAAGAACTCCTTTGGGTAAAGCCCCCAACCTGACTCAATGCATCCTGTAATGTGTTTTGTAAAATTATCCACCTTTTATCACTTTGACCTAGTTGTGTCCATGTAGGAACATTGCCCTCTAGAGGTGTAATAATTTTAAAGCACAAAAGATGGTAATTCTATTCCATCCCAATCCATTTTCACCCCCTTTTTTCTTGCTATGAGCTAATGTTTCTGGCATTTCTGTCTGTAGAGTGATCAGCAACTCCAATGAAAGCTGCCTGTCTCCTTCTTTGGAGGTTTTGGATGGCCATCTGTCGGGGTTGCTTTGATTGAGAGTTCCTGCACGGCAGGGGGTTGGCCTGGATGGCTCTTGGGGTCTCTTCCAACTCTATGATTCTATGGTTCTTTTTGTGCTTTCTGATAAATTCTTTGTCTCATCATGCACAGTACTTCCCTAAAGAATATTTTGTGCAATGGGTACTGTGGGTTGCCAAGGATGGGTCCTGGAGCAAATCAAGTCCGAACTCACCCTAGAAGCCCAAAATGATCAAATCCCATATTTCTGACATATCATGTTGTTGCATACCTTCACGTCGTATCTGATATATGTTGATCCTAAGGCAAACCTGAGAGCCATTATGGTGTAGTGGTTTGAGTGTTGGATTGGACTATGGAGATCAGGGTTTAAATTGCTTCTTGGCTATGGAAGTCCACTGGGTGACCTTGTGCAAGTTGCAGAAAAGGCAATGGCAAACTTTTTCTTAGCAAATCTTGCCAAGCAAACCCTGAGATAGGTTTGCCTTAGGGTTGCCGTAAGTCGGAAATGACTTGACGGCACACTGCAACAACCACAACAAAGGCAAACCAACCCTAAGGTTTTCCTGACAAGAGTTCTTCAGAGGAGTTTTGCCATCACTTTCCACTTAGGCTGAGAGAGTGTGATTTACCTAACATAATGCAGTGGGTTTCCATGGCCAAGTGAAGGTCTGAATCCTGGATGTTGAAAAACTGGAGAGTGTCCAGAGGAGGGTGACTAAAATAGTGAAGGGTCTGGAAACCTTGAATCCCTATGAGGAACGTCTTAGGGAACTGAGTCTGTTTAACC
This sequence comes from Phrynosoma blainvillii, assembly GCA_026167975.1. Classification (NCBI taxonomy): domain Eukaryota; kingdom Metazoa; phylum Chordata; class Lepidosauria; order Squamata; family Phrynosomatidae; genus Phrynosoma; species Phrynosoma blainvillii. The sequence continues at coordinate 2,099,213 of JANUYF010000015.1, forward strand.
TGGAGAAGAGACAGGTAAAGGGTGATATGATAGCCCTCTTTAAATATTTGAAAGGATGGCATATTGAGGAGGGAGCTAGATTGTTTTCTGCTGCTCCAGAGAACAGGACTCGGAACAACGGATGCAAGCTGCAAGAAAAGAGATTCCAGCTCAACATTAGGAGGAACATCCTGACAGTAAGGGCTGTTTAAAAGTGGAATACATTCCCTTGGAGAGTGGTGGAGTCTCCTTCTTTGGAGGTCTTTAAAGAGAGGCTGGATGGCTATCTGTCGGGGATGGTTTGATTTTGAGTTCCTGCATGGCAGAAGGGGGTTGGACTGGATGGCCCTTGGGGTCTCTTCCAACTCTAGGATTCTATGAGCCAGGCAAGTGAGATTTTGGGGGAGATACAAGGCTTCCATTAATTGGTAGCAACATAGCATGAGGAAAGTGGCGCATCAATCTCAACATGGGTCATTTTATCTCTTTCTGCTTTTCATAATGGGACTGAAGGACTTTTTTAATAACTAGGAAGTTTTAATGCAAAAACCGTCCACCTCTCCGGTTGTCCCTTGGGCTCGCTTATATGTTAATTGTACAATACATTGTATGTATCAAGATTGTAGTAAGCCTTTTGCACTCAAACCTCTGAACTTGCAAATGCTGCTTCTGATTCTTCCCGGAGCTCTTAATTGGCCGCCAGGGATTTTTAGAGAGCTGTTAAAATGTAAAATGCCTTCCAGAAGTTTTTGCTGACATGCAGTGAAAGGTTAGAATGAAATGAACGCCGGACTAAAGCGCTGGATGCTGTTTCTATTTCCAAGAGCATTGAAGGCACATGAGAAAACATTTCTGTTGTCTTCTTATCATTCTTGGCCAAGCCAGAAATTTATGATCCGTCTTGGACCCTAGAGAATCCTTTCCTTGGGCTGAACTTTACAAAATTTGCAACAGTCCTGGTTTTGGAAGTGGGTTTTGTGAGTAAAACCCCACCTTCCAATTATTCTGATTTGGCAGGGAGAGTATTGATTAATTCCATCATGCCACTTTTCCAGCTGCTTTTAAAATGTTCCAGTTTTTCTCCTCTCCTTCCACTTTCCCCCTTTGTCCTTGTCTTACTTTAATGGTTGCTAACTGAGTTTAAGAGTGGCGCAGTGGGTTGAGTGTTGGATTGTGACTCTGGAGACCAGGGTTTGATTCCCCACCCATCCATGAAACCCACTGGGTGACCTTGGGCAAGCCACACTCTCTCAGCCTCAGAGGAAGGCAATGACAAACCACCTCTGAACCAATCTTGCCAAGAAAACCCCATGACTTAGGGTCGCCGTAAGTCGGACATGACTTGAAGGCACTCAACACAAAACACACAACTGAGTTAAAAGTGCAAATCTAGCTCACACTTTACAGGGGGAAGGAGAGGAGAAGGTAAAATCTTGCCCTTCCCAATAGGCTCAGGCAAAAGCAAACTGCTGCATGCTTGCCTCGCTTGTGTTTTCCCCCTCATTAATAACTTTTGCCACCTTGACCACACTCTGGTGTAGCTTGGCCACATGTGTTCCAGTTTTTATCTAGGAAATGTTGGAGGGTATGTAATACTGACTCCTTGTTTTTCTTACTGAATGGAGGATTCATGAATTTGGAGGGTGCTGAAATATATAGGCACCATTGGACAGGGAAAGAAAGACTCACCTGCTGCCGATATTGTGGTCCTTTTGGTGCCAGATTGAGATGTTATTCTTCCAGGCATTTTAGTCTTCTACTATTATTTTTAATTGGATTTTATTCCCTGGCTCTTTCCCTTTTTAAAAACCCATTCAGGTAGTTTTTTGCCGAGGATTTGGGGAAAGTGCGCAAAATGCAAAACTACGTTGCATGCGTTTTCTCTGCACACAAAGAGCATGGCGAGGGGCAAATATGGCAATTTGGGATTGTGTGAAAAGTGATGGAAGAATAAAGAGAGAGAGACAGAGGGAGATAGAGTTTGAGTGACTTTTGAAAATTGAAACAAAAATCCATCAGTGATACCTTTGTTGGCCAACCAAAATGTACAATATACCTGTGGAGCTTCGAAAGCTTGCAACAAGTATATTGTGCATTTTGGTTGGCCAATAAAGGTATCACTGGTGGATTTTTGTTTGAATTTGCTAAATGGACAACACAGCTACCCCTGAATTACTTTTGAGAGTTTACTCTTAGGCTTTGATTTGGAATTGTTAGAGGGAAGAGAAGATGCACAATGTTATGAAGTAGAAAAAGAAACTCAGGCTAAGAGACTTATCTTATTATTATTATTATTATTATTATTATGCTTTATTTATATAGCACTGTAGATTTACACAGTGCTGTACATACAGTCAATAAAATAGATAAAAATAGATAAAGAAAGCCTGCCAATGGCGTACATTCTACAAAATAATAAAATAATACATATTATAAAAGAAAGACGAGAGGCAGCAAGACAGAAGTGGCTTTTTGCTTACCTTCCCGCATGACGTCGTAATACTTCTGTTCTCCCTCCAGAGGGAGCTAGTCATAAACATGTGGCTTTTGCCAAACGGATTTTTCCAGCAGGACAAAAGGTACAATTTTATGATCATCTCCCTCTGGAGGGAGAACGAAATTACTACAACATCATGCAAGAAGGTAAGCAAAAAGCCACTTCTATCTTGTTGCCTCTCGATTATCGCAGAGCAATGCGATAAGACTCTGAAACTGCAGCCTTTACCAGTTTAAATGTTGCACAGTTTCCACTCCATGCTACACTGTTTTCAAGGAAGCCTGTGGTATCAGCAAGGTTTGGGATAAAGTTTAAATGTTCCATAAGAATGTTTGTGTTGTATTTTTATTGGTTTGGGTTCTCAGGCTCCTGATGGGGACTTGTTCAGATCCAGTGTCTGTCTCTCTTAGTGCCTATCTGCCTTCTTGTCCATCTGTCTGATCACTGATCGCCTTGTACGTTGCTGTCCTTTTTTGTTACTGTAGAACAAACATGAGGAGGATGTGGAGTCTGGGCAAGATGCTGTCATCAACAAACGCCACAGTCGATCACTGATGGGAAGCTTTTCCAAACGCAAGGTCATTTATTAATTCGCGGAGGCGGGGAGTGTTATTCTGCTTTGGCCCAAGTTTCTCGGTGGATTGCAACAACTCAAATATCCCAAGCCCTAAAACGTTAGGATAAAACAGGTCAACCACTAAGAGATCACAGTGTGAATATGGCCTTGGAGCATACTGATTTTGTTCCAATGCGTCTACATTATCAGGTGCTTAGGAAAGAAATAAAGAAAACCAGCAAGGGATCACTTGGTGGGTATGATGGCATCACACTGCTGTGTGATATAGCTTATCATATTTGCATCAGTGACAGCATATGGTTGCCACTTAAAGCTTCAGATGCCATAAATTTTATTGTCCCTTTTCTTGATCTGATTTCCTTGGGACATGTGTGTGCCTTCAAGTCACCTGTTGACTTCTGGTGACCTCATGAATTTCATAGGATTTTCTTAGGCAAGGAATACTCAGAGGTGGTTTTGCCAGATCCTTCCTCTGAAATGTAGCCTACAGCACCTGGTATTCATTGGTAGTCTCCTATCCAAGGACCAACCAGGGCTGGCCCTGCTTAGCTTCCAAGACCAGGCAAGATCTAGTTCTTTGGGGGCATTTGGGTCTCCTTTGAGACATACAGTTGACATTACTTCAAAAGTGACTCTGTTATGGGTTTTTTGGCAGTGGCCAAACTGGCTAGGGGAATTCTAGGGGTTGATGTCCAGTTTTCCCCCAATTTTTTCCTAAGGTTTCCATTAAGAGTAAGGCTACTCTGTCTGTTCCCCAGTTTTGCTATTGCAAGGGGCCAATTTCATTCCAGGGAGGGAGAAAGATATTTGCAGCAGTCCCTTAAAATCTTATGAGAAAGGACTGAATACGTTCATGTTTTCATTGTTCCCTGTGCATCTCTTTGTTCTGTGTCTATACCTCTTATATTTTTCCCTTAAATAAAAACAAAGAGGCTCAGGACTTGGTGACTTGGGAGGTTGATGGATGGAGATCTAGCATACATCTTCAACCAATTATTTTCCATAGATACTGTTATTTTTAAATCCACTACATGAAGATCAGTATGCATTATGTTTCAAAGTCTTTCATTAAAAAAAAAAAGAATGATAGTTTCCCGATCCAGCCTGTGAGATTACTTTTTTTTTTTTGTAGTACAACTCCCAGAATCCCAAGCTCTGCCTTCGCTCAAGGACAGGGTGACCAGATGTCCTCCTTTTCCAGGACATGTCCAACATTTCAACCTTCCATCCGGGAAGAATTCCAAAATGCCCTCCATTTTGAGCATGGCTAAGAAGCCTGAATTTATACTTATACGAGTGTTTTTAGCTTTTATTCTTCAATGTCCTGCATTATTCTCGAATAGCCTACATTTTGCAGTGCCTTCTCCTTTTTTGCAGTTAGGACATCTCCAAGGAAGCTCCCTGTAAAAGTTTGGTTTCTAGTGGAGTGGCGCATGGCGGAAAGGAATGGTTCTAGATGTCTGAGAACAAGGGAAGCTGCTTTGAGTCCCTATGTTGGGAGAAAGGCAGGATATAAGAAAATAAATGGATGGCCATCTGTCGGGGATGCTTTGATTTTGAGTTCCTGTATGGCAGGGGGGTTGGACTGGATGGCCCTTGGGTCTCTTACAATCTATGATTCTATAAAATAAATACATAAATTGATGGGGTCCTGGGCAGAACACTATTCCTTATGGATCCTTCTAGTCCTGGCAAGCAACAGTACTCAAGGTAGCACCAAGCAACTCAGTCTGATTCCTGTTTGAAGTTCTTGAAAATGCTCACGGGGGTAAGGGCTTGAAATGATGTTAACTGGGACAGCAATGGTACTTGATATGGAGCCAATCCAAGGGATTTTGCTGCTTGAGGCCAAGGCGAAAATGTTGTTCCCTCCCCATTCTAGGTAGAGAAACCAACTAAAATGGCAGGACGGCATCCAAGGCCAGGAGACCAGATTCATGGTGCATGCAGCTCTGCCCTCCAGCACCCAGTCGTGTTCTCTGTGTTTATTACTTTTTATTTAGAGAATTTATACCCTGCCTTTCAACCACAATGGTTCCCCAAACAGCTTACAATAAATTTGATAGTCCCTCGCCCATAGACGTCCAATCTATATAAGGTACAACACACAAGGAGAAAGGTACGGCAGTGTAAGAATTAAGTTCAACTGTAGTTTTTTGTGGGTTTTTCGGGCTGTGCGGCCATGTTCTAGAAGAGGTTCATTCTGATGTTTTGCCAACATCTGTGGCTGGCATCTTCAGAGAATACTGGAATGGAAGAGAGTGGGTATATATATACTGTGAGACCCTCTTCCCTACCCAATGTCTCACAGTATATATATATATATATATATATATATATATATCCACTCTCTTCCATTCCAGTATTCTCTGAAGATGCCAGCCACAGATGTTGGCGAAACGTCAGAAAGAAACTCCTCTAGAACATGGCCACACAGCCCGAAAAACCCACAAAAAACTATGGATGATGGCCATTAAAGCCTTCGACTTCACATTATGTTCAACTGTTTCTGGCTGTTCTTGTTCCCTTTCATGAGCCACAGCGTCCCAGGCATAATGGATCCTGGGACCTCCAATTGTCCCAGTTTGGCAGAGACAGACCCAATTAGATGATTAATTGGGACGGCCTCTGCCAGACTGGGTCAACTGGAAGCCCCAAGATCCATCCTGCCTGGGACATCTAACTTTGTCAGCTGCATTTAAAATGTCCAAGTTTCCCTCTCCTCCTCCTTTGTCCTCAGCTTCAGTTGCTGCAACCTAGGTTTAAAGAGCAAGTGTGGTTTTCATTCAACTAACTGAGCATGAGGGATAAGAAAGGAGGGATGAAATCTGGTCCTTCCCAGTAGGCTCAGGCAAAAGCAAACTGCTGCAGCCCCTTCTACCTCGGGTGTTCTTTCTCACTGATAACCATTGCCATCTTGATCACATTCATGCTTGGCTACCTATGTCCAGTTTTCATCTGTGAAATGCTGGAGGACATGATGGGGCTGCTCTTCACAGTGACCACAGCAGTAGGACCCAAGAAAGATGGAGCTGTCCAGGGAACATTACAGTTTGGTAGAATTGTCACCCATTTTAGCAGGTTTCTCGAAATATCAAGTGCAGCTTGTTTTCATCCTAGTTGTGTCTTCCTCTTTTTTTACAGAAAAAAGGAAGCAAGCTCAAAAGGGCTTCAAGCCTGGAAGACGCTGAGGATGATCTTGACTCTCAAGGGAACATAGCTAGAGGCTCAGTGCATTATAGCAAGTAAGTGGCAATGTGTTCTAGTTAATGGTGTTCTTTGATTGGATATGTGTGCATACATGCCCTATGAGGAGCATCTTCTGGAGCTGGGTATGTTTAGCCTGGGGAAGAGAAGGTTAAGGGTAACATAACAGCCATGTTTAAATATTTGAAAGGATGCCATTTGGAAGATGGAGCTAGCTTGTTTTCTGCAGCTCCAAAAACTAGGAAAAACAAAGTAATGGATTCAAGCTACAGGAAAAGAGATTCCACTTCAACATTAGGAAGAACGTCCTGAGAATAAGAGTTGTTTGACAGTGGAAGATGTTCCCTCAGGGAGAGATGGAGTCTCCTTCTTTGGAGGTCTTTAAACAGAGGCTGGATGGCCATCTGTTGAGGGCGCCTCACAAAACTACAAATCCCAGGATTCCGTAGGGCAAAGCCACGGCGGTTAAAGTAGTGTCAAACTTCACTATTGGGACAATGTAAATGCACCTGAAGAAAAGCAATACTAAGGGTTTCTCTTTCCTGAACACTTTCCTCTTTTCAAGGAAAAAATGAAAATATGATTGATTTATGGATGGATTGATGTCACCCTTTCAACTGGTGTGACTCTTGTTTTGTCTTCACAGGACCAACCGACAGAAGAAAACCATGAAATTGTCGCGAGCGCTGTCAGACCTGGTGAAATATACCAAATCTGTTGGGATCCATGATGTAGAATCTGAAAGTAGGTGGCCTTTTATTTAAAAAAAAAAAGGGGGGGGGGAAGGTTGATGAATTAAAATTGTAGGTAAATAGCAATAGCAGCTTCATTTACGTACCACTTCATACCACATTAAGCAGTCTCTGAGTGAAGCTGGGGACTAATTTTAGCGACCTACAGAAGGGTGCAAGCCTGAGTCGAGCCTGAGCCCCTGGCTGGTATTGAACTCACAACCTTGTGGTTTGTGAGTGAGTGGCTCCAGTACAGGCATTTAACCACTGCACCACAAGGGCTCCTTTGGTGACATTGTGCCTTCAAGTCATTTCTGACTAATGGTGACCCTAATGTGAACTTAGCACAGGATTTCCTGGGGCTGAGAGGTTGTGACTTGCCCAAGGTCACCCAATGGGTTTCCATGGCCAAGCAGGGAATCAAACTCACCTGGAATAAGACTGTGTCCAGTTCTGGGCATCACAATTGAAAAAGGATGTTGAGAAGCTGGAGCGTGTCCAGAGGAGGACAACCCAAATGGTTTCTGTTGGTCCATCTAAACTGCTAAGGATATTTAATAAATATATTTCTGGTTTCATAGGAAAATTAATTTTTAGTGTTTCCGTGACTGATTGATGTACTTTTTCTCCCAAAACTTTTGAATTACTTTACACTGCCAACACATGTGGAATAGTGTCCCTTTACTTTGTTCACATCTCCGACATAATCCCGACAACTTCTTGTGACTTTCACAATCTTTTCTGGAGTTAAATACCACCTTAGGTAGATTTTATAGTAATTTTCCTTTAATATGTTACTATTTGAAAAATTTAAATATTTTGACCATACTTTTCCCCAGTCTGTCCAGAGGAGGGCAACCAAAATGGTGAAGGGCCTGGAAACCATGGAGCCCTATGGGGAGCGATTTAGGAAGCTGGATATGTTTAGTCTGGAGGAGAGATGGTTAAGAGGTGACATGATAGCCCTGTTTAAATATTTGAAGGGATGTCATACTGAAGATGGAGCAAGCTTGTTTTCTGCTGCTCCAGAGAATAGGACTCGGAACAATGGATGCAAGCTATAGGAAATGAGATTCCACCTAAACATTAGGACCTTCCTGACAGTAAGAGCTGTTCAGCAGTGGAAGATGCTGCCTTGAAATGTGGCAAAATCTCCTTTTTTGGAGGCCTTTAAACAGAGACTGGATGGCCATCTGTCGGGGATGTTTTGATTGAGAGTTCCTGCATGGCAGGGGTTGGACTGGATAGCCCTTGGGGTCTCTTCCAACTCTATGGTTCTGTGATTCTATGAACCCAGATCTACAGAGTCCTAGGGCCTAAGCAGACTGCCAGAAATAGTGCACATTAAATTGAGGCACTGCTCTGGCTCAGTGCTAGGGAATCATGGGAACTGTAATTTATTGTGGCACCAGAGCTCTCTGACCGAGAAGGCTCAACGTCCCAGGAAAAAATACAATTCTCATGATTCCCTAACACTGAGCCAGGGCAGTGCCTCAATTTAATGTGCACTATTTCTGGCAGTCTGCTTAGGCCTCTAGTCCTATTCTCAAACTACTACACAGGGCTGGCTGTCATGAATATTTACTTAAAAATAAATCCTACAGAGCAGTACAGGACAATTTGTTGGGGCTTTATTCCCAGTAAACATACCTTGGACGCTGTGCTCAAGAATTAATAGCCCAGGTGTTTTGGACAGTGTGACAGATCTCTTAGGCCAGCTCCAGCCCTTAGGATTCCCACCACACATCCTATCCATTTTCCCCCCAATTCTCCTCTTCCCTGGATTGAGTTTTTGGACCTCAGGTTGGACATGTTTATGTTCTTTGTGGTAGGACAATAGGCAAAGAACATAGGTTTTTGTGGGTTTTTCAGGCTGCGTGGCCATGTTCTAGAAGAGTTTCTTTCTGTCGTTTTGCCAGCATCTGTGGCTGGCATCTTCAGAGAATGGATTTCTGGATTTCTCTGAAGATGCCAGCCACAGATGCTGGTGAAACGTCAGAAAGAAACTCTTCTAGAACATGGCCACACAGCCCAAAAAACCCACAAAAATCTATGGATGCCAGCCATGAAAGCCTACGACTTCACATAGGCAAAGAACAGTTCTCCAATCTGGATGCTCCCAGTGGTGCTTTCTAATGTAGAGGTCTCCACTTCCTCTCACAACAATGAATGGAAAGTTGCCCTAAATGGTTTGGGAAGGATGTTGAGGATGTGGATTTGTGACCGACAGCAACGAAACAGGGGACTGGGAAGGTAATGGGGTGCCAGAGCTTGCAAAGGGTCTACCCTCATCAGAAACTATAAAATAACAAGAGGATAAGAATCAATGTTGTTCTTGTTGTTGTGTGCCTTCAAGCCATTTCCAGCTTATGGTGACCCAACGGCGAACCTATCCTGGGGTTTTCTTGCCAAGATTTGTTTAGAGTAGTACATATTGAAAGGCAAGGGAACATAGGAGAAGGCAGTCTAAAAGGAAAGGAGGGATAAAATGTTATGACGTGCAAAGAAATGACAAGGATGTAAAATATTCATTGGTACAATGCAGAACCAGAACTTTGGGACTGACCTGCCTCCATTCCTTCATAGTCTCTTCCAGTTGGCAAGTTTCGTCGTTCAGCGAAACGAAAGCCCACCAAATCCTCCAGCAAAAACCGGCTCAGTACCTGCGCTTCAATCAACACCAGCTCTCCCGTATCTATCCTTCTTCCTACCGTGTGGACTCCAGCAATTATAATCCTCAGCCTTTCTGGAACGCTGGCTGCCAGTTGGGTAAGAAGGAGTCTTAAAACCGTAGAACTGGAAAGGATATTGGAGTTCCCCTAGTCCAACCCTCCGCTCATTGCAATGATCACACACACATCTTAGTATCCCTGCAGGATGTGTATTCCACCTTTGCTTCAATGTTTCCAGCAAAGGAAAGCCTGCCACATCCCAAGGTTGTCTCTTCCGTTATCAGAGTTCCTACTATTGGAATATTTCTCCTTACAATGATTTGAAATGATTTGCTTTGACTTTGACTTTGATTTTGAGTTCCTGCATGGCAGAATGGGGTTGGACTGGATGGCCCTTGTGGTCTCTTCCAACTCTATGAGTCTGTGAAATATGCGTCTTGACAGTTTCCACCCATGAGTTCTAGTTTCCATCCTCTGGAACAAGAGAAAACAAAGAAGTCAGGGCAAAACTGGAGAATGCCCTGCTTCCTTGGAAATTTTATCCTAATATCTATTCCCAGGTAGACAACTTGAGACACTCATTTGCCAAAAGAAACACTGATGTAGCTTCTTCCTCCATTCAGTCCACTGTCCTCATAATTAGCTGATAGAAAGAAAAGTAGTCCTTCCTTCCTTCCTTCCTTCCTTCCTTCCTTCCTTCCTTCCTTGTTATTTCACCTTTAGTTGATGATGTGAGCTCTTACTTTTGTTTAATTTTAATTTTCTTTATTACGACCATTTGGTCAGCACAGGGTAGCTCTTACTTTTGTTTCACGGACAAGTGGAAGAAGTAGAAATGAAAGTAGATTTTTAATGTGTGTGTTTTTATGTGAGAGAAAGGAGTAGTAAACACACAGGGCAAATGTTGTTGCCTGTTGCATTTGCTGTTGGGTTACTACATTTGTTACTGTAGTTCTCAAGCTTTTTTTTTTTTAAACCAGATGTTGTTTGAGTTATCATGGAGGATTTACGGCAATCTCCAGCACCAGCAGTGACATTTGATTCCCAGATAGAGGGTGTGATGTTTCTGTTTCTTTGAAGTCGTAGGCTTTCATGGCCAGCATCCATAGTTTTTGGTGGGTTTTTTGGGCTGTGTGGCCATGTTCTAGAAGAGTTTCTTCCTGACGTTTCGCCAGCATCTGTGGCTGCCATCTTCAGACAATGGATTTCTGGATTTCTCTGAAGATGCCAGCCACAGATGCCGGTGAAACGTTAGAAAGAAACTCTTCTAGAACATGGCCACACAGCCCGAAAAACCCACAAAAAGCTATGTTTGTTTGTTTGTTTGTTTTCAAGCAGGTTACATTGCACCGTCTGCGCCCCAAGACTGTATGGTTCTGTATTAACCCTTTGACTGTGTTCCTTGACCATTTCTCCTCCTATCTGGTATTAATAGTGAGGAGTGAAAAAGTAATCAGGATATATTGCAAAGTCAGACTGAATAATTTCACTAAGAACCTCATTCCATTCCAAAAATTAGCTGAGATGCAGCAATAGATATTGTTTACCTCTCCATATGCCTTGAAGCACTTCTGTTTGTGAAGGAGACAGTTGTAAAAGCATGCCTTTTGTCACGCTGGAAAAATCCATTTGGTAAAAGGCACGCTTTTATGACCATCTCCTTCTGGAGAAAGAATGGAAGTTCTACAGCGTCGTGTGGAGAAGTAAGGAGAAAACCGCTTCTCTATCGCTGCATCTTGGATTACTTTTGTAATGCAATAAAGCTCTAAGGCTTCAGGGAAAACCTATCAATAAAATCATAATCCAGGTTTATACCCCACTATAGAGGCAGAAGATGAAGAAATGGAAAGATCCTATGCTGGAAGAAAATGATCATATACCAAAACAGGATATGTTCATAACCATAGGCAACTGGAACACAGAAGTAGGAAACAACCAAACTATAGGTGAATTTGGCCTAGGATCAAGAAATGAAGGAGGAAAGAAATTAGTAAATTAAGTGAAGTCAACAATTTGTGCATTGCAAGCACATTCTTCAGGCAGCCAAAGAGATGACTATATGGGTGGATGTCACCTGATGGCCAATATAAACGAATCAAATAGACTACATAGTTGGAAGCAAAAGATGGAGGAGCTCCATGCTTTCTGCAAAACATAACACCAGAAGCAGCTTGTGCAACAGACTATAAACTGCTATCAAACATAATAGGTAATGAAGGCAAAGCAAGGCAAGGCAAGGTAACTGTTCAATGATATTTTATGTATTTTGCAAGCTTTAGCACACTGATTTTTTACAAGGATAGTGGAAAGGGAGGAGATAGTCTCCCCTCTGTTTTCTGTGACACTTTGCAGTGGGATGATTCAGTTCTGTCCCTCAAAGTGAGAAAAAATGGCAAGATGTTATAAGTTTTCTCAGAGATATTCCACAGAATAATATTTTTAAATATATATATATATATTTCTCTCTCTCTCTTAATCTTTCTTTCAGTCACTCTCTGATTTCTCTGTGCTGAGCTTTGTGGCATCTGATGTCAAGGATGCTATTCATCATTTTTGCTCTCAGAAGTGGCTGTATCTCATTTTGAGCTGACAGTTATGCCTGAGCAATGCCTACTGACATTTATCTGCTGTTTTTCTCCCCCTTCCTCCCACCATTAATGTTTCAGTTGCACTAAACTATCAGTCCGAGGGGAGAATGCTTCAGCTCAACCGCGCCAAGTTCAATGCCAATGGGAATTGTGGCTATGTCCTCAAACCTGCATGTATGTGTCAAGGTAAGGAAAATGTGAAGCTCAACTTGAATGTGGGCAGCCTGTATTATGTGGGATCTGCAGCAATGTGTTCTATGCAAGAGACCTCTTTCATAGGCCTCATCTGGAATAACCCTGTGTCCAGTTCTGGTCACCACAATTCAAAAAGGATGTTGAGAAAGTGGAGCGTGTCCAGAGGAGGGCAACCAAAATGGTGGAAGGTCTGGAAACCCTATAAGGATTGGCTTAGGGAGCTGGGTATGTTTAGCCTGGAGAAGAGAAGGTTAAGAAGTGACATGACAGCCATATTTAAAGATGTGAAGGGATGCCATATTGAGGATGGAGCAAGCTTGTTTTCTACTGCTCGAGAGAATAGGACCTGGAACAACGGATGCAAGCTACAGGAAAATAGATTCCACCTCAACATTAGGAAGAACTTCCTGACAGTAAGAGATGTTCAACAGTGGAAGATGTTCCCTCGGAGAATGGTGGAGTCTCCTTCTTTGGAGGTCTTTAAACAGTGGCTGGATGACCATCTGTCATGGATGCTTTTGAGTTTGAGTTCCTGCATGGCATGGGGGTTGGATTGGATGGTCCTTGGGGTTTCTTCCAACTCTATGATTCTATGATCCGCAAATACAATAAAGTCTAGCTGTCCTCTAGTTCAGGGCTCTAGCCTGTCTGGCATTTCATAGAACCATAGGAACAGGGCCACAAAAGCCATCTAATTCATCTCCCTGGCATGCAGGAATGTACAACTAAAGCACTTCTGAAAGACAGCCATCCAATCTGAAGTTCATCACAAGCAGACAATGCCTCAAAGTCCTGCCCATCAGAAGTGAGATTCCTATGTTAGATAGCCCACGAATCTAGCCCAATGCGAAACAGCTGCCTATATTAGTGCTCCAGTGTGTTCTGTGTGAGATGTGGCATCTATTATTATTATTATTATTATTATTATTATTATTATTATTATTATTATTATTTCTATCCTGCCCTGTCTGAGCTTGGACTTAATTCTATGTTTGCCATGTGAACAGGTACCTTCAACCCAAATTCTGAAGATCCGCTGCTTGGCCAGATGAAGAAGCAGCTTGTGTTAAGAATAATCAGTGGACAACAGCTCCCAAAACCTCGGGATTCCATGCTTGGAGACAGAGGAGAGGTATGGAATTAGGGAAAGAAATAGATCAGTCTGGTTCTGGCAGTATTTGCTCTCTGGGATCTGACCACTATGTGTCAAGAGGACTATAGCATAACCTGTCAGAAGAGACATTACATCATCATCATCATCATCATCATCATCATCATCATCATCATCTTTATTTTTCTTACGTTTCCCCAATATTGGGTCCTAAGCTCTCTTACCAAAATTAAATATCAGTTTTTAACTTTAGTACAGCATCTTAATGATTGTATGGTGATCAGTGTGGGGTACTTTAGAAAATATTTATTCTAAACATTTTATAATTTTCTATTTTTGGAAGCTGCCTTGGGTCCCATCTTGGGAGAAAAGTGGCCTATAAATGAAGTCAATAAGTAATCATTCTGCAAAGGGATCTTGCAACACCCTTGAGACTAGTTAAAAGGTAGATGTTGGTAGCATGAGCTTTTGTAGACTTGAGCCTATTTGCTCAGGTGCAAGAGGTGGAATGGAGGGTCCAGGGACAGACTAGGGAGTTTTTTGCACAGATAAAAAACCCGACTTGCCTTTCCCGGTTTGAATCCTCTTCTGGGATGCAGCTGGGTATTATCACACCAAAGTCACCACCGATTCTGCCGGCCGAGTGCAACCGGGCTGCATCCCAGGTCCCAGGCGCATTTTGGCTGCCATTTTTCCAAGCCACTTTACAACTTTGAAAAGTGGTGCCTGGGACCCAGGATGCAGCCAGGCTGCATTCGGCTGGCAGCATCAGTGGCAACTTTGGCGTGATACTATCCGGCTGCATCCCGGAAGAGGATTCAAACCAGGAAAAGTAAGTTGGGGTTTTTTAGCTGTGTAAAAAACTCCTTAGATAAGCAGGCTGTGTGCAAGAATGTGAGTATGGAGATAAAGTGACAAGTGTAGTTTTAACATGGTTGTTGGGGGACAAAGGCAGGAGGAAGGCTGTTGCCTAAAGCCAAGGTTAGTAGATAACCATATGAATAAGTATTGGGATGTAGTGTTGGAACCAGGAAGAAAATAGGATCAACTGGCCAAGAGAGTCCCCATGAAGCTATGGGGTTAGCTAGTGTGATGATGTGTGTAGTGTCCCAGGAAACCATTGTCTCTGTTCAACCCTGTCCTGAGTCTATGCAAGCTCATGCTACCAGCTTCTGTCTTTCAGTTAGTCTCAAAGGGGAAAAGGAATGATTTGAATCTCTTTGTCTGGTGTATTGGTCTGTCTGTCTATATTAATGTATAAGAGAGAGGGGGGCATGTTTGGATGTCAAAGTAAGCCTTTTTTAAAAATTCATGGAAAAGCAAACAAGGCAGTGCATGCTGCTGGCTCACACTCACTTGACTGCCCTGGTGGTGCAATGGTTAAATGCCAGTGCTGCAGCCACAAGATTGTGAGTTCGAACCCAGGGCTCCAAGGTTGACTCAGCCTTCCATCCTTTCATCGGTTGGTAAAATGGGTACCCAGTTTGTTGGGGGCAATTGGCTGACAGATTGTAAACTGCTTTGAGAGTGCAGAGTTCACTATGAAGCGGTATAGAAATGTAGATGATATTGCTGTTGCTATTGACTGCTTCTGCCATTGCTAGACAAGTCATGGACTCTCCTTTCACAGTATGTGGGACATTGGAATGAGGAACCCTGGCTTGTTGATAAGCCAGAGTCATTTTGCAAGAAAAGACAATGGTTATGAAAAGAAAAAACAAGCTTATGATTCTGATTTGTTCAGAGACAAACAAGCCAGGTTTGGACATCGCATTAAAGAAACAGTTGTCAGAAAATCCTGGCTTGCAGTGGGGAGCCAAGCATGTGCAATTGAGCAATGTGCTCCAATGTTTTCGCTTGTTCACAGTAACTCAAAGGTTTGCTGTTGTTGTTGTTGCTGCTGTTGGTGGTGGTGGTGGTAGTGCAGTAGTTCATAGAATCATAGAATCATATAGAGTTGGAAGAGACCACAAGGGCCATCCAGTCCTGCAGGAACTCCCAATCAAAACATTTACTGGTTAAATGCCAGTAGTGCAACCACAAGGTTGTGAGTTCGATCTCAGAGGGCTCCCAGGTTGACTCAGCCTTCCATCCTTGTGTAGGTCGGTAAAATAAGACCCCAGCTTGTTGGGGGCAATTGGCTTCTACATTGTAAACCACTTAGAGAGTGTTGAGTTCACTATGAAGCGGTATGGAAATGGAAATGCCATTGCTATTGCTACTCTGGTTTACTGTGACATCTGAACATAGCTACCCAGAGAATGAGAGAGAGAGAAAATATGTCTCCTACCACTTACATTTCATTTTTCAAAAGCTGTAGTAGATGGTTTAAAATGGACATCCAGTTTTTTCCTCCCTCCTAACTGCAGAGGGAGAAGGAGACTACAGCTTCATTTTGGGAACGGATTATGTAACATGTTTCTTTCCCCAAGATGAGCAGGTGCTTGGTCCTTTCTCTTTGTGCAGAAAGAGCCGAGTGTGCTTTATTGTCCACAGGGTGCCTTTGGGGAGATGGTTGAGCTCTGCCAAGACGTTCAATCAATTCAACAGGGCTCCTATTCATGTCACCTCTCTGGAAAAGAGGGAAAAAACACACAACTCCAAAAGAAGGGAGTTTAAAACCCACATAAAGTTTCTGAGGTTGTCAGCCAAGATGGATGGGACTTCCTTTAGAGCACCTCCTGGACTCTGTTTGTGCAATGTTCTGCTAGCATCCCCCAGCCCTTCCAGCAAAGTGTATTTTCTTTCACGGTTTTTCGCTGGGTGGAAATTTGGGAAAGGGCTATGTGGGTGGTTTCTCGTCCCTACCCCCAGCCGCCGACTGGCCTGCCAAGGGAAAAGCACTGTCAAAGATGCACTCTGGAGGTATTATCTAGCTGTGAGGGCAATTCTTTTTTACTTCTAGGAAGATTTGGTATCTATATTAAGCAGGGTGCAGTGGTTCTGCTGCAACGCAAGCTTGTGGTGCAGACAGAAGAAACTGAATGGTCTTGCAAGGTTATTTTAAAAATCCACTTATGTTTATTGTCTCAGGAAATCCATCTTAGGGTAGGAAAAGAGGCAGGCAAAAGACGTTGATCTAGACTTGGTTGCAAGAGCCCCTTAAATCTGGGTCTCATGTGTTGGGGGGTAAACTAGCAGCCATTATGGGGATTGTAGCCCCATGTTAGAGCCAGCGTGGCATAGTGTTTTGAGTGTTGGATTGCGACTCTGGAGACCAGGGTGGTAGACTTCAAAGATATAGCCATGTTAGTCTATAGAATCAGTATGTAGAGAGATCTTGTAGCACCTTTGAGAGTCACTGAAAGAAAGAAGTTGGCAGCATGAGCTTTCCTAGTCTTAAGTCTGCTTCCTCGGATGCAATAGTATGTAGAGAGATCCTGATGCACCTTTGAGACTCACTGAAAGAAAGAAGTTGGCAGCATGAGCTTTTGTAGACTTGAGTCTACTTGAAGAAGTAGACATGTCTCCAAAAGATCATGCTGCCAACTTCTTTCTTTCAGTTAGTCTAAAAGTGCTTCATGGTTTCTCTGCATTCTGGAGACCAGTGTTTGATTCCCAGCACAGCCATGAAGCCTACTGGGTGACCTTGGGCAAGTCACAATCTCTCAGCCTCAGGAGGAGGCAATGGCACACCTCCTCTGAACAAATCTTGCCAAGAAAATCCCATGATAGGATCACCTTGGGGTCTCCATAGGTCAGATATGACTTGAAGGCATGCGACAATGAACAACAAAACCCCATGGATGCTCTCTTCCCAGACGAAGGGAACAGAGGCTAACTCACTTCTTGGTGAAGAGAGAGGTGACTTCAACAGGTCGAAAGGAATAAAAAGGCTTTGTGTGTGTGTATGTGTGCCTTCAAACCACCTGTTGACTTATGGTGACCCATGTATTCTGTAGAGTTTTCTTAGGCAAGGAATACTCAGAGGTGGTTTTATATAGCCTCAGCACCCGGCATTCATTGGCAGTCTCCCATCCAAATGCCAGACTTAGCTTCCAAGATCAGACAGGATCTGGTGCCTTTAGAGTACACAGACCAAAGAAATATCCAGAAAGGTGAAACAAAGGATAGACGTTCTCTAATTTTCCCCTCTCCTACATTTCTTTGCATGTTGTCGAGCAAAAGCAGAAATGCCAAAGCCCATATAATATTTAGTGCGACTTGAAACACATCTCTCTTTTGATAGATTCTTTCCTGGTTTCTTTTGTGACCCCACAACCTTCTGTGCTTTCCATCTGTATCAGGAATTGGCCTTTTAGGAAACTTTTAATGTACCGTGGATTTATTTCCTCTGGAAGACAGGGAGATACTATGGGAAGTAAATACTTGGACTGACAATTTTTTTTAATGTTTTAAAAAATGTCTTCTGTATTTCCAGATTATAGATCCCTTTGTGGAAGTGGAGATCATCGGATTGCCCATGGACTGCTGTAAAGAGCAGACAAGAGTTGTGGATGACAATGGTAAGACTCCCCATCTCCCCTCTTCTACATTTTCTACAGAAGTCTTCCTTTCCTGGGGGAAATAAGTTAATATTCAGTATACATGTATTCATATGGCATGGTGAGGAAAATCCTTTCTTATGCAGGCTGCTATTAATTGCTTTTGCTCCAATGTTTGTCCTCACAAACACAATAAAGCCTCATCTGTCTGATTTGCAGGTTTCAATCCGATGTGGGAAGAAACCCTGGTGTTCTCCATCTGCATGCCAGAGATTGCCTTGGTTCGGTTCCTGGTCTGGGATCATGATCCCATCGGAAGGGACTTTATTGGACAGAGAACAATATCCTTTACAAGCATGATGCCAGGTAAGGTGGTTGGTTCTGATGGTGCTTATTGTCACTCTTTTTACAAGATGGGATCATAGAGGAACCATTGGTGGATGGGGGTGCCTTGCCATGTTCCTTTTTATTTTGGTGGTGTTGCTAACCCAATGGGGAATCATCTTTTTATTCGCTGTAGTATATTATGGTGTTGTGGTTTGATTGTTGGACTAGGACACTGAAGACCATGGTTCAAATGCCTGCTCCTCCATGGAAACCCATTGGGTGACCGTGGGCAAGTCACAATCTCTCAGCCTCAAAGGACGCCAAAGGCAAACCCCCTCTCAAGAAAGCTCATGCTCCCAACTTCTTTCTTTCATTGAGTCTCAGAGGTGCTCCAAGATCTCTCTACAGACTGATCCTATAGACTAACATGGCTATATCTTTGAATTCTTTCTTTCATTGAGTCTCAAAGGTGCTCCAAGATCTCTTTACATACGGATCCTACAGACTAACATGGCTATATCTTTGAATTCTTTCCTTTATTTAGTCTCAAAGGTGCTCCAAGATCTCTCTACGGACTGATTCTACAGACTAACGTGGCTATATCTTTGAATTCTTTCCTTTATTTAGTCTCAAAGGTGCTCCAAGATCTCTCTAAATACTTATTCTACAGACTGACATGACTATATCTTTGAATTCTTTCTTCCATTGAGTCTCAAAGGTGCTCCAAGATCTCTCTACAGACGGATCCTACAGACTAACAGGGCTATATCTTTGAATTCTTTCTTCCATTGAGTCTCAAAGGTGCTTCAAGATCTCTCTACAGACTGATCCTACAGACTAACAGGGCTATATCTTTGAATTCTTTCTTTCATTGAGTCTCAAAGGTGCTCCAAGATCTCTCTACAGACTGATCCTAGAGACTAACAGGGCTATATCTTTGAATTCTTTCTTCCATTGAGTCTCAAAGGTGCTCCAAGATCTCTCTACATACGGATCCTACAGACTAACAGGGCTATATCTTTGAATTCTACCTTCATCCAGTGGCATTCTTAAACTCTTAAGCACATCCCTAGTTATTTCCACTGTAAGTGAATAATCACCAAGCATTCCAGCAGACAGGGAAATAAAATTCAAGCGATATATATCTATGGAGACCCTGTGAAGGGTCTGGCCTGTGTCGAATCCCTCCCAACAGGACCCACACCTGCCTCTGGGTCTGTGCCTACTTGCAAGGCTCCCTACAACATATGGGCACCTTGCTCCACCTTCCAACACTCCCTGCCCTCCCAACATAAATTATGATGACTGGCACTTCGGTAGTTGGCGCTTGCATTTTACAGCTTCCAATTTGTACAGCCCCAGCTCAGCGGGAGGGATCTCAAAGTCAATGGGGTGTGCTTCAAAGCCTTTTTGAAAGCAACCAGAGCCTCTCTTGGTCTCATTTTTGTTGGCAGTTCACCAGCAGCTGCAATTAGCCTATAATGTTAAAAGCAAGCTGATGGCTGAGTTTCTAAAAAATCCAGGGCCTCCTTTTAATACATTTCCCCCTGCCACTCTGTACATTCCCCCCATCCGTTATTTTTGTGCCTTTTTTCAACTCAGATAAAAGTGCCCTGTGTTGTTGTTGTTGTTGTTTGGTTTGTTTTTCCCCCCTCCTCCTTCTTCTCCGTCTTCTTCAAAAGCAGAGGAAAGTTGGCAAGTAGAAACGCTTTAAAGTGGGGGAAAGAATCCATCTGGCTTTTACAAAAAAAAAGATGAGGAGGGGGAAAATAAATGAAAGAAGTTCTGATTATGAAATTAATAATGGCTTCCAAGGGAGCAGTGAATCTATTAGAAATTCTGAGATTGACGGCTGCAGTAATAAAAGAAGAATGGTGCTCTTTGATAAGCGGGAAAGAGGGTTGGCTCTGGGCTCTGCAAACAGGCCTCTTCCCAAGCAAAGAGGGAGGTGGCAGCAAGGTACAAAGTCCTTTTAATAAAAAATATAGGCAGCTAGCAGGCTTTCATGTGAATTTTTTTGACCTCCACTGGTTCTGTGTGTGTGTGTGTGTGTATGTGTTGCTCATTTGCGTCATCTGTTGTGCTTTGCTCTCTGGCGGTGGTATGAAGATGGAGAAGGCATCATACCCTACAACAGTTTTGCAGATGAAAACCAAGACAGCTTATGGCCAAGCAACATCCGAGCTGTGGCTAAGATAGCAATAGTAAATAATCTGGAAAGACACACAAGCTGTGAGAGGCTGCAATCGTTTGCTTTTGCCCGAGCCTACTGGAAAGGGCATGATTCTGCCCCTCGGTTCTGCTCCCCGCTGCTGGGTTGACTGGGTGCACTTTGCATTTTCCTTTTGCACAGTAGTTATGATGACACCAGCTGGACTTACAATCTTGCAACTGCTGATGATTCCCATTTAGTGTTGTTATCAATTGAATGGGACTCTAAAAATCTACCCTTTCAGTCTAGAAAGACTTCAGATTAAGGGTTTCTGAGGTGCTGGGAAATCTCCCAGTCACAAGCTACCTTGAGACAAGAGATCTCCCAGTGATCTCCCAGTCACAAGCTACCTTCAGACAAGAGATCTCCCAGTGATCTCCCAGTGATCTCCCAGTGATCTCTCAGCCACAAGCTACCTTGAGACAAGAGATCTCCCAGTGATCTCCCAGTCACAAGCTACCTTCAGACAAGAGATCTCCCAGTGATCTCCCAGTGATCTCCCAGTGATCTCTCAGCCACAAGCTACCTTGAGACAAGAGATCTCCCAGTGATCTCCCAGTGATCTCCCAGTCACAAGCTACCTTCAGACAAGAGATTTCCCAGTGATCTCCCAGCCACAAGCTACCTTCAGACAAGAGATCTCTCCAGATCCCTTTTCCTGACATGTCCTATGACCAGGAGAGCATTGCGGTCATCATTTCCCAGACCGAAAAGTTAGGATTTAGGGAGGTGGCATTGTCCAATCTAACTACAACGATGGCGCTCCATCACTGAAGTTAAATCTAACAGTGTTGTAACTTGGCCAATGTTCTTAATTACTTTCTTAAATTTTTATTTTTAAAAACCTTAAAAGATGGGGAAATGGCCATCCAACCTGCTGCCCCCAAATTGCTTCCGTAAAATAATATTTTGGAAATACTGACTCAACACTTAACAGTACAGCAAAAATATCCATAACCCGTTGGTGCCAGAATGAAAACGTAAACCAGGGTATTTGCCGAGCACATTAGTGCCGATACGAAAATGAAGACAAGGTTGTTTACTGCCTTATTATCCCAAAAATTAACATGCCGCAGCTAACGTTGTTACCTGTGACATGGTACATCCAAGCTCTGGTCTTGCTTTGAATGTCTAGAGTTGCACAAAATGGCCTTCCTCCTCGATGGAGTTGCAAAGCTCAGTCTAGGTCCAAGTCAGTCGTCCACTCACTTCCCTTGCTATGCTTTCTTGTGTTTTCAGGCTATCGACACGTCTACCTGGAGGGCATGGAGGAGGCGTCCATCTTCGTTCATGTAGCAGTCAATGACATATGCGGTAAGGTGAGTAACTGTGGGACCTGAGGCTTGAAGATTTGTTCCTTTCAATGAGAAGTGCTTGGCAAGAGGTTGACTCGAGGTTGCCTTCTTTGAGAACTTCTGGTCTTTTTAGGTAACATGAGAACTCTTTGCAGTCACAATGTTCTGTGAGTTGGTGTGGTGTAGCAATGGCAGAATGCTTTCACTCAACTTTGCTAAAATCAGGGCTGAGATCCTCCGCTGGAAGTCATACCTACATCCCACAGCTATGATACTCCTCTTGGTGAAACCCCCCCAAACCCACCTTTGGAGTGGGACAGCCCTCCTCCATCCCAGATAGTCAGGGTAACCAGATATCATAATCGAAAGGAGGACAAGGCACCGCAAAATGTCGGACAATCAAGAAGAAGGTAGGGGATTGCCTAATAAAAGCTAGAAAGACTAATAGATATGTAGAAACTCAATGTCATATGTTTTATTTACAACTGTATTACATGTGTTGTATTTTATGATGTATTCGACCGTATCTTTGTGATGAACTGAGCTTCGCAAAAGTGCCTTGCTGGCTTGCAAGATACTTATAAAAATTATTATTATTATTATTATTATTATTATTATGAAACTTGGAGCAAGACAACTGCTTAAAATTGTACTTGGCTAGCAACAATTGACTGAATCTACATTTAATTTATTCTTTTTCATTGGTTCATTGTACTGAAATGAAGTGGGGAAAAATCATTTGCATTGTCCTCAAGTAGCCCATTGCCTAACATGTTTGCTGTCCTTTTTCCCTCCAAGAAGCAAATATAACCCAAACTCTGGGGGCAAGTCTTGTCTGATGCTGCTCCTAGGAAAAAAAGAGTTTTAGAAGGATCCATTCAATCCCTTTATTTGCAGTGAGGACAAGCTGCCAAGTAGACACAATTCTCGAAGAGGAACAGCCAACTTGGTGTTGCTCAATGGGCTTCTTAGTTAGGCTCAAAATGGAAGACATTTTGGAATCCTTCCTGGACAGGAAGTGGAAATGTAGGGCATGTCCTGGTAAAGGAGGACATGTGGTTACCTTGAAGATAGTGGAAAACAGAGAGAACAACAGAGAGGCATCCATCTATTTTCCTTGACCTGGATGTGACAGGTATTCTCTGGGAATACTAGACATTTTCCAGTGGTCCCTGGGCATAATAATAATAATAATAATAATAATAAAAATAAAATGTATTTGTACCCCGCCCCTCTGCATAGCAATAGATGGATGCTTCTCTACATTTCCTTCTGTTCACACAGGAATGGCCATCTCTGGAAAGTTAGGTTTAGGGAAGGCAGTTGTTGTTGAGTGACCAGTTCTGATACAATTTTGACTTCCACAATGACCAAAAAACTGGGTTAGATTGGACTTATGCTATCGCAGCATTAACAGAATGCCAGTTGAGGTTTTTCTCAATGTTTCTTGTACTTTCGGGGGCCTCTGCTCTTGGCTGAAAGAATACAAGGGTACACAATGGGCACCAATGCTATGCCAACACTTAGAGAAAACAATGGAGTTTATCACACAGGATGAATCCCGTGCAGAAACGAGATTTCAAGTGAAAACAACCCGCTTTTGCGGGTCACACGACATTCGAGGTTAACCTGAACGGGTTGTTTTTCAGACGACGTTTGGGTGAAAGAGAAATAATGCAAAAATAGCCCGAATGAAAAGCCGACAAACCCTGCTTCTTCTTTTTTTACTTTTGGGAACTTCAGAAAGTAAAAAGGAGCGGGTTTTGGTGACTTTCTGTTCAGGATAATGTCACGTTATTTCTCCTTTTACACAAATATGTCTGAAAAACAACCCGCTTTTGTGGGTGTTTTTTCGGATTTTTAAATCCCGTTTCTGCACAAGATTTAAGCAATTTGCCTCCGTGTGTTAAGGTCCAATGTTTGATCAATATGTTTCTTTGCAGTCTGGTATATGTAGCTGTATCTCCATGATAGAGAGTCTAATGCCAGCTTTCTTTGGGGGATTCATAAACATAACGTGCCAGGCAATATCCCACTTTCCATTGGTACTGTGCCTACCGAATAAAGCATATTCGGCCATCTGTCGGGGATGCTTTAATTGGGAGTTCCTGCATGGCAGGGGGTTGGACTGGATGGCCCTTGGGGTCTCTTCCAACTCTATAATTCTATGATTCTATGGCCCAGTGGCATAGAGGGGAAGCAGTGATGGTGGGGGACTAAAAAGAAGTAGTAAGACATTAAAGCAAGAGCAATGAACAGGAGTTAATGTGCCAGCTTGTGCATAGAAATGCAGGATTCAATTAGTGGATCCTATGAATGCAAACAATTCTAAGAGACCCAATTAGCAATCTTAATCAGTAGTTAATTTCTCCACACACACACACACACAAAAATACAAAAAATGTACTACTTGCAAAATATCCCACATATCCATGCAAACTATAAATATGTGACCTCTTCATGGGTACATAGATGCAGGACTATATACAGAAGCTTTCTGTATGGACATAATTGGAAGAAGGGAATGAATAGGAACAGGATGAAAAAGCAGGACTTGTCCTTTCGGCGAGTCACGAAAAGTCCATGAGAATTTTGCGATGGAGGAACACACAAAACCTCTTCTGCCTTTGAAAGCCTTCCAGGAAATACTGGAATTTGGGATTACCCAAAGAAACTGGCCAGGATGCTGAAGCTAGGAAAAAGGAAGCATTATTTCAAGTGTTGTTCATTAGTCTTTGGAATTTGTTGCTAGAAGTAGTGGCGAGGATCATTGGGTTAGATGGCTTTGAAAAAGGAATTTGGAGCAATTCATGGAGTTGCAGATCTTCCTTCCTTCCTTCCTTCCTTCCTTCCTTCCTTCCTTCCTTCCTTCCTTCCTTCCTCTGCACTGCTGATCAATAAACAAATGAGCACAATATACAATAAAAATACCTTTCATAACCATAATCCACAGGCAAGCAACCTATTTTATTACGACTAACTAGAATTCCAGGCTAAAAATTCCTGAAAAAAGTACAAACCATCTTCTATAGGCAAGATCTTCCATAAGCAGCCCTTCTGGGCATCAACCACCAACTCATTGACTTCAATAGCACAAAAAGAATGCAAAGGTAGATAAAGCCCACCTCAAACAAGTTAAACTCAACTAACCAGTAGACTGGTCACATACCCTCCAGCATTTCACGGATGAAAACCAGGACTCATGTAGCCAAACATCAGAGTGAGGTCCAAGTGGCAAAAACTATTGAGAGAGGACATAAAAGTTAGGAGAAGCTGAAGCAGTTTGCTTTTGTCTGAGCCTTTTGGG
The DNA here is from genome assembly GCA_026167975.1 of Phrynosoma blainvillii. Classification (NCBI taxonomy): domain Eukaryota; kingdom Metazoa; phylum Chordata; class Lepidosauria; order Squamata; family Phrynosomatidae; genus Phrynosoma; species Phrynosoma blainvillii. Next base: position 2,124,356 of record JANUYF010000015.1, read on the forward strand.
AAGGGTGAGGTTCTACCCATCCTCTCCTCCCAATTGACTTTGGTGCAAAATATTATTTGAACTTTCTGCTCAGTTTGTAGCCACTGACATCATCATCATCATAATCATAATCATCATCATCATCAAATTTATTTGTATCCCCCCTCTCTGTAAAATACAACCGGGGCGGCTTACATGATAAAACGAACAATCCCCTCCCCTAATAGCCCACCCTCCAAAAAATACAATTAAACGATCAAGTTTAAAAACATGCTTAAAAATAACAGACTACAATAAGTTACAGCAAATGACAAATCAATAAAATAGATTAAAATAGCTGTGGCGGAAATCAGGGACAGGCATAACTATTTTTGGAGGCTCAGGAAAGGCCTGCCGGAAGAGATCCATCTTTTTTAAAGCTGTTTAAGGTGGTCAAGTGAAGGATCTCATCTGGCCGGCCGTTCCAAAGTCTCAAGACAAAGGGGAGAAGTAGAAAGAGGAGTGAGAAGCTGGGACCTTTTACATGGAGTTGAAAAAGTGGGAAGATGGAGGATTAATTGTGACTATGGGTCCTTCTTGGCCAGCTGCTAGGAGAGCAATATCAGGTGTCTTCTTTTGGTGTAAGGGCACCTAGGAAGATCATTCCATGAAGAGGAAAGTGGTGGCATCTTGTTCCTCCCAGCTAGGGATGCCATTTGTCCCAGAAAACCGGGAAAATCACAGATTGAAAGGAGTAAAAAATAAATGTCCTGGCCAGTTTATCCAGCAGCTCCTGGATTCTTCCTGCAACAACGTACATCAATCTCTCTCACATACACACACACAGGAACACTCTCTCTGCTGGAAAAAAAGACCCATGTCATTTGATCTATATATATACTAGATTAACTCTATATAGTAGATCAGGGGTAGGCAACCTTTCCCCTTTAAGGGCCGAGGGACTTCAGCTCCCAGAATCCCAGGAGCTATTAGCCAACATGGGACTATTGGCCAACATGACTGAGGCTTCTGGGAGCTGAAGTCCCTCGGCCCTTAAAGGGGAAAGGTTCCCTACCCCTGTAGTAGATATATAATAGATTAACTCTCATCCATTAGGGTCATTCTTAACATTCAGTACAACATGGCCGGTGTAAGTTGCACTTACTGTATACACTCATGTATAAGGCTAGAAATTTTTAGTAAAAAAAAATTGACTTCAAAAAGCTGGGTTGACTTATCCATGGGTCAATGTAAGTACTGTATTTTAACTCTTTCCCATCTCTGAGCAGAGTGGCAAAAGATAAGCACTTGTCCATCCCAGGAGCACCCAAAAGAAGCACAAAACCCCTCTACTCTTTCCACCATGATGCCATTTCTGGCCTTTTTTGAATGCTTGGGTGGGAAAATGGCAGTGGTGGCACCTCTTTGGTGCTTCCCCTCAAAGAAGTAACAAGAGGAATCAGGATTAGAAGGATCTGAATAAGACGTTTATGTATGAAGACAGTAAACTTCATCCTTTACATCCTTTGCCCCTAAGTTTTACCCTCGACGTTTCCATGGGTCATATCAAAATCCATAATTTTGGCCCCAAAACGTGACCTTGACTTATACATGAGGTCGACTTATAGTTGAGTATATAGTCACCTCTCCATTCTCATGGGGGATCCATTCTGGACCCACACACACACACACACAAAACCCCCAGAAAATCGTGGATATTCGAGTCCCATTGGCTTGAATGGAGGTGTGCACACACCCCATTTTGGGCACACATCCCATTTTGTCCCCCTCCATTCGCCGCCTGTGAACGGGCAAGGGGTGCGGACTTGAAAATGGAGGAGTGACTGTATATGGTAATCTTACAAACTGATGTCCATGGGGGGGGGGGGGGATCAAAGTGTCTTGACCAAGCACATACCTCTAAAAAGTACAATTGGTACAAGAAACCTTAAACTACAGAAATAGGCAATCAAACAAGGTTAAATGCCTAAAATGTGTTGGTTTTTTTTGGTGTGTGTTCCTTCTCGGTAGGGGACAGATAGCCATCTATCGGGGATGCTTTGATTTTGAGTTCCTGTATGGCATGGGGTTGGACTGGATGGCCCTTGTGGTCTCTTCCAACTACAATTCTATGATTCTATGATAATCCACCCAATCCAATTCTGTATACTTTTGGCCTGATTTTGTGGAAGAGGATGATAGCAACCCTGCTCCCACCTCCAAGTCACACACTCTCAGACTCAGGGGAAGGCGACGGCAAACCTCCTCTGAACAAACCTTGCCAAGAAAACCTCAGGATAGGTTCGCCTTAGGGTCACCACAAGTCAGAAATGACTTGAAGGCACACAACCACCACCCTCACCACCACTCCCATCTCTCCCTGTAGCCAGCAAAAAGGGTTCCCAAGTTATCCTGGGACTGATGCATATCCCATTGTAATGCACATGGGTTAAAACCTAGCCTTTGGGTTTGGGAGGTATCCTTTTGCACCAACACCATCCCGCATATGCATCTGTACCTGTTTGTACATAGCTCAAAGGTTGCACTTTGGGGATAATGAGTGAAAAATCAGGAGGCACATCAGTGATGCAGAAAGGGATGCGCGCACACACGCACATCTGTATATCTTCTCCAAAAGGAAGAGTTCTCACCCGCCCTGCTGTTGCTGCATAGTCCTAATTAAAGGCAAGAAAATGTGTCAGGAGATTGTAATGAGGGCAGGGGAAAAAACATACTGAAAGGAACAAGCAAGCTTCTGTCTGGGTTCAAAGCAGTCCAGGAGAAGCCAGGGAGCATCCGGCTCCAGATGCTCTGGATCCTGAAGGCAAGAAGGAAGAACTGGAGCGTTGCATGGCAACGTGGGCAATGGAGCCAGGCATGTGCGATCTTCGCAACAAGGGAAACCAAGAGGGGAAAAGTTACCTACTTTAAGCTAACATTACCCTTGATTTCTCTCCTCTTGCATCCTACTCCCCCGTGGTATTTTTCCGCTTCCATTAACCTCTATGCAGTTTGGAAGTCAAACAGAACAAAAACTTTGCTCGCTTTGCTTCATTCCAACTTCATTCTACGCATTCCACGTTATTTCTCTGTTTGCTTGGTGCTAAGGCAGAGTTATATTTGCCCGTGGCAATGCCCTTCTTGGTCTTGGAGGCTTTGACTATCAACAACTTGGGTGAAAGACTAGAGGGCACGCTTGTCGAATTTGCAGACGACACCAAGTTAAGAGGAGCAGCTAGTATCTCAGAGGAGAGGATCAAAATTCAAAATGACCTGAATAGGTTAGAAAGCTGGACCAAAACTAACAAAATGAATTGCAACATGGAGAAATGTAAATGCACTTAGGGAGAAAAAATGAAATGAATAGATATAGGATGGGGGACACCTAGCTTAACAAGACTACATGTGAAAGGGATCTAGGAGTCCTAGTAGACCACAAGTTGAACATGAGTCAACAGTGTGATGCTGTAGCTAAAACAGTCAATGCAATTCTAGACTGCATCAATAGAAGTATAGTGTCTAGATCAAGGGAAGTAATAGTTCCACTCTATTCTGCTTTGGTCAGACCTCACCTGGAATAAGACTGTGTCCAGTCTGGGCACCACAATTCAAAAAGGATGTGGAAAATCTGGGGCATGTCCAAAGAAGGGTGACCAAAATGGTGAAGGGTTTGGAAACCATGCCCTATTAGGAGAGATTTAGGGAACTGGGTACGTTAAGCCTAGAGAAAAGATGGTTAAGGGGAGATATGATAGCCTTGTTTAAGTATTTGGAGGGGTGTCATATTGAGAATGGTGCAAGCTTGTTTTCTGCTGCTACAGACACTAGAACACGGAACAATGGATGCAAGCTACAGGAAAAGAGATTCCACCTTAACATTAGGAGGAACTTCCTGACAGTAAGAGCTGTTTGACTCCCTTGGAGTTTAGTGGAGTCTCCTTCTTTCGAGGTCTTTAAACAGAGGCTGGATAGCCATCTGTCGGGGATGCTTTGATTAAGAGTTCCTGCATGGCAGAATGGGGTTGGACTGGATGGCCTTTGTGGTCCCTTCCAACTCTATGATTCTATGCTTCTATATGTGTTCTTCCTCTCTAATAAATGTTGCCAGTCTTGACCACACTCTGACATTGCTTGGACTAGATGTGTCCCGGTTTTCATCGATGAGGTTTTGGAGGATATACACTCAAGTTTTACTTCTGCATGCACCACTTCAGACTTACCCATCTTTCATTTGCAGACAATTTTCTGCAAACCCTAAGGAGATGGGCTAGACAGGGTTGACAGTGCTTTGCAGAAGGAACCCCTCGTGTGTCTCAGCGCAAGGCAGATTCCTGGCCGATTTTCTTCCTATAATAATACCTCATTTGATCTCGTCCCCATGTAATTCCTGCTCTCTTTGATTTATCGGTTTCCACCTCACTCGCTCTCTGATGGATAGTTTTAATTTACAGCTGATGGACACTTCTCTCTAAACCCTGGCAGTAATTTGGGGGCTTCTTGGATTCCCATTTGAACTCTGCCATGACCTGTCAATCCCTTCCTAAGAGCATCACACAAGGCCTCGGTTGTATCTTGTGAACACATTCTCGGGTTCCCCCAACCTACCCTGCTCCGTTTTCAATTTCCCAAGCTGATTTGTTTTTTGATTGCTTTATATCATTGCTTCATGTTCTCCGAATCTATTACTTCCCCCTTGTTGCTTCTCATTACCACCACTTCCTCGCTTTTGGCTCACTTGAAGTCAATATATCAATTAATGACTCTCATCTTGCTACAGAAAAGAGATCCTTTTTTGCAATGAAGTTCCCACACAGTGCTAAAAAATAATAATGCTAAACCCCATGAAAGGTTTGTCTTAGGGCCACCATCAGTCATGAATGACTGGAAGGCACAGAACAAAAACAAGGCTAACCTATCATAGGGATTTCTGGGCAACTTTCTTCAGCGGCGTTTGCCATTGCCATCCACTGAGACTGAGAGTGTGTGACTGGCCCAAGGTCATCTTACCATGGCCAAGCAGGGATATGAATTTTGGTCTCCAGAGTCATAGTCCAACACTCAAACCACAACACCATGCTGGCTTGAAATACCAAATTCTAAATCCTTCTCTCCAAGCTGCCAATCCTAGGAGTCCACAGAATGTTGCCATGTCAGTTTAAAGTGGAATCAAAGCACTATCATTTTGTAGTGTGAAAGGGCCTAGCTAGGGCCATCAGAGACTTTTCCCTCTACACCAAGTTGAATCCTTCAGAGACATGAGTTTGGAAGAAATCTGGCTTCTGCCAGAGGCAGAGTTACAACGATGGTGCTCATGACTATCTAGCTGAAATCCAAGATTTCGGGGGAAAGTCCTTGCTGTTCCTCAACTGGCTACAGGTTTTTACTTCTGTCTGCCAATATTATTTAGCATATCTAGATCCATTTCAGTCCATCTTCAAACCTAGTTGTATGCTAGCAATACCCATGGTCAGCCTGGTAGACACAAGGACCATATCTCCAGTGGTTTGGCTGGACCTCTTACTTGGTTTCAATATTGCTGATGATGCTACTGCCATAACTGAGCACAGTGATTCCCAAATTCTGGTCTTCCAGATGTTTTGGATTTCAGCTCCCAGAATCCCAGACCATTGGCCAAGATGGTTGAGGCTGCTGGGAGCTGAAGTCCAAAACACCCGGAAGACCAGAATCTGTGAATCAATGATCCAGCAGTTGACCTTTCTAGGAGGGTGAGACTCAGATGTTGGTAGTAGGGAACGTTGTTGCATTGGCCACCAACCTTTGATGTGCCTCAGGACTTGTGGTCTCATTAAACTCTATGATTCTATGACTTGTCCCCTTTGTCTTGCATATGATCATTTGGAAGAGGAAGGATAATTTCACTTTGAGGGACAGACATTCTTATTTGGGGGTCAATGCCCTCATTTTGCCCCTGGCCGGAGGGCTTTGGAGCTTCATGTAGTTCAGAGGTTGCACTTTGCCCATCCTTGCTCTAGAAATGTCACCCTCCACTGACCGCCTTCTCCACTGGGTCCTCCTTCTCCAAGCGTCCTTGAACTCTGGGGACAATCCATCCATTTCAATGGCTCACAATGTAGTGCCAATCCATTAATTAAAGTAGCACCATTAAATCTGCCGCTAGGTCAGCCAGCTAGGACAGGCTCTGAACAAAGCACCAGAAAAGATTTAAGGCCCAGAAGGGGAATTAATGGCGGACGCATCTGAAGCTTCTCAAGGATTCCAGGTGCCAGTGCCAGCCTAGTGGAAGATTTGCAGCAGCTTTAGCAAACTGACTGAGATTTAATCCAGGCAAGTCATACATGTGTGGGTCACTTTCAAATTGCTGATCCAGGATAAGGCATCCCTTGTGTTGGGTGGGGATTGGATTCCCCCTAAAAAGCAGGTTCACGCTTTAGGAGTGGCCAAGGTTTCACCCAATACTTAATGCTTGGAAAGGTTATGTTTTGGACTATAACTATAATACTTAATGCTTGGAAAGGTTATGTTTTGGACTATAACTATAATACTTAATGCTTGGAAAGGTTATGTTTTGGACTATAACTGCTAGAGCCCCCTTGAAGGTGATGCTCTTATACTTGAGGAGTGTTTGCACCTTTTGGAGGAAGAGTGTTTATGCCTTTCATGGTAGGAAACATAGACACAGAGCACTGGAAAACTCCTCTCAATTTTTAGTCCTATAGCCATCTGCTCTTTTTTGGGGTGTGACCCTATGCCTGCAGTTAAGTGCTGAACAGAGCAGCATTTGTCCAAATGAGATTCTATTTGTGCCATCTAAGGACATCTTGTTGCCATTATCATTACTTTGCTTAATTTGGGAGGAATGCAACAGGAACATGGGAAGTGCAAAATGAATAAATGCTTGTCCCAAGGACACAAAAGAAATGGCATGGCCAGTACCAGCCAGTGACTTGGAAGGTGATGGATTCTCCATCTTTTTGAACAGAGGTTGGATGACCATCTTCCAAGAGGGCTTTAGTATTGTATTTCGCCATGATGCTGTGCTTGAAGTTCTTACTGCTAAGGAACTAAGCCATAGGAGAATAAGGGGAAACTGATACCCCTTTTTATTGATTTCTTTGTGGTCGTCTTTTATTAAACCATTTTCCAAAATGTACCATACAAAAGCAGTCTTTATGATATACAAGACCATTTCACCCCCTTTTGTAAATTTTTCCCCCAATGGATGATATAATCTTCCCAAAATTCCACCCAAAAATTCCCTTTTGAGATCCTAAGTTCATCACAAAACCTGCAGTCAGTCTTCCCTGGTGTAGTTCCCAAAACCTCAGGTTGAACAAGCAACAAAGTACTTGTTCAAGCAACAAAGTACCAGCCATCCTACCATAACACCCATCCTACATCCCTATTTCCATCAGTGCCCCCCAAGTGAGCATTTTATGGCCAGAAAGCACTCTATGGAAAGGCATGGAGGGGGAATCTAAACTTTCTTGACTTCTCATTTTGGGGCATTTAGGTCCCTCCCAGATGATGCTATTTGGGCTCTGCTAGGAATGAATGGTCCTCACAGCCTGACCATTGGAAAAAGAGAGAATGATGTGCCGTGTTCAGTGATGGATAGGTGCTTCTGAAAAATAACAAATTAAAAATAACAAGTTCCTTCCAATTGATTCCTGTTTCCAATAATGCAATGACCTTTGTTGTACGTGATCTTAAGGCCAGAATCTTGTTGGAGAACAATCCCTGGATCACCATTGTGTGTCCTTTTGAGGATGTGGTGAAAGGAAGGATTATAACTTTCATAGTGATGAGAGTGTGACCTCATTAAATAGCGTAGGAGGAAGAACACCTTAGGCCTCTGTTTTGTGTTGTGCTTTGTGCTTCTGTCTTGTGTGCTCTGTTGTGGGTCTGGAAGTGACAGTGAGATGGATGAGAGGAGAGGAGGCTTTGTGTTACTCGGCAGCAGCTTCCAACAAACAGATTGCTTTTAAAATAAGTCTAGAACATTAAGCCACAAAAAATCAGCCCAGAAAAACTTGGGTCATCTTTTCCATTGGTCAATGTAAGTACTGGACCTTAACTTTCAAACCAAAAAGAAACCATCCCCTGTCTCTGGAGTTTATTGCACCCAAAATGAAAGCGACTTACCTCTCCCGGGTTAGAGTTGCTTACGGGATGCAGCCGGGTATTACTGCATGGAAAATGTCTCCAATGCTGCCGCCCAACTGCATCCCACCTAAATCCTGCCTAAATCCTGGCTCCTAACCATGCTCAGCTGGATGATTTGCAAAGTTGGGAAGCTCCTGACTTTGCAAATTGGCCAGCTGAGCACAGCTTGGAGCCAGGATTAAGGTGGGATGCAGTTGGGCAGGGGCATTGATGGCATATGATAATACCTGGCTGCATTCCGTAAGTACCTGGGAGAGGTAAGTCGCTTTTATTTTGGGTGCGATAAACTCCTTAATCAAGAGGCAAAAGTTGGGAGCTTAGTCTGTCCCAGGAGAACCCAAAAGAAGCACTCATCCCCCTCTACTTTCTTTGCTGTGGTGCCGCTTCTGGCCTTTTTGAATACTTGGGCAGAAAAATGGCAGCAGCGGCAGCCAGAGAACAACTGGCTCCTTGAGGTGACACCACCACTTTCCCTTCTTTGTGGAATGACCCTCGTTCTATCCATGGGTCATATAAAAATTCCTAATTTTGGCACCCAAATCTGCCCTTAACTTATACATGAGGCTGACTTATACATGAGTTTATATGGTATGTAAACAGTAGGAATGGAAATAATATTCAGAAATTGGGAGATGATGAAAAGAAGTTTCTAAACCATTAAAAAACCACAATTGGCAGAGCCCTACCCAAACCCTGAACCCAAGATCCTGCATCAGGTAGACATAGCATCATGTCACCCATATTATCCAGAGACTTTCAGTTTTCCTGGCCTACCAACATGGTCATAGATGGTGGGGTAGGGAACGGTCATGGATCAACTGGATATGTTCTGATAGACAGCACAGAATGATGTGGGGATCCTCCAGGACCTCCCAGAGTCCTCCAGAGGTCCTGGTAGATGGTGTCACTGGTGTGTATCTGGCAATCTGACTATAGTTGGACAATACATCCCTGTCCCTCCACCTGCCCTGGCCATTTCAGAGGTGGCACAAGAAAACAATGAGTTTTCTACGAGAGACTTAGCTAATCTTGCATTTTCTGCCTGCTGCAAGAACATCTTCAAAAACTGCACAGCAGAGTGAAAATCTGAGCCTCGGTTTTTGTGTTATGTGGGGTCTACCAGAAGGTTCTGCGTGTTCCTTGTAAAACTCTTATCTTCTTCATGCAGCTGTGCTAGATATGTGTGTGTGTGTATTTCTACATACTACCACCAAGGCAAGCTAAATTCCACATGAGATGGAGCAGCATTCTGCTATCTGTATAACTCATGCTAATCAGTTCAGACTGTATAATGTCTCTTCTTCTCCATAACAAAGTCTGTATTTTCTATTCTCTCACACTCTTGTTTTGTTCTCCAGTTGGTTTTTGACCCCGATTTGTTTCTGTTGGTCAGAGTGGAAGGGCATGAGAAATTCAGCCATGCAATCTTTAGCAATCCCTTGGGTTTCTGAGATGCACAGTGGAGCATTTGCTATCCACTGGGGTTTGGTCCCAGGACCCCTACCCCACCCCCCAGATACCAAAATCCATGGATGCTCAAGTCCCATTATATGCAATGGGGTAGTAAAATGGTGTCCCTTCTATCAACTGGCAAAATCAAGGTTTGCATTTTGGAATTTTTGGAAAGGGGAAATATAGAGAGTCCTGGTGGTGCAATGGTTAAATGCCAGTATTGCAGCCACAAGGTTGTGAGTTTGATCCCAGGCAGGGCTCCAAGGTTGACTCAGCCTTCAACCTTTTTGTAGGTCAATAAAATGAGTACCCAGCTTGTTGGGGGCATTTGGCTTACAGATTGTAAACCACTTAGGGAGTGCTTAGTTCACTATGAAATGGTATAGAAATGTAAGTGCTGTTGCTATTTTCAAGCTGAGGATGATTGCAGAATCCATGGATGCAGAATCTGTGGATACTGAGGGCCGACTACAGTTTGCAATTTTTTAAAAATGGTATGATTCTCAGAAAGGGAATGCCACAACATTTTGTTTGCCTCCTGGGGAAATTGTGGCATACATATGTAATGTTTGGTGTTATCTTTCAGAGTTATCTCAACTTTTTCCACACTGTGCCAGCTCATGTTGGCTTCCTCCCTTTCTTCTCTCTTTCTCTTTCTCTCTCGTAGTTTATTCATGTTTTCTTGTCTAATTTCTCATATGTACTTTCTCTCCTGTACCTTCCCCCCACCCCCAGGTGTTGCCTATATAGCTCTTGCAGATTTTCCTTGGCTTGTTGTTCTCTGTCTCACTTTCTGCCTTTTACTTCTGTCTGTTTGTGATTTCAGTGGACTTCTCTGTGTCAAAAAAAGTCTCCTTTTAGAAGCAGAGCAAATTTAGACGCCTTGAAGGTACCCCTTCCCTCCTCCTGACACAGGAAGGTGTAGTGCGCTCCCAGCGACACACTTGCATGCTTCTCTAACTAATAACATCATGAACATTTGGTGTCTTTTTTTTCTTTTCTTTTTGGTCCTCCTGAATTTTTTTAATAAAATAAAATAAAATCCACCCATAACATGGATTGCAGCATTTCCTGGAATGTTTGCCAGGCCATTGAACAACCAGAGTGCTCTGCATTTATGAAGCTGATCCAGGATAAATCTCTCCCTCTTTCCTTCCCCCTTTTAAACCAACTAAATGAATAATTTTTCCAATGCCCTCTCCTGCCCCTTTTCCCATTTCTTCCCCTATCTACTGTTTCCCTAATCTCATGTCTAACATTACTTACCAATTCTGAAGAGGAAAAATTGTTTTCTAATGTTGTTTCACGACTTCTACTAATTCTAGAGAGGAAATTTGGTTTTCTCTTCCACTTGAAGTCGTTCTTCTTCACCACCAGAATATATGCTAGACTTTGAATGGTCTTTCTGATGTGATCATATTCCCAAGTTATTTCGCTTGCCATTTATTAGAAAGCCCAAGTTGCTAACTATTGTGGTTTGGTTTGGTTTTCCCGATTGGTTTGCTTGTGTTTTGCAAACTGCTGGGATTGAATATGCTGGATCTTCTTCTTAAATGACTTTCTTTTTTCTTCCAACCAAATTTGTACTGGATTTGGGATCTTGAATCACTTGTCCTGCCTGATTCAAGCGGCACTAGCTAGTCTCACTGGGTTGCATCAACTGATCTGGATGGACTGAATGAACTGGGGGAGTCTTCACTGCCCATCACCCCATTCCATCACCGGAAGTCTTTTGTTTCTCCCACACCACACCACACCTCCCCATTCTTTGTGTATTTGTCTATGGGGATTTTCAGATTGCCTCCCTTAATTTTGCAAGTATTTCTTTTTCTAAACACTTGAGCACAGGATCTGATTGCTGTTTTGATGTTCTTTATCTGCACTTGCCAATTTGATTCAGTAATCAAGAAATTTACTGTTTGGCGGGTCAAACAATACATTGCCATTGCTACTACTAAGCTGCTAACCTGTACCAAGCCATAAACCCCACTAAACTCAGTGCTGCCTACTACATCTGAATAGGAGTGTTTGGGCTGCACTATTAGGTATGTTCAACCTCCATTTAAACATTACAGCATTACAGGTGGATAGACTCAAAGAAGGTTAGAGAAGGTTGGTAGAGGGGTCTACCCACAAGGCAGGTTTCCCCAATCTGGTACTTCCTGGATGTTCTGGACTACAGCTCCCAGGACCCCGACCAACAGCCATGTTGCCTTATGCTGATGGGAATTGTAGTCCACAACACCTGGCAGGTATCTGGTAGAGAAAAGTTGCCATAAGTGTAGGTTACAAAGGGACTCAGGGAGAATGTGTTGGGATTAAGAATTTCTGAAGCGTGCTGTATCAAAATAAATAAAATAATAATGTGGTACATTAAAGACCACATTTGAAATGTGGTGTTGGTGGAGAAATCAGGAATGCCAAAATGACCAATAAATGGGTCTAAGAGCAAATGCACTAGAAGTCAACTAGAAGTCAACATGCATGTATTGAGGCTATCGTACTTTGGGCGTATCATGAGATGATAGGACTCATCAGAAAAGATGGTTATGCTTAGTAAAGTGGGAGATGATAGGAAAAGAGGAAAACAGCATTACAGATGGATAGATTCAGTCAAGGAAGCCATGGCCATGAGTCTGCAGGATCTAAGCAAAACTGGTGATGACAAGGTGTCTTGGAGGTCTCTCGTTCATAGGGCTGCCACCCCAAGTTGAAGCCAACTTCACATCAGTTGACAACAACCACCTTTAGTAGTCCTTCATAGATGCCACAGAAGACAGAACTCTGTTCTTTTAGGAGGAATTGTGCTCTCTTAAGCGCAGAATCTTCCCAATGAAAGGCATTTTAACCTCTTTTCCAACAATGCTTGTACATTCAGAGGGACGCTGACGCTATGGTCATACTCAAGCAATTAATGATTTCCTAACAAATTGGCTTCAAGGGAAACTATCATTTGCTAATAAATTGGCAAGTGTATGTGGAATGGCTCTTAGAAACTTTTTATGAGGTGGTATGCAGAAGGTAGCTTTTTTAAAAAGAAGCCACCACTGTCGGTATTTTCCCTCCCAAATCCTCCTGACCCCAATGGCATCTTCTGATCAATAAGGCATTGCAGGATTTTGGAACACCATAAAAAAACAAAACATCAGTGCCTGGTTAATCAGAGACACCGATGGGACAAATGGAAGAAACTCAGTTCCTGTACCATACTGTCCGCAACCATATTTTTCTCCAGCCAGTGGCAAGTACCTGAAAAGCTCCCGTTTGCACCCACATTTTCTATTGCACCAAATTCTCAAAAGGATGGGATGACCTTGTTGGGAACCTCAGTCCTAAAGTTACTTTTAAGGAATGCACAACACCAAAGGTATGCGTAGTGGCGTCACTAGGGTTGGTGTCATCCTAGTGTGGTAACTCATGCTGCCAGGCCAGGAGTAGGTCAGGCCGCTGTGGAAGAGAAAGGCTCCAGTCTACTTGATGATGCTACCTTGTGGACCAGTGAATCTGAAGGGACTGTATGTGTCCTGGGGTGTCCTGGTCCTGGACTGAAAACTCACCCCTCCACATTTGTGGCTTTGACTTTTACGGCTTTGATTATTCATGGATATTATTAATATCTTCTCTCAAGGAATATCTAGGTTCTCCAGTGCAACTCTGTGGTCAGCTTTAACCAAAAGTCGCACTGAAGGACCTAGAGATTCCTGGAGAGAACACTCCACTAGGCATTTGTAGCTCCTCCAGTGCAATTCTATTGTCAATGTTTGGCAATGTCTGGGAATAGAAAGGAATAATTAATATGCACATGTTCTTTTAACTATGTTCCTGTGCAAGAAGGAAAAAGGAAATTCTAATAAGACCACCTTAAAATTAAAGTTTCCAGTTTTGAATGTACAAGATGGAGGGTTTGGTAATAGGAAACACAGGGCAAAATTGTACACAAGGAACCTTAACCATAATATTTGCCAGCAATCAGTTTTAAAAATCTTTTTGTACTACAGTTCCCCTAGCTAGCATAGTCATTCACCATGCTGCTTGGAGATTCTGGGATCTGTAGTCCAAAATGATATAATCTCTGAGCTGCTGAGAGATGAGCCCTAGCCCACCCTTCTTCATCTTGTTGACCCAAATCACCGGAAATTAAAGAACTGGGACTTCATTTCCTCAGGCTGCATCTGCACTGTAGAAATAATGCAGTTTGACACCACTGTAACCCCCATGGCTCAGTGCTATGGAATCCTGGGATGTGTAGTTTTGTGAGATATTTAGCCTTGCCTCTGAGAGATTGTTGGTGCCTCACAAAACTACACATCTCAGGATTCCATAGTATTGAGCTATGGGGGTTAAAGTGGTGTCCAACTGTATTGTTTCTGCAGTGCAGATGCAGTCTTACGAAACATGCATAAGCTCCAGCCCTTTTTTCAGAAGCGAAAAGACACCACTGTCATTAGTGTACAGGAACAAAAAGGTTAGCAGGAAATTTGCAGAATGACACCACTGGGTGGGGGGGGGGGGAATCTTCAATCAAAACTGCAATTTGTACCTTTCTCCTAATTCTGTCTTCCGTTCAAACCTGGATAGGTGATGCTACCCACAGATTTTATAACACCATGCATATCACAAATATTTGTGTCTTTCTGCACAGGGGATGAAATACACAGCTTCTGTTACGGGCACTTTCTTCCTCTTTTCTAGGTCAAGCAAGTGCTGGGCTTAAAAGGTCTCTTTCTCAGAAATCCAAAGCAGGCCTCTCTCGACAGTCATGCTGCTGGCCAACTCAACCGCAAAGACTCTTTTAGCAGCCACCTTCTACGGCGGACAGCCAGCGCACCCACCAAGACCCAGAAGAAAACCAAGAAGGGCTTCCCTGAGATTGTGATTGACACCAAAGACAACAGCTCCGAAGGGATCGGCGAAGACCATGAGTTCAAAGACTCTTCCCATCCTCGTTTTGAACAAGAGCCAGAATGTGCGTCCCCGGCACTTTCTCTTAGAGATGGTGTCCACAGGGAGGCTCAAGGCAAGGGATTGAAAGGTAAGGCCCAAAGCTTTGGCAAAGGTAAAAGCAGCCATGCCCAAGCACACAGGGACACAGCCTTCAGCGAGCCCATCCGGAGGGCCAACCGGGTCCGCCTTCAGGAGCCACCCAACGAGAAGCAGGGTGTCTTTGCCCGCTGTGCCATCAATGGATCGGGCAGGATTGGCATGGCCACCAACTGCATGAAATGCATGATCGGCTCAAACGAGAGCCCCGATTTAGAGTGCAAGTGGAGCAACCAAGCCACCACTAGACCCACCTCTAATGATATTCCTCACTGCAACCAGTATAGCAACCTATCAGGAGACGAGGAGAGGTTAGAGCTAAAAAATTGGGGGGTCCAAGAGCAGCAGCCCAAGCCACAGGCAGATCTCCACCTATGCAGTGGCTATGGGGCGGCCGATAACTTGCCCAAGACCTGCCAGCCTTCTGTGACCTCAGGGAAGAAAAACGGTGACTCTAAAAGTCACGGGGGGAAAGGGCATTCTTGGCAGAGGTGGCAGGGCCAGCCTGGTGGCAAATATGGAAGCACTGTCAACTTGGTGACTGCCAGCAATGGCTCCATATCCTCCAACTCCAGCAGCTTGGAGAGCCTCGGAAGTCCTGACTTCCCCAAACGCTTGTCTGAGAGCTCCAGAAAACAAGCGGGCACCCTTCAGAGGGAAATGAATGCCTTGTTTGCTGAAAAACTGGAGGAAATTCGGAGTAAATCCCCTATATTCTTTACTGGTAAGACCGGATCTTCTTCACCCCGCTGTCTGCTATAGATCATGTTGCTATTTCAGTTTTCCCCTTAGAAGTACTTGCATTCTTCTATTTAGTTTTTTAGCCATTTTTAGCTTTCCATGTTGTTGGTGTGGGGGAAACACACAAAAGCATTTGTTCTGTGTTTCTGTCTGGGGTTTGTCCAGTCTAGTCTAGTCATAGAGAAGTATTTGTTTCTTCTGTCTGCCAAACCATTTCCAGTAGCTAATCCTGTAGATGTCTGCACTTCATGGGTCGCTCTGCAATGTGTGTGTGTGTATTTTATTCATATAATGCATATGTATGATTCTAAGATTTCTTTTTAATCCAACCAGAATGTCTTATAATCATCATGTGAAGGGAATTTTACTATCATTATTGACAAAGGTAATTAATTACATAAATATTGGGCATATATATTTGAATATTTTTCTGAAGCACTTTGGTTGGATTAGAGCAATCAAATGTCCTTCCAACTTGGGATCATGAAATGAATATGAGATCAGGACACTACATAACCAATCAGATTAGGCTACGTGAAGGGGTCACAAACCCACATGTTAGTGTGGTCAAACCTTCGTTCATTTTAGAGTAACTGCTGAAAAGAAGAGAATGCTTTTTGCATGAAATTTTTGGGGTCAGTATCACCTTAGCCTTATTATTACTCGTAACTGTTTGGAGTCGTTTTAAAAATTAGTTATATTTTTCTGCCCTTACAATTAGAGTCTTGTCTCAAGAGAAAAGAAAACTGAAGCTGAGTGGGAGAATAGTGGCTTTCTCCATGCCTTTCCGCATGCCATCATAGCACTTCTGTTCTCTTCCCAAGGAAGACACTCATAAAAGTGTGCCTTTTGTCAAACATATTTTTCCAGCTAAACAAAAGATACACTTTTATGACAATCTCCCTCAATAAGAGACCAGAAGTGCCATGCAGAGAGGCACAGAGAATGCTGCTGCTCTCCCAATCAATTTCTGCTTTGGAGTGGTATAGCACAGATACCATACATAATCTTCTTAGAAGTCCCAATGAATCAACTTAGGAGTTTATCTCATTGCCTTCGCTCCCATGCTAGATGTAGGATGTAACTTTAAGAAGGTGGATCTTATTGCATTTCCCCATCACTGGGCGGTACGCAGCCCATATGCAACCCAGGCTTTTCCAGGCTCCTCCTGCATCTTTTCAACAAAAGATTTTCCCATTTTTGAAAAGATGCAGCAGAAGCCCAGGTTACATAAAGGCTGCATATTGCCTGGTGATGGGGAAATGCAATAAGATCTGCCTTCTTAAACTTACATCGTGCATCTATCGCAGGAGTGAAGGCAATCAATAAACTCCTAAGACTTACTTCTGAGGAAATATAAAGATAATTGTGCTGTAAATCAGGAATGCCCAAATGCTGGATTCTTTTCACTTCATGATATATCTACTTGCAATTCCCTGGAAGCCCAGAGTTCATCCTGCAACAAAACCTGCCCATCCTTACCATTTCAAGTGAGAAGACTTTTTTTAAATCTGCTACCATGTGGCTGTCGGGAAATTGCTCTTACAGAAAATTTCCAGTAAAACTACTTTTCCTCCACATACCTTTATGCCCGGAATGTTGATCAAACATTTTTCAAACATGGCTTGATTTCACTTCTTCCAAGTCATAGCTGGTTGGTTTAAAAAAAAAAAAAAGAATTCTCAGGATTGTACAGTCAAGCATTCTGTTTAAATGATCTTATTTCCTATACGTTGCCCTACTAATTGATTCCTTATCTGTTCTGGCCTTCCTGGGATTAACTTGTTTTTCCCCCTCTGTTCTGTCCTATTCCACATGCACTCTCTTGTCTCTGTAGTTAAGAACTGAAAGGATGAGCAAATTACAGGTAACTCTTATGCACTGCTGTTTTAACTGCTTTATTACTTCTTTTTTCTTGTTGAGGGTACTGTAGTTTCCCCATTGCAGTCTTTGCATGATTACCCAATGCATGCTTTGGATTTTTCTCTGGTGTGGTAGCTTTCCCCTTCCTCAACATTTAATATCCCACATAAGAAATGTGTATCTCTTAACACCACAGAAATTTTACTGTCTATATCTATATTCCTCTTCCCGTACCAAGTCTATATTGTGTGTGCATGGCAGAAGTGTAACTTCATTTTTTTGTTATTTTTATTCAAACACATTCATTTAAGATACATAAAATACCATGGAAAGGGGAAAAAACACACACAACCAGAAACATAACCCCCAACCTAAAATACAAAATACAAACACAAAATAAACATTTCATATATGACTCCCCCAACTGAAAATCTAACTCAACTATATTAAATTTCCTAAAATTTCCACCGGCACCAAGCAGCGGGCAGCAGCGATCTATGGCTGCGGAGGACTGCTTTGCCATCTGTTGTCCTTGGAGTATTATAATGATATAGAATTTGTATTTTAAAATTGTATATTTTATTATTGTTATTGATTTTATTTTATTATTGTTATTAATTGATTATTGTTATTGATTTTGCTGATTTGTTGTTTATAACTTTGTAGTGCTGTGCGCCGCCCCGATTGCTTGGCAGAGGGGCGGGATACAAATAAAAAGTATTATTATTATTATTATTATTATTAAAAATCATATCCTAATCATGCTTCTACTATAAACACATTACTTTATATTTATCTTATTTTGTAAAACCCAGAACTCTTAAATCCCCCCATTGTTGTCTCAAAAAATTGATACATATTTCCCAGTCTTTCTTTAAATTAATCAAGGGCTTTTCTTTAAACAACATTGTCAGTTTGTCCATTTCAGCAAGTTTATAAATCTTCACTAGCTAATCTTCTTGTATTGGATTCACAGTTTCTTTCCCTCCCTGAACATACACAATTCTTGCTGCCATAGCCATATACTGTAAAATTCTTGCATATTTCCTTTCAATTTGTTTTTCCATCATTCCCAATAAGTAAAATTCGTGTCTCTTCTATAAGCTAATTTTTAAAATCTTGTAGCATTAGGTGAATCTGAGTCCAGTTTTATTGTATGACCGCCATGTATAGTAAAATGTCCCAACCTTTTGATAACATTTTTAACATTTTCAAACAAAAATCCATTAGTGATACCTTTAATGGCCAACCAAAATGCACAAGATACTTGTTGCAAGCTTTTGAAGCTCCATGGGCTTCTTCTTCACCAGGCAAGATGTTACAAACCAAAGAGGAGAAAAACCATTGGAGATGTTAGTCAGATGCCTACATGTTGTTTCAGTCTTTAGTTAAGATAGTAGTATATGGTGGGAAGGATATCTTTTGTGGGAAGGATATCTTTTGTAGGCAGGATCCTCCTCCTCCTTCTGTCCTTGCGGCTATTGGGAGATTTACAAAGTTCAGGAAATTTAAAATCGATTTGCATCTCAACAGGGATCCCTCTTTTGCAATCCAATATGTCTCCATTCCAATGAGGCCACAGGCTTGTAGGAATCTGACTAACATCTCCAATTGTTTGAATTCTTTCTTTCAGTTAGTCTGAAAGGTGCTACAAAATCTCTCTACATACTGATGCTACAGACTAACGTGGCTATATCTTTGGATTCTACCACTAGAGACACAGTCATTGCAGCGTCATTCCAACCGGAAGTCTCAGAAGTGTAACTTCTATTTATGTGAAATTTAGATAGGCATAGTAAAGTGTTGGCAACTAGGATTATCAAATGCCCAGTTGCCATCAAGAAAACCTGGGAAATGATGTTTTTGCCATTTTTCTTACCCCAATTTATACACCTAGATTTTGAAATGAATGAACAAAAACATGAACGAACTGTGACAAGATTTCACATCTACAGCACTCTGTGCAAACCTGGACATTTGAAAATATGTAGAACTTGAGGATTCAGATGCAAGGCCAGGGAATTCAGAATTTCATAGAATCATAGATTTGCACAGAGTGCTGCAGCTGTGAAATCTTGTCACAGTTCATTCATGTTTTTCCTCCTTTTATTGGCTTCCAAAATATACACTGATAAAGCACTGCAGGAAGGCACATTTTATTTTATTTTTATCCACTTTCTTCAATGTCCCACTCTCACATCTGTATATCAGGAATACAGTGGACTTGATTCTAACTTTAGTGCTTAATTGTATATCTTTACAGTCTAGTTCCTTCATAGTTCTCCTTCCCATTCCTATTCTTCTCATGTCTTGACTGCAGTGCAGTTTCTGTTCTGATGCACTTTCTTTACTAGCTCTCACATCCGTACATGGTGCTGAGGAATACAATAGACTGGATGATTCTAACTTTAGTGCTCAGTTGTGTATCTTTACTCTTTAGGATCTTGTCTATGTCTTTCATCACTGTCCTTCCCATTCCTAGTTTTCTTATTTCTTGACTGCAGTCAAGTTAAACTAGGAATCAGCAAAAGGCAGACCTAGAGAAAACTGAACCCACAAACTGTATAAAGGAACGAAACTGGGAAAATCCACTAATCCCTACATGTACCCCCATCCTCTTTTTCAATGGACAGCATGAATAGTGAGCAAGCTTTGTACCTATGTATGTGTGCTAGAGCATGCATGTGTGTGTGTTCACATAATGTGTGTGGTGCATGTGACCAGTGTGTGGTTTTGAAGTCAATATTTGTAGATGGGTGTGTATGTGTCTGAACCAGGGGACTGTCAATGGTTGGGAAGGTCAGTGGTGGCCACAGACTCTTCTCCTTATGGAAAAGGAATGGAGTCCTGACTGTCCTTTCCATTGCCTCCCTTTCCCACTCAGCCAGCAGCCCCACAAGACCCAGAAAGGGCTGCCAAACAACAGCAGCACCCCAGCCCAACATGGCAAGGGTGACCTAGTTGGTGGAGGTGGTGTGACAACGTGCATTACAGCACTGAGGTGACACCAATCCTAGTGACATCGCTGAGGATGTAGTTCAGTTCTTGGCAGTCTCCATTTAAATCTATGGAACAACATAGTGATGCTATAAGTTGAAGAAAGAGTAAAATGGTAGTGGTCAATAGAGTCTGGGAAGGAGAGATGGAGCATCATTCTTTGCATTCCTAGGGACACTGTTCTGTGTTCTGCCACTAATAAACGGCTGCCATCCTTATGCCTATAAAGAATATTGCAGTGTCTTTTCAATTGTGGAGAGTGTAAGACAAGGAAAGAAAGTCCTTTATTGACCCAGCCAACATGTTCAGGATCCAATGTGTTTGGGCCAAGTGGAAAGTGTGGTAATGATCGCTTTGAAAGAATTGTTGGTAGTTGATCAACCTTGGTTATTTTTGTCCTCCCTGCAGATGTCCACCAGCTCTCAGTGCAGAAGTCAATCCCTTCATTACACAGTCTGGAGACCATCAGTGAAGAGCCCTTTGTTGCCAATGAGAATCAGCCGACTGGTTCTTGCTTTCCTCTTTCCACCACCCTTCCCACTGATTCCAAAGAAGGGAACGTGCCTGATAATTCCCATGGAACTGGTTTGGAAGGAGATGACCTGTCAGACCAGCTTGAGAGAGTTTCTCTTCAGCAAAACACAGTGACTGATATGGAGGAGAAAATATTCCATGCTCCTGGCCCAGCCCTTGCAAATGTCCTAGAATGGGAAAATAGTACGAACAGCAGTGAAGAAGAAAGCAGACGAAACAGCTGGGAAGGGACGCATGGTGGTGGAGATCAGCCTACTTCACAAACTCAGGACAATGTAGCATTGGCCAATGCTTGGCTCCATTCTGCCCAAAACTGCCAGAAACAAAGAGACAGAACAGTCCAAAAACTGGGAAGTGCTGAGAGAAGGGAGAAGGGCAGTGCAACCACACCAATACCACCACACCAAAGCAAATTGGCAAACAACTCCATACTAATTTCACCTCAAGAACCTCCAGAAGTAACTCAAGCTGCCGCAGACCCCACATTTCATGTAATTGTGAAGAGGTCCAAGAGTGAAGGGTGCAGACTTTGTGACTGTTCGGTCTCGATGAGGCATCCTGGGGGCTTCTCCCTAGCAGCCGAAGTGTACTCTGATGTCACAGCCAATGATCACATCTGGAGCAAGCTAGACTCCAGCACTCATAGGGACAGTATGTCTTCCTCTTCCAGCATGTCCTCCAACGACACAGTCATAGACCTCTCCTTGCCCAGCCTTGCTCGGAAAAGCCTCCCAGACCTTGTAGCTCGGCATGAGAACGTTGACGCCATCCCTGCAAGAAGAGGTATGCACCCGTGGTCTGCTAATGTTGCATCTGGACATGAGATTCCCATGGTGACTAAGAGCAAATCGAATCCCAATTTGAGGTCAGATCCACCCACTGAGGATGTGTTGTGCCCTAGACCACTAGCCAGGGGCTGTAAGTCCGGATCCATACACAGAAGACACACCTGGAGTCGATTATATATGGAGAGCCTCAGACAGTCCTGTCTGAAGTCCAAAGGCCAGGAGAACGCAGAGACTAGTCAGGTCAAATCCAAGAGCCTTGGTGACCTAACCTCTGAAGACATCGCCTGCACCTTTGAGAGCAAGTATCGCCGTATCAGTCGGAGCTTTGTCACCCAATCGATGAGAGAGCAGCGCCACTGTGCCAAGTTCTCGGCTAAGCCCCCAGATGAGCTCACAGAGCGCTTGAAGAGGTTGACCACCTTCCAGCAGGAGAACGACATCACGTCTCCTACCAGCCTTGAACACGTCGAGTCAGAAGAGGAAGAAGAGGGAGAGATGGCCCTCCTCCGAAGAGCCTCCTCCAGGAGCCAGAGCAGGGTGAGGTACATTGCCAACCGAGCCAAGCAGGCGCAAGAGAGGCAGAGGCTGAAAAGCTTGACTCTGGGCCAGGGGAGTCCCATTGAGGAGAGGGGTAACCCCGAAGGAGCCTGCTGCTTCACTGGAGGGGCCTGTATGGACACAGCTTCCCCCAGTCTGTTTACATCCCAATACAAGAACCAAACTGTCTTGAACCATGACCCCGAAGTTGTCTTTTTATTCAAACTCTAACGCTGGGAAGGGCTGAACAAGCTTGATGTTTACATTCCCGTTGGAGTCAATCCAACAAATCTCCCACCAATTCAAACAAAAACGCACATGGTGCAAAATATCAAGGTAACAACTCCTTCTCCTCCCTCTCCTCTGCCTAGTCTCCAAAGGACAATTTGTGTGTGTGAAAATAATAATAATAATAATAATAATAATAATGCAATGTGTAGCATGCAGTATCAGGAATGGGCAATCAGACTTTTTTTCCCTGGGGAAGGGAACAGATCCTGAGAAGTTTCCTTCTCCCATCCCTTAGAAAGCATGTCTGAGGATCTGCACAACCCATCCTTTGAGGACTCCTTTTCCTGGTAAGACAGGGTTTCCAACAGCACAAGACAAACCTGGAACTGCCAGCCAGCAGATGCCGCCTTAACTTTGCCACTGAAGATGCTGTAGGACCCTGACTTCGGTTCTAGACGGCAAAGCAGCATTTTGGAAGGTGAAAAATGAGCCGGGGCATGTTTGATGGGAGCAGGGCATTCGACTTTAAGAGGGTTAAGACTGGGATGATGCAGGAATCATTGGTCGCCGGTGTACACACACACACACCTTCCTTTCATCCACCAGAAACCTCAATCCTTTTTCTCCCACTATTGACCCAAGAGGTTTTGAACCAGTTTTCAGTATGGATTTGCACTCTGTTGGGGAATGATGCTGGGCTAGTGTTTTGTGTATGTATGTAAAACAAACAAACAAACAGTTTTTCTGCAGAAAATGTCTTCCCCACGCAGGATAACGTATCAGGAAATGTACATGTCTTACTTAGGACTTTATCACATGAGGACGGGCGTCTTTATCCCATCCAGAAAGCATGACTGAACGTGGTCATGCAAAAGGGTTCCTCACTACGTCACGCTGATCCCGTGAATGTCCCGTCAATGAAGTGGAATTGTATTACCAGCTCTTCCGATAATACAAAATTCCACTTCATGCATGGGACATTCATGGGATCAGCATGATGTAGTAAGCAAGCCTTTCTTGCAATCATGTTCAGTCACGCTTTCTGGATGGGACAATGTCCCGATAAGCACGATTTTGTGTGAAAGTCCTTCCTGCGATTGCATGATAAATACGGGACAGGGACGGGACAATGACATCCCTTTCCCCCATGTGATAATGTCCATGGCTATGTCTGTGCCTCCCCCAAATCCACCATGAAAGCCACACCACCTCCTCAACATGGCCCTTTCTTGATCTTCAGAGAGCTAGATGGTCATGACATTTGGACACATAATAAATGTCATCCCCTGGATCTCTGGAAGAAACCCCCCCCCCTCCATGAGCTCTTTGGGGATCCCTTGATGTTGTAAATCTAGCTATAGGGACATAGCTAGATGCTCCTCAGTGTGCTTTCTGCAGCCACAAGTACAAGGTGAGTCTTGCAGGAATGGAGAAGGGAGATGAAGGTCTAAGACACACTGTAGAAATAATCCAATTTGAGACCTCTTTAACTGCCTTGGCTCAATGCTAGGGAATCCTTGGAATTGTACTTTATTGTGGCACCAGAGCTCTCTGACAGTCTCACAAACCTACAGTTCTCAGAATTCACTAGCATTGAGCCAAGGCAGTTAAAGCGGTCTCAAACTGGATTATTTCTGCAGTGTGTTTTGGACCTAAGTGGTCAGAACTGTATGGCCAGTCTCCCAATGCAGGATCATGGCCATGGCTTCCTGTGCCAAAATCCATGTGTTTCCCTGGGAGCTTTTGCTAATATACAATTCTTGGTAAACCCATTATACGGCCAAGAAATGCACACTGGCCAATATTGATTCCAATATTTGTTTCATCTCCAGTACTGAAAGTAAGTAGAGAGATCTTGTCGCACCTTTGAGATTAACTGAAAGAAAGAAGTTGTCAGCATGAGCTTTCCTAGACTTCAATCTATTTCCTCAGATGCATTTGGTGGAGTAGACTGAAGTCTAGGAAAGCTCATGCTGCAGTTAGTCTCAAAGGTGCCCCACTTATACAGAGTCTGAAGATATAGTCATGTTGGTCTGTAGAGTTGGTAGAGAGATCTTGGAGCACTGAAAGAACGAAGTTGGCAGCATGAGCTTTCCTAGACTTCAGTCTACTTCCTCAGATGCATATAGTGGAGTGGATGTATATGCATTTGAGATATATGCATCTGATATATCAGATATATGCATCTGCAGAAGTAGACTGAAGTCTAGGAAAGCTCATGCTGCCAACTTCTTTCTTTCAGTCTCAAAGGTGCTAGAAGATCTCGCTATATACTGATTCTACAGACTAACAAGACTACATCTTTGAATTTTTCCAGTACTTGAAAGTTAGCTAAGTACAAAGAGGAGGAACTTGTGGTAGTGTTTTCAGCTAAATCTCCATTGTCTTAGAAATTCAGTTTGGATATCAGTAATGTGTTGCTTCACTCTTAGCCACCGACACTTGCAGCCTCTCCTGTCCCAAATTCAGACCTACATTTCCCAAGCAGATATGTTTTTCTACTCCAGAACAGCGTGGATTAATACCAGCGGGCACCCCAGCTCTAATTTTTTTTTAATTTGAATTTTACAATTTAATTTTACAAAAAATAAAAATTCAGAACACCACATAAAGCCCTAACAACACATTTCACTTTAGCTTTGTTTAGCCTAACTCAGGCTGCACCCAGACTGCCGAATTAAAGCAGTGTGGCAACGCTTTTAACTCTGGAATTCCTGGATTTGTAGTTTTGTGAGACAGCGAGCTATCTTTGTCAGAGAACCCTGGTGCCGCAACAAACTACAAATCCCAGGAGTCCATGAGATGGAGCCATGACAGTTAAAAAGCGGTGTCAAACTGCATTAATGCTGCAGTGTGGCAGCAGCCTTAATTTAACAGAAAGAATTCTCATAGGACGTTTATCACATGGGAGGCAAGAGTCATTAAATTGGCATTAAATCCCATCATTATCGCATAATCCCATCAATATCGCGCAATAATGGGATCATAGAGTTGGAAGAGACCACAAGGGCCATCCAGTCCAACCCCATTCTGCCATGCAGGATTTTTTCGGGTTGATTTTCACAGGACATTGCCATTACTGCGCTATTATCCCGTGAATAAAGTGGCAAAATTGGAAAATCTGGAAAATCTGCGGCATGATTTTGCCGCTTTATTCACGGGATAATGGCGCGATAATGTTGAAAATGATCCCATTATTGTGCGATATTGATGGGATTTAGCGACGATTTAATGACGCTTGCTTCCCATGTGATAAAGTCCATACTTTCTTTTTAAAGGTTTCTCCACTATCACTGACACAGTACTTGCTTATACACAAAAGCGCTTCCTTCCACACTTGCATTTTCTGATTTTCTACACATTCTCTCACATGCTGACTTGCTAGATTTTAAAGATCATTTAAATTTGCAATTTAAGTTCCAGGTACAAATGGATAGCAAGAGTTTTGTGCCTCTCTAAGAGTCCTTGTTGGTGCAATGGTTTGAGTGTTTGACTTTGGAGACCAGGGTTTGAATCCCGGCTCAGTCATAGAAACCCACTGGGTGAGCTTGGACAAGTCACACTCTCTCAGCCTCAGAGGAAGGCCCTGGTAAACCACCCCTGAGCAAACCTAGCCGAGAAAAGCCCCGTGATAGGTTCCCCCGTAGGGTTGCCATAAGTCAGAAATGACTTGGAGGTACACGAAGACAACCGCAACTTGGCTTTTGTGCGTGTGCATGAATGCCTGCGCATGCGGAGGGTCATCGAGGACTCTATTTTCTGTGGCGCAAGGGACCAAAAAGAGAGGAAAGACTAATGGAAGGAGGGAAGCGTAGCGCTGAACATCTTTTCTTGGTGCCTTGAAGTCTAGATGGCCAAACGGTCTGTCTGTGGTCAATGTCAAATTTCGCATGCGCCATGCGCCCATGTATTATTTTTCACCTCATTAAAAATATCATTTCATGTATTGCACCTTAGAAAAACACATTATTCTATATATGTCCTTTCTTTCAAAACATGTGTTAAGCGTATTTTAATACCTTCTTTGAGCCGGGAACTCTGCCAATACGTTTTGGGAAGCGTAGCGCCGATGGAGAGGAAAAAACTGGGGTTCGATCTGCACTTTAATCTGCAAAGGAAAGAGAATTTGCAAAGGAATATTAGAATTTGCAAAAGACACGCTCTTCATTCATCTCGAAATGCTATTGCGCCAACAACAATTGGTGAGAACTTTATAGTTTTAGGCAAAAATATGTGAGAACCGGGCTGGGTCCTCCGCAAAGTCAACTTTTCGTTTTCTTTCATTTCTTATCCCTGTTCAGAGTTCGGAATAGTGTTTTCTTTTTTCCAATTCTTAGCTTCATAATCAGTGAAATTGTCCCTTTTCCTATAATAATTGGTAAAAGATTTGGGGTACCACGATGTAGTGGTTTGAGTGTTGGACTGGGACAAGAGACCATGGTTCGAATCCTGACTCAGCCACGAAAACCCATTGGGTGACCTTAGGCGAGTCACACTCTCTCAGCCCCAGAGGAAGACCATGATAAAAGCCCCTCTGAGCAAACCTTGCCAAGAAAACCCCACAATAGGTTTGCCTTAGAGTCACCATAAGTCAGAAATGATTTGAAGGTACACAACAACAACAACACAACAGGATTCAGCAGTATATAGACCTTGTTCCAGTCGGTTGTGGTTCTTCGGTTGTCTGTGTTTGCCTTGCCTTGCAAAAGGAAATGCACATACACACATGTGCACAAAAACCCACACACACACACACACACACACACACTTATCACTTTATTTTTAGAGTTAAACGGAACAATCCTTTTAAAAACTGCTTGTCTTAATACCCTCCATGACCATTTATTGTGATGAATGTACCTTTTACTGAGGAAGAAAACAAAGGAGAGTGTAGCAAGATATATTTTAGAAAAAAGAAAAGATATGGTATAATTTTTTGGTCCCATATATATATATATATATATATATATATATAGCAAAGGGTGGGGAGGGAGAGATGGGGCTGGATGAGGGATATTTTCTGTTGTCGTTTGTTTGTAATATTTCTTCTCCATATATTGGAAATGATGCAAAATCTATTTGTAAAACCAACTGACACTATTCGAAATAAAGATTATTTAACCTATTTGTCTCTGGTTCCACTGCAGCTAAA
The DNA here is from genome assembly GCA_026167975.1 of Phrynosoma blainvillii. Lineage (NCBI taxonomy): Eukaryota > Metazoa > Chordata > Lepidosauria > Squamata > Phrynosomatidae > Phrynosoma > Phrynosoma blainvillii. The sequence goes on from JANUYF010000015.1 coordinate 2,151,794, forward strand.
GAAACAGCTTATGTTTGCTCTATGTAATAATAATAATAATAATAATAATAATAATAATAATAAGGCTATAAATAAAATGTAAATAATAATAATAATAATAATAATAAGGCTATAAATAAGATATAATAATAATAATAATAATAATAATAATAATAATAATAATAATAATAATACGGCTATAAAATGCAATAATAATAATAATAACAATAATAACAATAATAATAATAATAGGGCTATAAATAAAATGTAATATAATAAATAATAATAATAACAACAACAATAATAGGGCTATAAATAAAATGTAAAATAATAATAATAATAATAATAATTGTTATTATTAATACATTTTATTTATAGCCCATCTCTCCCTGCGGATCGAGGCAGGTTACAACAAATAAGGATAACAATAAAATACAATATACAATTAAAATACCTACATTTTATTCGGTCAATGGCCAGCAAGAACACAAAGTACAGTGAATAGATACAACAATAAACTACACAGTGATACACAGTCATAAAATCCTCACACTCCTGCAATTTTGGTTAATATCTTTGCTACCTTATGGAGTGAGACTAATACGTTAGAAATGATATAACAGAAAGTTGTAAGATCAAACCAAAAATAAAATACAAAATTTGTATTTAAGTCCCCTGACAATTTTTCAATTGAAAATTTCAAACTTCAAATCATAATATTAAAATAATAGTACATTTAAGATATAGGGAGATATCTATAATTGTTTGGTCTGAATTTTTCTTATTTTCACTGCAGCAATAATGTTAAAATATTAGTACATTTAAGATAGAGGGATTATATATATATATATATATATATATATATATATATATATATATAATTTTTTGGTCTGACTTTGTCTTATTTTCATTGCAAAAATAATATTAAAATAATACTACATTTAAGAGAGAGGGAGAGATATATATTATTTTAGTCTGAACTTGCCTTATTTTCATTGCAGCAATAATATTAAAATAATAGTACATTTAAGATATATATATGTATATATATATATATAGGTCTGAATTTGTCTTATTTTTATTGCAGCAATCATGTTAAAATAATAGTACATTTAAGATATATATATATATATATATATATATATAGGTCTGAATTTGTCTTATTTTCATTGCAGCAATAATATTAAAATAGTACATTTAATATATATATATATATATATATATATATATATTGGTCTGAATTTGTCTTATTTTCATTGCAGCAACAATATTAAAATAGTACATTTAAGATAGAGGGATATATATACAATTCAATGAAACAATCACAGTTAAAACATAAAGCAAGCAAAAGCCTAAATAATCTAAAATACACCAGTAAGAATAGAATAGAATAGAATAGAGCTTTATTATTATTATTATTTATTGACCAGTACAGACAATAGTAAGAGAATCAATATGCAAAGGGATCTTATAGCACCCTTGAGACTACAACTCTGCAAACAAAGTTGTAGCATAAGCTTTTGTAGGCTTGGGGGTTGTCCGCACTGGTAAAATTAGACTGGCTTCAAACCAAATCGGAGCCACGCAGTACGCCAAAACCAGGTCAAAATCAACATGAAGCCGGACTAAAAACCGGAGCAAAAAAGCTGCCTTGGTACTCCGACTCAATACAGAAAATGTGCCTCATCGCACATGCATATATAAACAGTGTAGGACTGTGGGAAAGCAAAAACATGAAGTCAAAGACTTTCATGGCCGGCATCTATAGTTTTTTGTGGGGTTTTCGGGCAATGTGGCCATGTTCTGGAAGAAATTTATCCCTGGCGTTTCGCCTGCATCTGTGGGTGGCATCTTCAGAGGTTGGTGGCATGGAAGTGAGTGGGATATATATATATATATATATATATATATATATATATATATATATCCCACTCACTTCCATACCACCAAACTCTGATTTTATATATATATATACACACACACACATATGGGGGTAAGTATATATATATATATATATATATATATATATATATATGGGGGTGAGTGGGAGAGTATATATATACATTCACCCCCATATATAGATATATATAAATGGTGGCATGGAAGTGAGTGGGATTTTATATACACATATATATATATATATGTATAGGGTCTAGATCGAGGGAATATATATATATATATATATATAGGGTCTAGATATATATATAGGGTCTATATCGAGGGAAGTAATAGTACCTTTCTATTCTGCTAAGCAGGGCAGTTGAGATTAAGGAATGGCGATGTCTCATTCAAAGGGTCACCATAAGTCAAGGCCAACTCGAGGACACTTAACCACAACAAATTCTGCTTGGGGAGACTTCGCTTAGAATATTGTGTCCAGTTGTGGTCCCAACAATTCAAGAAGGATGTTGAGAAGATGGAGCGTGTCCAGAGGAAGGAGACCAACATGGTGAAGGGTCTGGAAACCATAAATCCCTATGAGGAGAGACTTAGGGAACTGGGTATGTTTAGCCTGGAGAAGAGAAGGTTAAGAGGGGATATGATAGCCCTGTTTAAATTTTTGAAGGGATGAAGATGGAGCAAGCTTGTTTTCTGCTGCTCCAGAGAATAGGATCCAGAATGATGGATGCAATCTACAGGAAAAGAGATTCCACTTAAACATTCGGAAGAACTTCCTGAACATCAACAGTGGAAAACAATCCCTCAGAGGGTTGCGGAGTCTCCTTCTTTGGAGGTTTTTCAACAAAGACTAGATGGCCATCGGTCACGGGGGGTGCTTTGATGATGCATTCCTGCATGGCAGAAGAGGGTTGGACTGGATGGCCCTTGGAGGTCTCTTCCAACTCTATGATTCTATGTTTCTTCTTTTCTCCTTGCTAGGTGGATGGTCCTTGGGAGTCTCTTCTATGATCCTACGTTTTTTCCTTTCTCCTTGCTAACTGGATAGCCTTTGGGGGTCTCTTCCTACTCTATGATTCTATAATTCTCCCTTTAGTCTTGCTAATTCCAACTGCACTTCATTAACACAGCATCGAGGAGAGGAGGAGAGGAATCCTGTCCTTCTCAGACAAAAGCAAATGGCTGCATTTCTCCTCGCTCATCCATTCTTCCCATTGATAACTTTTCCCATCTTGGCTGCATTCTGCTACTTCTTGGCCACCCAGGTCCCAGAAGACAGAAGGGCAGACAGATTGCAGAACAGGCAGGAAAGCTGGGAAGAAGCGTTACTTGAAAAGCCCTTCGAGAGACGTATAGGCAAGGCCAGAGTCTTGCATTTGTCCAGGTAACTTCCCTGCTGTGGAGTTGGACCAGGAACTGCTGTTTCAGCCATTTCGTCCCTCCCCTAAATAGTTTTCATAAAGTTTCTTGGACTGGGACATGGAAACCAAATGGATTTTTTTTTAATCCCCTGCAGAAAATAAAATGCTGGCTGGAGCCTATTGTGGGTACCCTAAATCCAGAGACCCATCTTGGATAGCCTCAACATGCTCAGTGTGATCATAGAATCAAAGAGCCGGAAGAGACCCCCAAGGGCCATCCAGTCCAACCCCATTCTGCCATGCAGGAACTCTCAATCAAAGAATCCCCGACAGATGGCCATCCAGCCTCTATTTAAAGACCTCCAAAGAAAGAGACTCCATCAAACTCCAAGGGAGTGTGTTCCACTGTTAAACAGTTCTTACTGTCAGGAAGCTCTTCCTAATGTTGAGGCGAAATCTCTTTTCCTGGAGCTTGCATCCATTGCTCTGGGTCCTGTTCTCTGGAGCAGCAGAAAACAAGCTTGCTCCATCCTCACTATGACATCCCTTCAAATATTTAAAGAGGGCTATCATATCCCCTCTTAACCGTCTCTTCTCCAGGCTAAACAGACCCAATTCCCTAAGCCTTTCGCTTGGAGACAGGCAACTCATGCATCTTTGCTGCTAATCATTTTTTGCAAAATGATTTATTTATTTATTTATTTATTGCAAAACAAAAACCAGAACTGGTCTTCCATTGCTTGCGTGAATCAGTCGAAACCCTAGTTCAGCATCGGAGTTGCGCATCTATTTGTGGCCTCTGCTTCATTGTCAATGGTTGTTTCCCAAACATGCTTCCCAGCTTTTTCTACAAAAGGAACCACATTTCTTCTCCTCCCCAGTACTAGGGAGTTGCAGTAACTTTTTTTTACTATAACCCTACAATGCCCTTCGAGTCCCGGAAACCTTGCCAGTCGGCTAAACTGAATGTATGATGGGCGGCGATTTGTCTTGCATTCTCATTAGAATAAAACATTTCTAATTGATATTCACACCGCACCGGCTTCGAGTCTACCACCATTTAACATCGGCTGAAAGGCAATGCGGGGATGCTTTCCATATACATAAAAAACAGAGAACAACAAAGCTGCAGCTCCCATTAGCACAGGAATGTTAGTGGCCTCTCTCTCAAACCTCCGCTCCCTGTCCAAATAATTCCCAGTTTTACACTTCTCTGCCTCCAGAAAGGCATGCGGATATAATGCCTTAAGGAGATATGGACCTTGTTTATCACTATCCAAAGTGCAGGCGCACAAAAATGTGCACAAAAATATGCACTGCTCTGTTAAACGGAGATGACACTTTAGAATGGACATAGTAAAGCTGGCATCCCTAAAATACTGCTGCTGCTTTCTTGCAATTTGTAAAAAAGGATGTTCGCATATTTTATTTTCATGGAATCATGACATTTATAAAATCACAGGAGAGTGTGTGTTTATAGATAGATAGATAGATAGATAGATGACCAGCAAGATTAAAAAGAAAATACAAAACATAATACATAAGTGCAGCAATGAGCTTCAAAGGACACACAATAAATTTTATATATATATATTTATTTATTGTGTGTCCTTTGAAGCTCATTGCTGCACTTATGTATTATGTTTTGTATTTTCTTTTTAATCTTGCTGGTCATTGACCGAATAAACATGTGCCTTGGACCTGTTAAACGTCTTAAAGACTCAACTGTTTTCCGTGGCTGGGAGCGGGGATAATATATAGACGGATGCTATAAATCCTACTATAGGAAAAAAAAAAGTTGACTTCTTTCAACAGTTGAGCAGAAGACGGCATCGTGGTTGCCCATGACATTGCATTTCCAATATCTATATATGGTTGTACAGTGGGGGAAAAGCTGACACAAAGTTTGTGTTGTGGTTCGGTTTGAGTTACACAGCAGATTCACCCTCAAACCCTTGTACTGAAGCACATTTCATGGATTCATAGAGTTGGAAGAGACCCCCAAGGGCCATCCAGTCCAACCCCATTCTGCCATGCAGGAGCTCAAAATCAAAGCATCCCTGACAGATGGCCATCCAGCCTCTGTTTAATTTCGTACCACTACATTTGAAGATATTTACCTATATTTAAGAGAGCCAGCATGGCCTAGTGGTTTGAGTGTTGGACCATGACTTTGGAGACCAGGGTTCGAATCCTGGCTTGGCTATGGAAACCCCCTGGGTTACCTGTGGCAAGTCACACTCTCTCAACCTCAATTCCCCTCTGAAGAAACTTCCCAACAAAACCCTATGATAGGCAAACGCCTTAGGCTTGCCATACGTCGGAAGCGACTTGGAAGGCGCCCAACAATATGTACTTTGTAGGTAGCAATTGCAGAGCAACAGGTATGTATTCAGTCCATACACAGTGCCGATAAAGTCAGAAACAGATTTTATCAGCACTGTGTATGTCTTGAATACATGCCTCTTGCTCTTACTTGTGTCCAAGAGAAATTTAGTCCTTTACATCCAGAAACTCTTTAGTTACATTGCAGAAACCAATAGTCCTTGGGTCCTCCGTCATTCAGCATTCCTCCTTGCAGAAAAACCTCTCCGTCTTCATTCCCATAACAACACAAACTCCTACATACCTTCTCATTCTCTTCATTCCTCCCTTCCACACTGCCACCATCTTAGTTTGAGACAAAGTGAGCAAGCTGATCCAAAAAGACTCAATTTAACTCACCTGCCACGCAGCTCCTTTCATTACCTCCCCTTCACTATCTTTTCTTTAACCCTTTATTCTTTGTCAGAGGCAATGCAATACAAATACCAACATTTGCTTGTTTGAAATAAGAGTCCTGAAGGAAAGTCGTACAGATACTGTGGATTGCTTTTTAAAAGACCAGAAAAAAGACAAATTAATGGGCTCCAGAGCAAACCAAGCCTGAAATCTCTCTGCAGTCCAGAATGATCAAACTGAGACTATTGTTTTCTGGCCATATCATGTGTCATGAGAGAAAGAGATCTTGGAGGACCTTTGTGACCAATGGAAATAAAGAAGTTGGCAGCATGAGCTTTCCTAGACTTCAGTCTACTTCCTCAGATACATTAGAAGTCGACGAAAGCTCATGCTGCCAACTTCCTCCTTTCAGTTAGTCTCAAAGAGGCTCCAAGATCTCTCTACATATTAAAACTTCATATGCATATAGTCTATATCCGTATGCATCTGAGGAAGTAGAATGAAGTCTAGGAAGGCTCACGTTGCCAACTTTTTCCTTTCATTCTCAAAGGGAATCCAAGATCTCTCTCTACATATTAAAACCTCATATGCATATAGTCTATATCCAAATGCATCTGAGGAAGTAGACTGAAGTCTAGGAAAGCTCCTGCTGCCAACTTCTTTCTATCCTTTAGTCTCGAAGGTGCTCCAAGATCTCTCTACATACCGATTCTACAGACGAACATGGCTATATCTTGGAATACTTCCATGATTCATGAGAAAAGATGGTAATGGTTTTGGTAAAGTGAGAGGGAGTAGAAAAGCAGGAAGGCCATGGACTTTATCACATGCGACTTTTAAACCATCTTTAAAGTTCCATAATAACTCCTTTTGAGGGCAACCAAAATGGTGAAGACTCTGGAAACCATGCCTTATGAGGAGAGACTTAAGGAGCTGGGTATGTTTAGTCTGGAGCAAGGGTAGGCAACCTTTTTGAGCCAAGGGCCGGGTTGCTGTCCCTCAGACAATTGGGGGACCGAAGCACCAAAAATAAATAAATAAATAAAAAATAAAAAATATATGTATGCACACTCTCTCAGCCCCAGAAAAGCCATGGCAAAATCCCTGTGGAAATTTTGCCAAGAAAACCCCAAGAACAAGTAATAACAACAATAATCAATATCACCATGGTGGGGGGCGGCGGCATCCTGCCCCCGGGCCTTCGGTTGCCTACCCCTGGTCTGGAGAATCATAGAATCCTAGAGTTGGAAGAGACCCTGGGGCCATCCAGTCCAACCCCATTCTGTCATGCAGGAACTCACAACCAAAGCCCTCCTGACAAATGGCCATCCAGCCTCTGTTTAAAGACCTCCAAACAAGGGGACTCCACCACTTTCTGAGGGAGCGTTTTCCATTGATGTACAGCTCCTGCTGTTAGGAATTTCTTGCTAATGTTGAGATGGAATCTCTTTTCCTGTAGCTTGCATCCACTGCTCCATTATGTCCTATTCTCTGCAGCAGCAGAAAACAATCTTGCTCCATCCCCAACATGACACCCCTTCAAATATTTAAACAGGGCTATCATATCTCCTCTTAACCATCTCTTCTCCATGCTCTTCTCCCTAAGTTTCTCCTAACAGGGCTTGGTTTCCAGACCCTTCAACATTTTAGTTGCCCTCCTTTGGACACACTCCAGCTTCTCAACATCCTTTTTGAATTGTGATGCCCAGAACTGGACACAGTCTTCCAGGTCAGGCCTTTCCAAAGCAGAATATGGTGGCACTAAGGTTAAGAGATGGTTAAGAGGGGATATGATAGCCCTCTTTAAATATTGGAAGGGAGGTCATATTGAGGATGGAGCAAGCTTGTTTTCTGCTGCTCCAGAGACTAGGATACAGAGCAATGGATGCAAGCTACAAGAAAAGAGATTCCACCTCAACATTAGGAGGACCTTCCTGACAGTAAGAGCTGTTTGACAGGGGAAGATGCTCCCTCAGAGAATGGTGGAGTCTCCTTCTTTGGAGGTCTTTAAATGGAGGCTGGATGATAAGAAGTGATATGATAGCCCTGTTTAAATATTTGAAGGGTGTCATATTGAGGATGGAGCAAGCTTGTTTTCTGCTGCTCCAGAGAGAAGGACACAATGGAGCAATGGATGCAAGCTGCAAGAAAAGAGATTCCACCTCAATATTAGGAAGAACTTCCTGACAGTAAGAGCTGTTTGACCATGGAAGACGTTCCCTCGGAGAATGGTGGAGTCTCCTTCTTTGGAGGTCTTTAAACACAGGCTGGATGGACATCTGTCACAGGGAGTGCTTTGATGGTGTCTTTCTGCAGGGCAGAATAGGGTTGGACTGGATGGCCCTTGGGGTCTCCTCCAGCTCTATGATTCTAGGATACCTATCACACACATTGTCTCCCACTCATCGTTGCCTTGTCTTCCGCACATGGTTAGCCTGCACTTTGCCACTGATGGAAAAACCCATCAACAAGCTCCCAAGCGTGCTGGTATAGCACTGCTCCTCAGGTACAAGAAGTTACTCCTGTGGCAGTTGCGGGATTGTGCAGTCACAGGGTGCCATTGTTTCCTCCTCTTCCCTGTTCCCTTTACTATTCCAAAACAGCCATTCCTTTTTGTTTTTTACTTTCTTTATTATTATAATCCCAGAATTCGGTTTAAACAAAAACCAAAAAAAAAAAAAATGCACACAGAGAGAGAAAGCCAAAAGGGCATAGAGTAGGGAGACAGGGTTAAGAATGAGGGCAGAAAAGAGCACATGGGACCATCAATAACCCGGCTGTGCTCCCGAAGGGACGTGTGATAGGGAGTACTCCCTAAATGGTATGTCTGCACTTCTTTTCATTACCGCCATTGTGGCGAGAACCGGGGTTGTGTGGAAAAGTCCCCCGTTGCAAGTGTGTTGACTCAATCCAAGAAGCCACATCCCTACAACTGCAGAATCTGAGCAGGGCTATTGTAGACAAGGAATCGTGGGGGTCTCTCATTCATAAGGTCACCATAAGATGAAGCTGACTTGAGGGCCGTCAACAGCAAATCTACATATGATATAGGCTTGATGTAAAGGGAAAACCTGATGGAGCTATAGTGCAACTGTGGGCATGAAGCAGATCAGCATCAGTCGGTAAAATTACACCTGACTAGGGCTGGGGAGGACTGTTTGCTGTAGGGCCTCAAAGGCTGCCTTCAAAGTGAAGAAGTGACAAAGAATAAGGTAGTTTTTGGAGAAAGAGCAAAGGCAGGCTTAATGCTGAACATAAAGAAAAGAAAAATCATGACCACCAAGGACCTTCACAAGTTCAACCTAGATAATGAAGAAACAGAGATAGTAAAAGGATTCCCATACCTGGGATCAAACATGGATAGAAAAAGGGACTACAGTCAGGAAATCAGAAGAAGACTAAGAATGGGGAGATGGCTATGAAAGAACTAGAAAAGATCCTAAAATGCAAAGATATACAACTCAGCACAAAAGTCAGAATCATACAAGGCTTCATATTCCCTATTCCCATGGATGGATGGGAGAGCTGGATAGTCAAGAAAGAGGATAGGAAGAAAACCAATGCATTTGAGAGAATGTGGGGCTGGAGAAGAGTGCAGAGGATCCCATGGATGGCCAAAAGGACAAACAAAGGGGTCCTAGAGCAGATCAACCAGAAACCTCCCTGGAAGAAGCCAAGATGACCAAACTGAGGCTGTCGTACTTTGGACACATCATGAGAAGAGAGGACTCTTTGGAAAAGACAATAATGCTGGGGACATTGGAGAGAAGGAGGAAGAGAGGAAAGCCACAGGACAGATGGAGGGACTCTATTATTAAGGAGGTCACTATGGATATGAAGAGGTTGTAGGATTTAAACAGAGCAGTGAAGGACAGAGGGTCTTCTTAGAGAGGTCTCATCCGTAGGGTCACCATGAGATCGACTTGAGGGCAGTTAACAACATGAAGGAGTTTGAGAGCCAGCATGGCATAGTACAGGGATTCCCAAACTTTGGTCATCCAGATGTTTTGGACTTCATCTCCCAGAATTCTTGACTGTATGCCAAGCTGGTTTGGTCTTCTAGGAGTTGAAGTCCAAAACACATGGAGGACCAAAGTTTGGGAATCCCCGCACTATGCCAAGAAGTTTGGGAATCATTGGAAGACCAAAGACCAACGTTTGAGAATCACTGACATAGTGGTTTGAGTGTTGGACTGTGACTCTGGAGACCAGGTTTCGATTCCCTACTTGGGAAGACCTTGGACAAGTCACACACTCTCAGCCTCAGAAAACCCCATGATAGGCTCATGGTAGAGTTGCTGTAAGTCAGAAACACATGGCTACAGCCCTGTAAACCCGCTGGGTGACCTTACGCAAGTCACACACTCTCAGCGTCAAGGGATGGCAATGGCATCCTCCGAAGAAACGTATCAAGAAAACCCCAGGATAGGTTCATCTTAGGGTCGCCATAAGTTGGAAGTGACTCGAGGGCACACAACCACCGCAACATGGCAGAAATCTCTCACATCATGGAGCAAACACCAGTTGGGTTCAGGCCTCTCTGCACTCCTGAACAAAGTTTTGAGGTTGGATTTGCAGAGCGACAAGTGGCGCAGGGTGTTCTCCTAGTTGGGAAGGGAAGCAACCCTCTTCTTTGGGTACCATCGTGCCACCCCACCCTCAAAGCCTTGCCAAACTCCTCCTCTGAGTCTGCATTGGGCAAGAGGGTCTATGCAGTTCCCTTCTGCCATCCCTTCATAGAGGTTGCTGGCTAGTATTTTCAGTGCAGCAGCTGCTATCCTTTGTGCTGTTGCTTCCAGTTGTCCTGCCGAGGCCAAAGGATTCGCCAACTGTAAGTGATATTATCTAGCTGTTTTTTTCTCTCTCACCCCGTTCCCTCCCTCGGTATTTGCCTCTTCAGTTGCTTTCTTTCCTGGAATTCAAATCCCGGCTGGAAAACTTGGCGAGTTGGGATTGTCCTTCTGTCTAGCAAAAGCCCTGGTGAAGAGGAGCACTTGTTCTCCGATCATAGGAAAAGGAGAGTTCATTTTCTCTAGTCTGCCTGATCCCGGGTTTATGGAAAGGTCCTTTTTCTATATAAAATGTGGTCTTGCATGGCAAGAATGGGAAGGGGTTTGGATGGCTGATGGAGGATCTGGTACAGCCTGTAAAAGCTTGCAATAGGAATAGGAATAGCAATAATAGCATTTGCGTTTCTATACCACTTATCAGTGAACTCAGCACTCTCTGAGTTTGCAATCTGTAAGCCAATTGCCTCCAACACGCTGGGTCCTCATTTGACTGACCTACGAAAGGATGGAAGGCTGAGTCAACCCTGGAGCCCTACCTGGGATCGAACTCGCAACCTGTTTTGCCTCTTTTGGCAGCATCCATATAGTTGTGCAAAAGTTGCTGTGCGCCTTCAAGTCGTTTCCGACTTATGGCGACCCGAAGGTGAAACTGTCACGGGGTTTTCTTGCGCTTGGTTTCGTCAGAGGGGGTTTGCCATCTTCTGAGGCCGAGAGAGTGTGACTTGCCCAAGGTCATGCAGTGGGTTTAGGTGGCTGAGCCAGGATTCGAACCAGCGTCCTCGTCCAACGCTCAAACCACTATTCCACGCTGGCTTAGTATACAAAAGTTATCAACAATTTTTGTTCATTTCCATCTCAGGAGCAGCTTCCAATCTGAGCTAACTGAAACCACAGTTCAAGAAAGTTACTTATTTTGGACTATAACTTCCAATAGGCATTATATATATATATATATATATATATATATATGTGTGTGTGTGTGTGTGTGTGTGTGTGTGTATTCCTATTGGAAGTTGTAGTCCAAAATAAATAACTTTCTCAAATTCTGGTTTTATACACACACACACATCTATTCAGATATAGATAATAAATTAAATTCAGATTTCTTGTTGTGTTTCTTGCTTTCCACTATTATGAAAGCATAATATATACATAGCTGATACCAGGAGAAAATGAGGCCATTGCCACCCCAAACAAGAAATTTTTCTTCGATCCCCAAATTTCTCGCATTGCAATAGCATAAAATACCAATTGCATGTTTGGAAATATTGATTATTATTATTAGTATTAGCATTAGTATTATTATATTTATTTATATCCTGCTCTTTTCCCAGGACAGGGACCCGGAGCAGCTCACAATATGAAAAGAACAGTACCATTAAAAACATAGAAATGTGGTACAATAAAATAGAATTAAATGATTATGATATTAAACTAGATTGCTTGTTAAAATAATAAATTACAGCTGTTGTTGTTTTTTAAAAGATAAAACTGCTTAAAACATTTTAAAACAATGCAACACCCCCATCCTGTTTGGTCATCGAAAGAAAAGGAGCAAGTCAATTTTTTTAAAAATTTAAAAATTTTATTGATTAAAAACTTAAAATACACATTTATTCATTACATCATCATTACATGTTAGTACATATTGGACCTTATTACTATATTATCTTACTGTATCAAGCCATCATCATTTCACAGAGAGATAGACCAGAATCATTCTCCTTGATGCTAACTTTCCACAATATGCAATATGTATTATTATTATTATTATTATTATTATTATTATTATTAGTGATTGGAGCTCCATGACAGAATATTCTCCCATAGTAAAACACTCTCATGCAGACCCTTGTATGCAGAAATCTAGCACATGACACAGAGATAGGTCAGAACCATTCTCCTTGATGCTAACTTTCCACAATTATTATTATTATTATTATTATTATTATTATTATTATTATTAGTCACTGCAGCTCCATGATGCTAACTTTCTATTATTATTATTATTATTATTATTATTAGTTATTGCAGCTCCATGGCAGAATAGTCTACCATAGCAAAACACTCTCATGCAGACCCTTGCATGTAGAAATCTAACACATTACACAGAGAGATAGGTCAGAACCATTCTCCTTGATGCTAACTTTCCACTATTTATTATTATTATTATTATTATTATTATTAGTCACTGCAGCTCCATGATGCTAACTTTCTATTATTATTAGTAGTAGTAGTAGTAGAAGTAGTAGCTATCGCAGCTCCATGGCAGAATATTTTACCATAGTAAAACACTCTCATGCAGACCCTTGCATGTAGAAATCTAGCATGTTATGGGGAAAGACCAGAACCATTCTCCTTGATGCTTGCTTTCCACAAGCAGGGCAGAAGGTTGTTGTTTTTCTACGCAGCGTGGCTGATTTTCATTCCCTCCTGTGTTGTTTTTCCTCCGTGAAGAAAAAGATGTGAAATGAATTTCTCATTGTCTCTTTTTTGCATTTTACTCGGACAGGGGTTATCCCATCAGCCGCGGTGACCTCTTCGCCGATGGACCAAGTTCTCCGGTTTGCTTTGTATGCATTTGCCACTTTGCTCTTGATCGGAGAACCTCATTCAACAGGTGAGAAAATAAAATGGTCATATACCTGGGTTGGCAAAGCAGATGTATTTCTGGGCATTACTTCTTTAGCAGAAAATTTGGTCCTAGAAGTCCAGAGAATAGGGATTTTCGTGCCACAAAAATGAAGCGCAGTTCGACATATTTCAGCAACCCCTTTATCCAAAACTAAAAGTATATGCACAGGTGATACCTTTATTGGCCAACCGAAATGCACAATATACCTGTTGCATTTGGGTTGGCCAATACAGGTATCGCCGATGGATATTTGTTTGAATTTGCTAAATGGCCAACACAGCAGCCCCTGAATGTAATATGCACAGGTGCTATAAAACAACTAGGTCTGGTAAGCCTTGCATAAGTAGAGAAAAATATCTTGAACTTTCTCGAGACCACCGGAAAGCTCTTCCAAAATGTTTTCTTGGAGGGTTTGTTTCTTTCGCCAGCCCCTGCTTCTGTTACGATTTCCATTTTGGTGGCTAAAGTTACAGCTCTATGCCTTTTGCAAAACGTGCCAGGAGTAGCTGATAAAGTAGGCTTATCTGCTTTCCCTTTTACTTTCGGTGCTCATGCATGCTCAGTAAAAGGAAAAAAGCGGAGCCAAATAATTATTGCCCATTTAACTTGACTTCAATATCAGGAATGATTCTAGAGCAGATCATGAAATGATCTTACAGACAGTCTGTAAGTATTGAGAAAGGAATGCCATAATTACTAAAAGCCAACATGGGTTTCTCAAAAACTAGTCGTGCCAGACTAATCCAATCTCCTTTATTTATTTATTTATTTATATTTAAAAAATTATTACTTAAAATCAACCTTAAACAACATACATACTAATTATTCTTTCAATAAAAGTTACATGCATCAACACACTTAAATACTTCCTTAGGCAACAATTCTAGGTTATACAGAGAAAGAAGGTAAGGAATATAAATATGCCATCCTATACTTACGGTATACACTCATATGCATATATATTACACGTTCGCTTTTTGTAGAGGAATACATACCAGAATCCATTCACGAAAATATTATACATCAGAATAATATCATAAACTTGGCTTATCCTCTATATTCCTTCCTCGTTTCGCTCTAATCTGATCTCCTTTTTGATAAAATTACCAGCTTGGTAGATAAAGGGAATGCTGTGGATTTAGTATATCTTGATTGCAGTTAGGCCTTCAACAAAGTCTAACATGATATTCTTGCAAACAAGGTAGTAAAATGTGGGCTAGACAATACAACTGTTAGGTAGATTAGTAACTGGTTGACCGACTGAACCCAAAGGGTGCTCAGCAATGGCTCTTCTTCTTCTTCATCCTGGAGAGAAGTGACCATTGGGGTGTCCAGTGGGGTTCTGTCCTGGGCCCAGTGCTATTCAACATCTTTATCAATGACTTGGATGAAAGAATAAAGGGCATGCTTCTCAAATTTGCAAATGAAACTAGGATCAGGATCAGAATTCAAAATGACCTTCACGGATTAGAGAGTTGGGACAAAACTAACAAAATGAATTTCATCAGGGAGAAATGTAAGGTATTACACTCAGGAAGTAAAAATGAAATGCACAGCTCTAGGATGGGAGATACCTGACTTGACAACTGTACATGTGAAAGGGATCTAGGAGTCCTAGTAGACCACAACTTGAACGTGAGTCAACAGTGTGATACAGCAGCTAAAACAGCCAATGCGATCCTAGACTGCATTAATAGAAGTATAGTGTCTAGATCAAGGGAAGTGATAGTGCCACTCTATTCATCTTTGGTCAGGCCTCACTTGGAATAATCCTGTGTCTAGTTCTTGGCACTACAATTCAAAAAGGGATGTTGAAAAGCTGGAGGGTGTCCAGAGGAGGGTGACCAAAATAGTGAAGTGTCGGGGGGGGGGGGGGGGGGGGAAAGCCAAGTAACTCTAGCCTGCATCAATAGGAGCATAGTGTTTAGATTGAGTTAAGTAATAATGGCATTCTATTCTGCTTTGGTCAGACCTCGCCTGGAATATTGTGTGCAGCTTCTCAATCTAAGAAGGATGTGGACTAACTGGAGGAATCTGGAGGGGTTGATCAAAATGGTGATGGGTCTGGAAACCATGCCTTATGAGGGGAGACTTAGGGAGCTGGATATGTTTAGTTAGGAGAAGAGACAGTTAAGAGGGAATAGGATAGCCCTGTTTAAGTATTTGAAGGGGTGTCATGGTAAAGATACAGCAAGCTTGTTTTCTGCTGCTCCAGAGAATAGGACCCAGAGCAATGGATTCAAACTACAGGAAAAGAGATTCCACTAAACATTAGGAAGAATGTCCTGAGAGTAAGAGTTGTTTGACAGTGGAAGATGCTCCCTCGGAGAGTGGTGGAGTCTCCTTCTTTGGAGGTCTTTAAACAGAGACTGGACGGCCATCTCTTGGGGATGCTTTGATTGTGAATTCCTGCATGGCAGAATGGGGTTGGACTGGATGGCCCTTGGGATCCCTTCCATCTCTGGGATCCTATGTATTCCTTCATGGCAGTTGGACTGGATGGTCCTTGGGGTCTCTTCCTGCTCTATAATTCTATGATTCTATGATGGTGTATTTTTACTTGGCAGAATGGGTCTGGGCTGGATGACCCTTGGGACCTCTACCGACGCTATGACTGTATTATTCCAAAGGTTTTACGTTATCTAAGAGCAGATTTCAGTTGGGCATTAGAAGGAATATCGTTACAGTAAGAACAGTTCAGCAATGGAACCAGTTGCCTAGAACGATGATGATGGTGTCTCTTTGGACATCTTCAGAAAGAGGCTGGAAAGCTGCCTCTTGGGAATGCTCTAGCTTAGTGATCCTTAAACCGTGCCCTTGAAAGGATTTGGGACTTCAGCTCCCAGAATCCCAGACTATATGCCAACACGGCTGAGGCTCCTGGGAGCTTAGATTGTTGATATCCCTTCCTCCTTGAGCACCACATTTGAAAGGACTTGATACTCTTCCGGCCACCTTTCTTCACTCTCCAGCTTCCATAGCCATGCACAGAAACTGGAATGGTCTATGTTCTACCGAAATGCCCGTTGTCTTATAGGCGATGTGCAAAAACTTAGGCTAAGTTATAGCAATTTAATTTCCAACTACTTATGCCTGGGTGTATCGCAGACATTTTAACAGCCAGCAGAATTATATCAAGGGTCGGGATTCCTCAGCCAATACATAGAGAAAAGAGTGTTCCTTTCCCAGGATGATATTAGTTGGTGTACATGTTTTCCTTATTTTAAAAGACCGAAATGTGTCCCTTAAGGTGAAGGCCCTGTCGACATGGGTCAAATAAAACAGCCTCCCCGATCTTTTGGACCCCTGGCAAAGATGGGCTCCCAAAGGTTATATAGGTAATGCATACCACTAATTTTCGACAGCAAATGTTTGACGTAGCCAAGTGTTTGCATGTGCACATTGGACCTTTATAATGAACTTTTATGCTTACTATTTGGGGTCAGACTAGATAGCTACATGGGACTTTAAAAGTTTTTCTTCCCCTTCTGAGTATCTCTTTTCAGCCAGGCTCATGTAATGTTCCATCCTAGGGACAATGTTCACCCAGATAAAACATTTCCTCTGTTCTGTAAACATTTTCCTGTACTGAAAACAATCTTTGCTCAAGTGAAGAAGTGCTGAATATTGTGAAATTAGTTAACCAAGGAGGAAGAGGGGAGAATTGCTCTTTGTATACGTATTAGAGTCTCCTTCCTTGGAGGACTTTAAGCAGAGGCTGGATGGCCATCTGTCGGGGATGCTTTAATCGGGAGTTCCTGCATGGCAGAATGGGGTTGGACTGGATGGCCCTTGGGGTCTCTTCCAACTCTATAATTCTATGATTCTATGGATTATGACTAGCCTATAAAAGATCCTCAGTAGCTCAGTTCAGGACTCGGCATCTCTGGAAAGTTATTTCTGCTGGGCCCGCTGGCATTACTTCTTCAATAAAGTAACTTACTTTATTTATCCTTACTTTGTCGTCTCCGGTCCTATTTTTCTGCTACGTTCCACCCCTTCCTAACCTAATTTCATGAACAAAGCAAAACCACAATGGATAGTTTAAGTCAGCTCTACCTGGAGGTCTTTATTATCCTAACTGGAAATCCAAGTCTCTTCCTTAATGTGCTTATCAAGAAGCGACGGCTTTTTGCTTATAATAAAATCTGCCGGCAGGAGCTGTTTTAAAGCGCTCCGATTAACAACCTTGTCTTTATTCATTTCCCCCCAATCTGTCCTATAAGAGCAGCTGTTTTTAGGGATGTTTGTGCAAAGATGATGCATTTTTCCCCCCCGTAAGCGGCTGAGCTTTGATTTATTGACTCTCTGGCCTTTCCTTGCAGAGAAGTGGTCTGACTGAGTTAAGTTTGGTTACTGAGAAATAGATCCGTCGTTTGCAGTTCTGTGCGTTTCTTTGAAAAAGAAATGATCTGGGAATTTTGAAAACTTTACCTACTTTTCTTTTTGTGATCTGATCAAGATTTTGGCAAAAAGGTGGGGAGAAAAAAAAACACAACCGCTTTTAAATCAGATGCCTCTGGCATTTATTTGCATTTCCCCTAGAAACCTTGGGCTGTTTTTTCTCCATTGTGTTGGAGACAAACTTGGAGCTTGACATGAAATCTTACTCCTCAGAGGAACTCCTTCGCTTCCTTCCTTCTCAACCCAAAGGCTGTTCCAAAATTAGAAAACAACAATCCCTGCTGTTTGTTTGGTTAGTCCGTGCCAAGATCTTCTGTGAAGGGAAGAAGGATTTGGATCATTTCCACGGTGAGGAAGAGACAGTGGGCATGGAGTTCCTTAGCCAAAGTTGGTCGCTATATTTCGGATCTGGCCAGGCATACAAGGGAAGGACAAGAAGACATCCCAGCCTGAGTCGCTGGCATCGCTTCCAAGGCTGGGAAAGGCTCTTCTCTGAAACTTTGGTGGCTCTCAACCTATGGCTCACTAGATGACTTGAACTTCAGCTCATGTTCGGTGGAGTGACCAGGCGTCCCCTTTTTCCAGGATGCGTCCTACAACCTTCTGCCCAGGAGGGATTTCAAAATGCCCTCCGAAACTTTGAGCACGACGAAGAAGTGTGCATTTACATCTTAACTTAACTCAACTTTTATTTACGGTCTTTGACCACAATATCACAAAGTTATACGAATATTAACCCATCAAATCACACGTACAAAGCTGATACGTCGAAATAAAATCAGATTAAAACATAAATGTGCATGTAAGCAGGAGGTATTACGCACCAACATAAAGGAAGCGATCTTTCAATATCTTGTTTCCCTCGTTTGACAATAATTCTGCTCCTTGCCTTTCCATCTAATGTTGCCATTTTTAGCTTATATTTTGCAATGTTCTAGAATCATAGAATCACAGAATCATAGAGTTGGAAGAGACCACAAGGGCCATCCAGTCTAACCCCATTCTGCCATGCAGGAACTCCCAATCAAAGCATCCCCAACAGATGGCCATCCAGCCTCTGTTTAAAGACCTCCAAGGAAGGAGACTCCACCACTTTCCAAGGGAGCGTCTTCCACTGTCGAACCGCCCTTACTGTCAGGAAGTTCCTCCTAATGTTGAGGTGGAATCTCTTTTCCTGGAGCTTGCATCCATTGTTCCAGGTCCTATTCCTTGGAGCAGCAGAAAACAAGCTCCCTCCTCAATATGACATCCCTTCAAATATTTAAACACGGCTATCATATCACCTCTCAGCCTTCTCTTCTCCAGGCTAAACATCCCCAGCTCCCTAAGTCGTTCCTCATAGGGCTTGGTTTCCAGACCCTTCACCATTTTAGTTGCCCTCCTTTGGACACGCTCTACATTTCTTCTGGAAAGTTCTACATTTTGCACTGCCTTGTCCTCCTCTGCAGTTATGGCATCTGGTCGCCTTGCACCATGGCCAGTGACTGGTAAGGGATTTGGGAAGCAGAGGTCCACAATGTCTGGAAGAACCGAAAGCTGAGAATTATTGGCGTAGGCCAGTGATTCCCAAACTTTGGCCCTCCAGATGTTTTAGACTTCGACTAAAAGCCGCAGCCAGCTTGGCCGACAGTTGGAAATTCTGAGAGCTGAAGTCCCCAACATCTGGAGGACCAAAGTTTGGGAACCATTGACGTAGGCATTACTGAGCAAAATAGAGCCATGGCCTGTCACAGGACAATCACAAGAGGCTAGGAAAGTGGAATTTTAACAGGACAAAAGTGTTTTTGGATGGTACTTATCACGCAATATTGTGTCCGTCCTGATGCTGCCTTGCATTCCATCCATTACAGTTATAAGTTTATTAATATCAACAGATCAGACATCAGGTAAACATCAGACATACAGATAAGACAAATAAAATAGAATTAGCATTAAATTATAAAAGTAGATCATATTAATTGGGAATCCACTTACAAAGCTTACTCCTCAAAGATGTAACATTAAAAATTTAAAATCATTATAGAAAAAAATAATATACTATTTTATGCCGACAGACCATTGTTGCTGCACAAAAGCTGGCCACTTTAGTTGTTACCAATGGACACTGGACTGCCAGCAAATAGGATACATAAAACTCATCAGTTCTTCCAGGAAAACTTCTAAGAACTGAATGAATAAAAATGTTCTTGTTGTGCACCTTTTCATCGACGGGCAAAACCCATCAATAGGCTCCCAATCTCACTGCTGTTTCATTACTGCCTTCATACGATAGGTCCCTTCTGCTGCATTTCTGCTTCTCAAGCAGTCTCTTGGTGTGAGTGAGCATGGACTTGAATACATCACTGCCTTTTACCATCATCTAATCAGGTGTTTTGGGGGGAAAATTCTGGGATTTCCTATTTCTACAAGAGAGTAGTTTTATGTCCTAGGTTAAGGAGAGGGGTGGCTGCAAGTAGTCTGGGTTCTTTTGAACTCCCATCAACTTTTTTGCATTTGTTGAGTCCAGGGGCCCATTCACACTACACAGTTTTGTTTGTTTGTTAACTGCCTTTGCATTGGTCTCGACCCATGGAGACCCTATGGATGAGACATCCAGTCCTCTCCTGCTCTGCCCAGCTCCTGCAAACTCATATTTGTGGTCTCTTTAAAGTCCATCCATCTGGCATGTGGCCTTCCTCTCTTCCTCCTTCCCTCCACCTTTCCTAACATTATTGTCTTTTCCAAAGAGTCCTCCCTTCTCGTGATATGTCCAAAGTACGAAAACTTCAGTTTGGTCATCTTGGCTTCTTCCAGGGAGGTTTCTGGCTTGATCTTCTCTAGGACCCCTTTGTTTGTCCTTTTGGCTGTCCATGGGATCCTCAGCACTCTCCTCCAGCCCCACATTCTCTCAAATGCATTGGTTTTCCTTCTATCTTCTTTCTTAACTGTCCAGCTCTCACATCCATCCATGGGAATAATAGGGAATACGATGGCTTGCATGATTCTAACTTTTGTATTGAGTTGTATGTCTTTGCATTTTAGGATCTTTTCTAGTTCTTTCATAGCCGCTGTCTCCATTCTGAGGGCCTTTTCAGACTGCCAGATATAGTGCAAATTGAGTCCACTTTAACTGCCCTGACTCAGTGCTATGGAATCATGGGAACTGTAGTTTATTGTGGCACCAGAGCTCTCTGACAGAGAAAGCTCAATGTCTCAGAAAAAAATACAATTCCCATGATTCCCTAGCACTGAACCAGGGCAGTTAAACTGGACTCAGTTTGCACTATTTCTAGCAGTGTGCAAGGGCTGATAGTCTTCTTCTGATTTCCTGGCCGCAGTCCCTGTTCCGGTCAAGCTTTAATCCCAGATATGAGAACTCTTTTTCTATTTCTATTTCCTCATTGTCTAGTCTGAATGTGTGTAAGTTCTCTGCGATCATTATTTTTGTTTTAAACAATTAATAGCTCTCTATATAGCTGAGAAATATGCCAATCTGGATCATTTCTGCCGTGCGGTCACAGCCTATATCTGATTACTTAACAGCCGTTTAAACATCCTTCACTAGCTAAATCTTAACTCGAGAGAGATTTCCTTGGATTCTCTTTGTTCCGGCTTCCTTCTTTCAGGCTGCATCCGCACTGCAGAAACAATCCGGTTTTGACACCACTTTAACTGCTATGGCTGAATGTTATGGAATTCTGAGAAGTGGAGTTTGTTGCAGTGCAAAGTCCAGAATTTCATAGCAGGGAGCCATGGCAGTTAAAGTAGTGTCAAACTGGATTATTTCTGCAGTGCGGATGCAGCCTGTTTTCCTCTTGTCGTTCCCGAACCTCTTTCCTCCTTCCAGGGTCCTCCTTTTCATGCTTGATCCATCACCCTTCCTACTTTCACCACTTTGACTTCTGCCTTGCCATGATTTGCGCTGGGGCTTTTGTCTCGTGAAATGCCCTTGGCCTGCGATACACTACGCAAACAACTTTCACAACGTTCTCATGCTTTTCGGAAGAGCGATGGCTTCCCAGCCTTGGAAGGCCTGCTGTTCAGATTTCGGCTCACACGCTGTACTCCCCACGGTTGTTATTCTACCTTGCGCCCTCTTTCTTCCCAGTGCTTGTTCGGGGACTCCGACAAAAAAGATCCGCGTCGGATTTGGGTGCTGTACAAATGTCGCTGCCACGAACTTTGGGCCACGGCTGCCATTGGAATTATTTACAGCTCCTTTCAGGAGGCTGGCTCTTTGTTTGGGGCTTTGGAGGAAAAAAAGTTTGGAGGCAATTTAATTTTTTTATTTATTTCATTTATTTTACAATGGTTGCTTTCAGTAGCCCCTGTCCTGTGCCCACAGAGGGGGGTGCTTAACGTTTCAATGCAGCCACTTGTTTCCTTCCAAGGCTCCCGCACAGGTCTTCCAAAGGGACTCCCGCTGGCTTGAGAAGTATAGCGCTCAAAGGGAACAAGAGGACTCTTTTCAGCCGTTCTCCAGCTCCCATGAGGAGCTGCCATAGTCCTGGTAAAGGCCTGTTTTGTTCAAGGATAATTTAGAGTTTCGCCTAAGATGGATGGAGCTCGATACAGCTTGAGTTTCTCTTCTCCAAAATGCTTCAGACCAGAAGTGTGCTGGATTTCAGATATATATCTACAGTGGTCCCTTGGTATCTGCTGGGGTTTGGTTCTAGGACCCCCTGTGGAGACCAAAATCCATGGATGCTCAAGCACCATTATATGCAATGGGGTTGTTATTATTATTATTATTATTATTATTATTATTATTATTACTAATACTAATTCTAATACCACTACAGTGGGCCCTTGGTATCCATTGGGGTTTTATTCCATTTCCTCTCCAATGATGAAAAAGGGAACATTGGCCTTAACTTTAATATGTTCGTTCTGAGCAATGGAATAGGAAACATCATTATCATCTTGGTATTAGAAGAAAGAAACATTCCTTTCTTCTTCGGTGATCGAAATGGTGAAAGGTCTGGAAATCATGCCCTATGAAGAGCAGCTTAGGAAACTGGGTCTGTTTAGCCTGGAGAAGAGACGTCTAAGAGGTGACATGATAGCCATGTTTAGATATTTGAGGG
Organism: Phrynosoma blainvillii; assembly: GCA_026167975.1. NCBI lineage: Eukaryota > Metazoa > Chordata > Lepidosauria > Squamata > Phrynosomatidae > Phrynosoma > Phrynosoma blainvillii. The sequence goes on from JANUYF010000015.1 coordinate 2,174,649, forward strand.
GATGTCGTATTGAGGATGGAGCAAGCTTCTTTTCTGCTGCTCCGGAGACTAGGAGACAGAAATGGATGCAAGGTACAGGAAAAGAGATTCCGCCTCAACATTAGGAAGAACGTCCTGAGAGTAAGAACCACTTGATAGTTGAAGATGCTCCCTTGGAGTGTAATGGAGTCTCCCTCTTTGGAGGATTTTAAACAGAGGCTGGATGGCCATCTCTCGGGGGTGCTTTGATTGCGTATTCCTGCATGGCAGAATGGAGTTGGATTGGATAGCCTTTGGGGGCTCTTCCAACTCTATGGTTCTATGATCCTCTTCTCCTCTCCTTGTTCAGCTTTTCCTTTTCTGAATATTTTACATGGTTATGCTGTTAAAAGTTTCTCTTTGACTGTTTCATGAATTGGCATCCTGTAAGGGACATGTACATAGAGCAAAGTATTCACCGTACTACAACAGATGTACTGATGGAGGAAACCGAGTTGCACACACAGCAAATTTGCAGCTGTGCGTTGTACAACAGCACCCAAACTATTGAAATGTCTTGTACAAATGTTGCTATTCTGCCTGGGTGGTTCCATATCATTGGTTTAGCATACTTATGGATATAAAATGATAGAATCATAGAGTTGGAAGAGACCACAAGGGTCATCCAGACCAACCCCCTGCCATGCAGGAAGACACATTCAAAGCAGTTCTAACAGATGACCATCGAGCCTCTGTTTTAAAATCTCAAAAAAAGAGAGACTCCATCGCTCTCTGAGACAGCATCTTCCACTGTCAAATACCTCTTACAGTCAGGAAATTCTTCCTAATGTTGAGGTGGAATCTTTTCTTATAGCTTGCATCTGTTGTTCTGAGTCCTACTCTCTGGAGCAGCAGAAAAGAAGCTTACTCCATCCTCAATATGACACCCCTTCAAATACTTAAACAGGACTATCATATCATATGACACCCATTCAAATTCTCATTCAGGGCTACACTGACGGGAAGTTGAATTGTAACCATTGACTTAATAAGTCATGACCTGGGCACTCTTGCAAACATCATCCTGCCTATGAGAATGAAATGGGGGCTGCAACTCACATCAACATGTTTCCCCTTCCGCTGCTGAAAAACCAACAGATTAGAGCAATGTTCCTTTTCTTTGTTTGTGTTTCCAGGTGCAACTGAGGACGAAGATGGCATCAGTAAGGTAGGAGCCCATTCCTCTGGGCATACTAGCCTGGAATTAATTTCTACTGGTTTCATTGCCAAACAAAACCATATGTTTGTTATGGGGAGCAGGGAGATAGATACTGGAAGTGCTGGGGAGGAAGAGGAGGAGACGTTGGTGGAGAAGAAACGTTGTTGGCCTTGGAAGATTTTGGAAGCAAAGTATTCCTCGCCTAAGAAAGCCCTATGAAACTCATGGGCTCACCATAATCGACTTGAAGGCACAGACACCCACAAACGCACATCAAAAGAGCACTTTAAAGAGGGATGTGTTTGATCCTGGGATTATTGAACTCTGGTATGCTTCACAGCTTATCTCCTAGGCTTCAGGTGGTTGAGGCGTGTGTATAAGAGAGAAGGCTGGGGGGTAAGAGATGTCTCATTCCAGTCAACCTTCGCATGACTTTTGGCCCTCTCCTTTGATGGTTTGGACCAAAGGTGATCCCTACCATGAGCTTTATGCAGATCCAATCTCAATATAGGTTTATGTACATGATCTGTTTGGCAAGCATCCTTGATACAAATTCTGTATACGCTTGGAGGGGAGCATGGAAGTGAACATGTATGTTTCCGGAGCGAAATGTAGGCTATTTCTGGTTTACCTTTAAGAGGGGGATTCATTTAGGTTTTTCCTTCTCCTTTCTCTCGCCATCCCTTCAAAATATCCTGGAAGCTCTTTTTAATTCACAACAAGGTCCTAATTGGCTTCCAGCTGTGATCCCTTGGAGACACAAATGGATCCCTTTGAAAGAATTTGTACACGCAAGAAATGCCATTCTGATTTACTAAGAGCGCTCTTTTATTTGGGTAGATTGCGTTGGCAGCAAGTGTTATAGCGAAAGAATGGGATTTAATTAAGAAAGCATGGAAGATTAGAGACCAAGGGAAGGAGGCAAGGAGGCTGGAAGAGTCAGAAGTGGAAGAGTTTGGCTGAGAAAGTCTGAAGGCCTTATCGGACGAGCCTCTTCTCCCATTAAAATAGAGCTGAAACCAGGTTTGGGGCACAGTCCATTGGGCTGAATGGGCTGATGCACAATAAGGCAGCTTCTTGCCTTTGTAGAAATTCTCACTTTCCTTGCAAAGTATTTGCACAAGGAAGTGTTGGGTGAATATTGGGTCTCGCGCTCACTTTGCACAATTCAAAGATCCATGGTAGGGCTTGTGCAAATGAAGAATATTTCCCTGGGAATATTCCTTGGTACACTCTGGAATGGACTCTGGAGATAGAAAGGCTGCAAAGTGTCCCCAGGTGTGGAAACTTTGGACTGTGACTACTAATACAGGATGTGTTACATGTGTGTATTGGTGTGCACTCCTTGGTACGCTCTTGGTACACACTATTTATACTACAGTGGAGCCATTTTGATGTTTTTGCCCACAGGACAGTGACTCCGTCAAAGGAGGCGGGAAGGACTGGCCAACAATGTACATCACAACCATCTTGGTAAGAGAACTCTTTCTACAAATGTGCAAGTGGTTGCAACCCTTTACAATGTTAAAAAAGATAAGCACCTAGAGCAAGATTGGTGCAGTTTAAATATGGTCCCAGGAATAGGAATATTACCATGGATGGATGTGAGAGTTGGACAGTTAAGAAAGATGATAGGAAGAAGATCAATTCATTTGAGAGAATGTGGGGCTGGAGGAGGATCCCATGGACAGCCAAAAGGACAAACAAGGGGGTCCTAGAGCAGATTAAGCCAGAAACCTCCATGGAGGAAGCCAAGATAACCAAACTGAGGCTGTTGAACTTTGGACACATCATGAGAAGAGAGGATTCTCTGGAAATAATGAAATGGAAGGTGGAGGGAAGGAGGAAGAGAGGAAGGCCATCTGCTAGATGGTTGGTTTCAAGAGGTCATGGAGATGAGCCTGCAAGACCAGAATAGAGCTGTGGAGGACAGGGTTTTTTGGAGATGTCTAAGATGGATGGACTCTAAAGGAGGCTATGTGTATTAAGGGTTTGCAGGATTTAAACAGAGCAGTGAAGGACAGAGGGTCTTCTTGGAGAGGTCTCATCCAAAGGGTCACCATGAGTCGATATCGACTCGAGGGCAGTTAACAGCAACAAAAATAGCACTGGATCTAATTCTTGATGTTTTAGGAGAAGCAAATATTTGAATGGAGAAAATATTCTGTTGGGGTTTTTTAAAATGTGATATATCATCACCCCAACCCAGTTTAAATAGAGCCAAGCTATGCATGGATAACTGCAGTGAACTGTTGTTTTTTAAAATGAATTTCCATAACGTTCTGGAGTAACATGCACATCATTGTCCAGGACATTATGGAGAGTAAGAAAAAAAAAGGAAGGTTATAGTAGCAGCATGAAGGAGTGGAATGACTCTTGGGACCAGAAGCTGTCTCTTGTGTTGTCGGATGGGCAATGGCTCTTTTCATGCATGCTCAGTTGAGGATGGTCAAACAGACCTTTAGAGATAGTTTGTCTTGACCAATTCATAGGAAGATCCCTATGTAATGGCCAGAGGCACGGAGCTGGAGGGCTACTGCATTGACCTGTTGGAGAAGCTTTCTCAAATGCTGCACTTCAAGTACAAGGTGGGCGTTGTGAAGGATGGGAAGTATGGAGCACTGAGTCCAAATGGAAACTGGTCGGGGATGATCGGAGAGGTCGTAAGAAAGGTATGTTTTCTTCAAAATGAATCCTTTTCAAATTAGGAGGGTGGGACATCAATATAACTGATATGTATGCTTTGTGTATTTACACATGGTGGTAAGCAACCTAGGGATGGAATGGAAGTTTCTCAATTTCCTGACTGAGATTGGATTTGGAGTTCCTGATTCCTTGAGAAACTTATGCAGCTAGCAAATTTAATGTCCTTAGAATCCTAGAGTTGGAAGAGACCCCAAGAACCTTCCAGTGCAACCCATGTCTGCCATGCAGGGACATAGAATCAAAGCATCCCCAACAGATGACCATCCAGCCTCTGTTAAAGACCTCGAAAGAAGAAGACTCCACCACTCTCCATTGAGGGAGTGTGTTCCACTGTTGAACAGCCCTTACTGTCAATACGTTCTTCCTAATGTTTAGGTAGAATCTCTTCTGTGTCCTATTCTATGGAGCAGCAGAAAACAAGCTTGTCCTATCCTCAATATGACATCCCTTCAAATATTTAAAGAGGGCTATCATATCACCTCTTCTTAACCTTCTCTTCTCCAGCCCATACATACCCAATTCCCTAAGTCACTCCTCATAGGGCATGGTTTCCAGATGTTTTTATCATTTTATTGCTTCACTTGCAAGTCATTTCTGATTTATGGTGACTCTAAGGCAAACTATCATAGCACTAGCACAAGGCAAGTTGGACCACAGAAACACACTGAGAGACCTTGAGCAAGTTACACTCTCTTAGGGGGGTTGCAGACTGTCAAAAATAGTGTGAATTCAGTCCACTTTTAGGGTTAGGGTTAGTGCTAGGGAATCATGGGAATTGTTATTTTTCTGAGACATTGAACCTTCTTTGTCAGAGAACTCTAGTGCCACAATAAAATACAGTCCCCATGATTCCCTAACCTTAACCCTAACCCTAAAAGTGGACTGAATTCACACTATTTCTGACAGTCTGCAACCCCCCTTAGTCTCAGAAGGCAGCAAAGGAAAATTTCCCTGGAACAAATCTTTCCAGGAAACCCTGTGATAGGGTCGCCATAAGTCAGAAATGACTTGATGGCAGTGGCATCCCTAGGGTTGGTGTCACCTGGTGCGATCACTGACTGGGGGGTGGGGCTTATGGGGGCGGGACTTTCTGTGAGCAACTTCTGGTGCACTTCTAGTGTATGCAGGAGTGTGAGAGCACAGCCGCAGAAGCCCTGCACCTCCCCGGTAAAGGCTGGGGAGGGCTGGAAATGCTTTGTGTGCTCCTGCCAAAGGCTGGAGAGGGCTGGAAATGCCCCATGCACCCCAGGGAGCAGCCCTGTAAACCAGGCCTGCGGCTGTGGAGAGGACCCATGGGGGGCAGGGGACTCAGTGGGTGTCACCCCCTTCTGGGGTGTCACCCAGTGAAGTCCATTCCCCCCGCACTCCCCAGTGACACTACTGCTTGATGGCACACAACAAAGCTAGACTCATGCGAGAGAAAGACTCAATTGCACCACTGCTGTCAACTTAGTACTGAAGCAATAAAACAATAAAAACATCCAGAACATCAAATTTCAAATGGGACATTCCTGCCCTATGGGTTCATTTGCAAAATGAAGTGTCCAAAGATTCTCACTGCTGGCTTGAGAAGGTAGAAAATTTCTCGGCTCATAAATAGAAGCTTAAAAGGGGGCTGAGAAAACAAAAATCTGCATGTTCAGTGAGCACATGATTTTCACATCCCTAACACCACCTCATCTACTCTCCTGACAGGAAGCGGATCTTGCTGTTGCTCCATTAACTATAACGTCAATAAGAGAAGATGCTGTAGACTTCACCCAGCCTTTTCTTCACACTGGCATCGGCATCTTGCTGGAGAAGGAATCCTCCCTTGAAGAGGCCTCACTGTTCCACTTCTTGACCCCCTTCAGCAAAGAGACTTGGGGTGGTATCCTCATAGCCTACTTGCTCTCCAGCCTTTGCTTATTCCTTGCTGGCAGGTGAAAAATCTCTTCCCAACTCCAGATTTAAATTGCATCAAGATAGATGCCTTTTTCAAAGGAGTGATCATTTGCCATGATGTCCTCATGATAAGCACGTGATTTGTAGTAGTAGTTGTTGTGTATCTTCAAGTCATTCCCAACTTTCATAGCAATAGCAGTAGCAGCTTCATTTATATAATGCTTCACACTGCACTAAGCAGACTCTGAGTGGTTTACAACTGTAAGCTATGTAGACCTATCATGGGGTTTAGTGGCCATTAATTTGTGTGGAAATGGGCTAAGATCTTTAAAGCCAAAATTAGGAATGGAAGAAAACATTAGAGTCATCAAGACTTTCACCCAAACTACCCGTTTCACATCTCATGGGAATCTTTACAAGAAAAAGCGCACCTGGCTTAAGAAATGCAGAGAACTGCAGGCCTTATAACATATTTGCATGCATGCACAAATCATAGATAAAGTTAAAATGTGAACAACTAAATATGTGTATCATTTGAAAACTGCACAAGCACATTTTAGTCAATGGGAGAGACTTGTATAAAAATATAGTGGACCCTTCCCAATTGAACGTGGGGGGTTCAATCCCACCTTCATCCCCACCACCCCACAGATGGCAAAAAATGTGGATGGTCAATCCCCATATTATCTAATGGCATTGACATAGGTGTGGACACATCAGCACATCCATGTGCATGCACCACCATTGAATAACATGAGCCATGGTGATCCGCAGTTGGTCAAATCCACAGATCGCCAGCCTGCTGTAAATACAATATAGGGGGAATGCACATGAATTTCTACCTAGGAGTTAAAAATAGAGTCTTGCAAACTGGAAAGATCAAATGGTAATACAGATGGGATTTGTAGAAAAATGAAACGAAATCAAGATGAGCTCTTTTCACGTTCCTATCAAAGGTGTCACCCCAGCGCAGAGAGACAGCTAATTTCTGCAAAGGGAATTTCAGGGGCTCTGTACAAAGGCCCTTCGAATCATTCTCATGGTGCAATGAGCCGTTCTATTGAATAACTCCAGGAATGCCTGTGTGACACCAAATCTCCGCAGTGGGTAAAATGAATGATGATGATGCTTTTTCTCTTCCTAGAATAAGCCCCTGTGAATGGGATGGAAATGAAGACATGCGTTTTACATTCCTCAACAGCCTGTGGTTTGGAGCAGGAGCATTCACCTTGCAAGGTAAGCCATATAACACGTATGCGGCTTTTCTGGTTGAGAACCTGAAGCTGTATAATAGGAGCGTGACCCACCCAAAGGCATTTCCCTCCAAGAGACACATTTAATATTCCTACCCTAGTTGTCAGGTTGTTGGAGGGCCAGCATAGTGTAGTGGTTTGAATGTTGGACCGTGACTTTGAGCATAAAAACCTACTGGGTGATCTTGGGCAAGTCTCACTCTCTCAGCCTCAGGGAATGGCAGTTGGCAAACTTCTTCTGAAGAAGCCTGCCCAACAAATCCTATGATATGGTTGTCATCAGTAAAACATGACTTGGAGGCACGCAACAACACAGTTAGGATGTTTAGAAAATGCTAACAAATGTAGGAAGCTTGCATTCAAAACCTGAGTTATGTCTTTAAGCAACATACTAGTGCAGGGAAGCAAACTGAATTCTTTTCAAGACACAAGAGAATAGCTTTACTAGAGAATGCAATTCAACAGCCTACTTTCCCACTCTTTATCCTGATGTTAACTCCATTCCCCTTTCTTCACACAGGCGCAATGCCTCAGCCCAGATCTCTCGCCATCCGGATAATTTCTGCCATCTGGTGGCTTTTCAGCATTGTGCTACTGACGGCATACATTGCCGGATTCAGCTTCATTTTGGAGTCAGGATCCGAGCAGCTCTCCATCCAGACCTTTGAAGATCTGGTGAAACAGAGGCATCTGGAGTTTGGGACCATGGAAGGCTCTTCCACACTCCTGTATTTCAAGGTGTGCTTGAAATGGCTCTCAGATGTGGAAACTAAAGGGCTGGTGTCATGTTAGATACATCTGTATGGTTGAAGGTCTCATCCCATGCCTTCCATTTTTATGTACAGTTGGCCCTCCACATTTGCAGATTTGACTTTTGCAGATTTGATTCTTTGCGGTTTTGATTAATATGTTTCCTCTGGGAATCTCGAAGTCCTCCAGCGCAACCCTGCTGGAAGTTGACCATGAAGTTGTGCTGGAGAACCTAGAAGTTCCTAGAGAAAACACTTCCTCCAACATGATTCTGTGATCAACTTCTGGCAGATGTTGATCATAGAATTGCACTGCAGGACCTTGAGATTCTTAGAGAGGTATTCTTACAGGTAAAAAGAATAGGGTTTTTTTTAATTTGCATTTTTTCCATTCATGGGGGTCCTTCACCTCTAATCCCAGAGAATGTGGAGCGACTACTGTACTGTGTGAAGTAGCCTACCTCTGCCTTTCCTTGTTGGAAGAAACCATTTCTTTACAAAACATGTTAATGTCGTGGTTGCAGAACTCTAAGAACCCAATCCAGCAGATGGTCTACGAGTCCATGAACAAAAAGAAGGATACCGTTTTTGCCAAGAATTACCAGGAGGCAATTCAGCGTGTGCTGGATTCCAATTATGCTTTCATCGGTGAATCCATCTCTCAAGACCTTGCGATTGCCAGGCACTGCAACTTGATCCGCTCCCCAGAGGTCTTAGGGGCCAGGGGATTTGGCATTGCCACCCAAAAAGGTAAGCTCACAAATGTCAGCAGCCATGTCTGAAATGTTCTCATGGTTCCATTTCTTTGGCCTTTTCTTATTGATCACCCCAGACATTTCAAACTTGTGTTACCCTAGGAGCCGAAGAAAGAAGTTGGCAGCATGAGCTTTCGTAGACTTAAGTCTACTACCTCAGATAATGCGTCTTTAATCTATGAAAGCTCATGCTGCCAACTTCTTTCTTTCAGTTAGTCTCAAAGGTGCTAAAAGATCCCTTTACATACTGATTTTACAGACGAATATGGCTATATCTTTGAATTTTACCCACAGGAATAGAATTTGATCCCCTCCCCTGCCACCATACCCCCTACCATTAAAGCACAATTCTGATTTACCATTAAAACTGCTAGCTGAGAGAGTCTTGGAGATGGAGTCTCAGAAAAGTAAAGCCAGGTCTGCATGGGTCAGAATATTCCAGGGGCTGCCCAGAGTATTCTGGCCTCGGAGCTGCTCCAACATCCCCCTATTATTGTTGCAATGTCAAGTGGTTGTTTGCAATGCCCACTGTGCCACCCACCACCCCTGCTTTGGGCATCTTGTTCAGACCTCAGACTGAGCAACATGGTTCTGGAAACCATGCTTTATGAGAAGAAACTTAGGGAACTGGGTATGTTTAGCCTGGAGAAGAGAAGGTTGAGGTGATATAATAGCCCTGTTTAAGTATTTGAAGGGATGTCATATTGAGGAGGGAGCAAGTTTGTTTTCTGCTGCTCCAGAGAAGAGGACACAATGGAGCAATGGATGCAAGCTACAGGAAAAGAGATTCCATCTCAACATTAGGAGGAACTTCCTGACAGTAAGAGCTGTTGAACCACATGGAGCTATCAACATGTCAATACATTTAGGATGTGGTATGATATCATAATTCAAGGGTATAAGTTTAATTTTATGTCACAACTGGCCTAGAGAAGAAACGGTTAAGAGGTGATATGATAGCCCTGTTTAAGTATTTGAAGGGATGTCATATTGAGGAGGGAGCAAACTTGTTTTCTGCTGCTCCAGAGAAGAGGATCCGGAGCAATGAATGTAAGCTACAGGAAAAGAGATTCCACCTCAACATTAGGAGGAACTTTCATAGAATCATAGAGTTGGAACAGACCCCAAGGGCCAACCAGTCCATCCCCATTCTGCCATGAAGGAATTCAAATTCTCAAAGCATCCTTGAGAGATGGCCATCCAGCCTTTGTTTAAAGACCTCCAAAGAAGGAGACTCCATCAACCTCCAAGGCAGCCTCTTCCACTGTCAAACAGCTCTTACTGTCAAGAAGTTATTCCTAATGTTGAGTTGGAATCTCTTTTCCTGTAGCTTGCATCCATTGTTCCAGGCCCTGTTCTCTAGAGCAGCAGAAAACAAGCTGAACTTTCTGATGGTAAGAGCTGTTTTGAAAGCACTTTCTTGGAGGGTGGTAGAGTCTCCTTCTTTGGAAGTCTTTAAACAGGCTTGGTGGCCATCTGTTGGGTGTGCTTTGGTTGTGTATTCCTGCATGGAAGAATGGGGTTGGACTGGATTGCCCTTGGGATCTCTTCCAACTGTATGATTCTAACTTGCTGTAGTGTTGTTGGGTAGCACAGGGGGACATGTTGTAAACAGCCACTTGGCATTGCAACGGTGGGCTCCAGATCTTCCAGGAAGATCCAGAGCAAAGGGTGAGGCTATTTGAAATGTTTTAAGGGAGGTATATGGCAGGTTCAGTACCAAACTGTCTGGATATCACGGATTGGGCCTGGAGTCATCTGGACTCCCCATGGGAACATGGAGAGGACATGGAGACAGGGCTTAAGCTGTCAAGCTCTGACTGTCCTTAGGATCTCCTTGGACAAACAAGCTCTCAGTGGCGATCCTGAAACTCGGAGAATCCGGTGAGCTTGACTATCTTCGGAGCAAGTGGTGGGAAAGCAGCTGCTCCGACGACGATCATGACAAATGGAGCCCCCTGAAACCTCACGCTTTAGGAGGCATCTTCCTGATACTCGCCATGGGCCTTTTATTGGGAATGGTTGTCGCTGTGGTCGAGTTATCCAGAAAAAGCAAGCACAGAGCTGAACAGGAGAAGGTGAGTGGCATGCTGAATTCCTTGTCGCTTTTCGTTAACTGAATGCTCAGTGCTTAATGTTAAGATCAGGGAGGATATGTGTGTGGAAATAAGTTCTGTATAGGCTTATCGAAAGGTTCCCAATTCTGATTTTTTCGCCGTTGTGTGCCTTTAAGTCATTTCCGAATTATGGCAACCCTAAGGCAAGTCTATCACAGGGTTTTCTTGGCAAGATTTCTTCAGAGGGTGGTTTATTTTTTGGCCATTGTTTCCCTCTGAGGCTGAGAGAGTGTGCCTTACCTAAGGCCACCCAGTGGTTTTCCATGGTCAAGCAGGGATCCGAACCCTGGTCTTTAGAGTCATAGTCCAACACGCAAACCACTACATCAACTTTGCCTTAATAGAGAATATTATCAGAATTCTTTTGAGCCTTACTCTAACATAGGCAGACATTATGCTAGCACAACTACTTTATCCAATGATGGATGGAATCTACAATTAGACCTATTGAATCAATTGTTGAATGATGTTTCAACACATAGGCAGATCCCAGGGATCCAATAGATCTCCTCTAGTTTTCTGGACTAAGACCGTAATAAAAATTCTATTCTATTCTATTCTATTCTATTCTCCTTTAGTTGGGACTAACAGTAGGATTCATGGAAGGGATCTGGTAAGCAACTTTTCCAAACTCAGAGAAGCAGAGCAGTTTGACTTAAGTGAAGGTGCCTGATGACATCTCTCCCTGCTTCCTATTGCTTTTGCACAAGGAGTTTCTATTTATTAGGCTAAAAAGAGCCAGATGTGTTTTCTGGGCTTCTGGAAGTACCCCATATACTCATGTATATATCAATCTCCTCTATAAATCGAGGGCAGGTCTTGGTGCCAAAGTTACAGATTTCAATATGATCCGTGAATAAGTCAAGGGTGAAACTTAGGGACATGTAACAAAGGATGCAAAGGATGAACTAAAGGGAACAAGGCCAAAGAACTTACAAAATTCCAGCAGGTATAACTGCCTGTGTTCAGCCAAAAGGCTGGATGGATGAGGAGGGAAGTATGGAAAAGCATGGCTGTGTGATGTCTGGAGGACGCAACCAGGTTCAAGTGGGGCTAAGAAAATGCACACATTTTCAAAAAGGATAAAAAAGAAAGCAAAGAAAATGGCGACTACGTTAACAATGATGATAGCCTTTCACTTTAATATGATAACCTTGTTTGATTTTAAATCAGAAAAGCTGACATAAACATGCACAAATGTCTTAGTGGTATCCGCACCCTTACTGTGACTTGAAATATTTGACTTTTCACCTGGCAGTGAGAATAATAATAAAGAGTAATAATAAAGGGAGCATTAAACATATTCTGCGCCAGGTGTCAAAACGCACTAGGTATGCCGCTGTTCACAGTAAAAGCCTACGAAGATTTTCCAATGTCCTTTTCTTCACCTTTTCTAGTACTGCAACCAAAAGCACACGTAAGTGTGAAACACATGGATCTGGAAATAAGTTACATTTTGGACCACAACTGCCAGAATCCCCCAGCCGGCATGAGGGTTATGAAGGACTCTGGTTGTTGTAGTTAAAAATGTAACTTTTCCAAGCTGTGAAAACACACCCATTGTTATCCTGATATTACACTGAAATAGAGAACTGGCAGAAGCAAGCATTCTGGATATTTTTTCATTGAGGAATAGTGTCTCTATGAAATAATGTCTGGGAACAGAGCATTTTTCTGATTCCCCCACTGTGTAAAGCTTCCTTGAACTGAATCAGAGCTTTGATCTGTCTTATACTGAACAAGATATAAAATGTCAAGTGATCTTTCAGATCTCAGGAGGGCTTCCCCTATCACCTGCAAACATCCTTGTCATCTTTCCTTGTTCCTTGAAAATGTTAAGAGATCGGGGGAAACGGCAGAATGGCCAGATCCAAGACGTTGTTGTTGTGTGCCTTCAAGTCATTTCCGACTAATGGCAACCCTATCATGGGTTTTCCTGGGGCTGAGAATGTGTAACTCACCCAAGTGGGTTCCCATGTTTGAATGGAGACTCATACCCTGGTTTCCAGGGTCATAGTCAAACCCACTACACCACACTGTCCCTGCCAACTCTTCCCCAAGCAAAGCTTTTCTAGCCATTGAAGGCAAATCCCGGATTTAATTCTTTAGTAATAAAACGATACCCCACCTTTTGGTTGGATGGACCCCCAAATCCCTTAGAAGAGATGATGACAACCCAGACAGACACATACACATACACAACCCAGAATTTTGTTGGCGACGTACATTTTTTGGATTTTGGAATCCTTTGGATTTTGGAATTGCGGAGAAGGAAGACTCAACTTGTAGTACCTAAAATGACATTGTAGCTTAAAAACCGTAAGGTGACATTGCGTAGAGACTGGTGCTTCAGCTGAGTAAAGGCAGTCTCCTTTCTTAGCAAAATGGTATATCACTCATGCTCTCTTTGTCTTCTCTTTTCCTAGAAATCCTGTTGCCCTTTGTTCACCGAAGAACTGAGCCAACGATTCCAAAGGAGAGGAGAGAGGAGGCAAGAAAATCCAGGGAAGACAAAGCCATGAGACGATGAAGACGCATAAGCCCAAAATATGATGGACTCTTTTTTGTTTTCTCTTTTTTACCCTTCTCTATATTCTGTAGTGATGCTCTCTTATACTTTTCATAACATAAGGGATATCTAGGTCTAAGTGTAACGTCTTTGGGATAACGTAAATCCTAGAATTCTAACCCTCTGTGTGCCATTTCAGACAACTCAATCATTTGGGAAACCGATAGGGCTTGGATTCGGGATTTTAACACCTTTAGTGTAGTAATTTCTGCCATCCTAGCAAGATAACCAGCATCAAGAAGGCTCATTTAGAAGTTAAAGCTACAGAAATCAATCCTAAAGAAGCAGCGCTAGCAACATTGTTGACCTGACAAAGGTTACATCCGTAGTGCAGAAATAATACAGTTTAATACCACTTGAATTGCCATGGCTCAGTGCTATGGAATTTGGGGGATTGTAGTTTTGTGAAATATTTAGCCTTCTCTGCCTGGTGCCACAACAAACTATTCCCGGAATTACATAATATTCAGCCCTGGCAGTTAAAGTGGTGTCAAAGTGGATTATTTCTGCAATGCAGGTGCAGCCAAGGTGTGTATTTGGGATGGGATGGACAGCAGTATGAGTCAAATCTAAAATTGAGCTTGTGGTCTTTTTAAAGCTCAAGTTTCTAATCTCTAACACCATGAAAGTGTTTGAGCAATTCCTAATGAAAATGCATAAAGTACATCTGGAATATCGGGGTGTTTGAGCAATCCTAATGAAAATACAGAAAGTACACCTGGAATATTAGGGTGTTTGAGCAATCCTAATGAAAACACAGAAAATACATCTGGAATATTGGGGTGTTTGAGCAATCCTAATGAAAATACGGAAAGTAAACCTGGAATATTGGGGTGTTTGAGCAAAGAAATACAGAATAAATCTGGAATATTGGGGTGTTTGAGCAATCCTAATGAAAATACGGAAAGTAAACCTGGAAAATTGGAGTGTTTGAGCAATTCCTAATGCAAATACAGAAAGTAAATCTGAAATATCGGGGTGTTTCTGTTGCTTATGAAATTCCTTGCCACCCCCAGCTGTGAATAAGGACGATCAAGTTATTCAGGAGGAGATGGTGTTAAATCAAATTATTATGGAATGCTTCTGTTCTCTGCCTTGCAGATGAAACTAGAAAATAAGTTTAAGAAGAGCTGTTGCTCTTTCAATATCAATATCAGTCAGTCGCTTTTAAAGGCCTTGGAATGGCATTCCATCACCTAAAAGTTCCAAAAGCAATTTTTGCAGAAAAGGTCTTGGACATTTAAGTCTGCTTGCAAGCAACAGTCAAATGATAAAATTAGGTGGGGAAGGAAACAAAAATGATTGCAGGGAGCAGCACTAAAAGCCAGGTTAGGATCCTCTCTACACTTGGAACAATATATTCACAGGAACCCTTGACAAAGCAAGAGAGGGCTTTATGAAAAGGACATGTTTGCATTACCAACAGAACAGCAAGGGTTTCATGTAGAACTAAAAATGAATTGTGTCCAAACTGTTTCCTTGCATACTTGCATGCATGTGTCTGCATTTATCTTTCACTGAGGAAAACTTTGGGTTGGGGAAACAAACTTGTGGGCAACCAACACGTTCAACTCGTGCTCCATCGGCATTTTTGGAAAAATCTTTTCACTTCATTTTTAGAAATTCCAGATGTGCTGCCATGCACAGAAAGCACAGGTCTCAATTTTCACAGTCCAAATTAATTCTTATAAGTCCCCCAACAGCCTTTTGCTTTACTCTGATGACTAGTTCTTAGATTTTGAAACATCCCCCCCCTTCTTGATATTCTCAGGAAAGGAAAAAGAGGATGTGTCTCTTGGATTGTTTCGGAATTTGGTTTCCAGGACTATTCTTTGTTGTTATTGTGTCCCTCCAAGTCATTTTTGATTTATGACAACCCTAAAGCAAACCTGTCATAAGGTTTTCTTGGCAAGTTTGCCATTGCAATCCTCTGAGGTTGAGACTGTGTGATTTGACCAAG
Source organism: Phrynosoma blainvillii (assembly GCA_026167975.1). Lineage (NCBI taxonomy): Eukaryota > Metazoa > Chordata > Lepidosauria > Squamata > Phrynosomatidae > Phrynosoma > Phrynosoma blainvillii. Next base: position 2,189,819 of record JANUYF010000015.1, read on the forward strand.
GTTACCCTGTGGGTTTTATGCTCAAGTGGGGATTTGAACCCTGGTCTCCAGAGCTCAAACTACTACACGATACTGGCTCTCCATGACTCTTCTAGGGTCCATCTTATCTGTAAAATAAGGGCACTTGCACTATGCTGTATGTTGTGGGCTTTCAAGTCATTTCTGACGTATAGCGACCCTAAGGCAAACCTATGATGGGGTTTTCTTGGCAAGATTTGCCCAGAGGTGTGCCTTTGCCTTCCCATGAGGCTGAGAGCATATGGCTTGCCCAAAGTGGGTTTCATGGCCAAGCTGGAAATAGTACTCTGGTCTCCAAAGTTGTAGCCCAACACTCAAACCACTACGCCATGCTGGCACACTACACTTGAAGGAGCTACTCAACAGGTGGATTTGAAATGCCACCAGGTATCTTAGGTTGCCTTTGGTTTATTTCATTGTTTGATGGTTGACACACTGAACAAAAGCAGTTGGTCCCATTTCTTTTCTTAAACACACGTGTCAAATTAGCATTGCCTCTGGGAACCTCTTTCGGGATCTCTTTGGCCCACGGAGGAAAGACTGTTGCCACGATTATGACAGCTGAGGAAGAGATGTTTCATGGACTTTTTAAAAGCAAATGTATGTTGTTTATCCTTAGGGATCTGAACCATATCTTTCCTCTGTTTGCATTAACAAAGGAACACAGCCGGGCAGAAACCATGATATCTACTAAAGGGATTTAGGGCTTAGACTTAACTGGTTTTGGTAGATTATAAAACTTGTTTATAAAAGCATTCTCTGTCTCAGAAGGAGTGTGATGAAAGGAAGCTATCACTGCAGTGTCCTGAGTTATCAGTCTAATCTAAGTTACATCTCCAGGCAAACAGAGTGGTTTGTGACTACTAGCAAGAGAGAAATGTAACTACACTGAATTGCTCATACTCACCCGCAGGATGACCTCAACTCCTCCGGCCTGTTTTGGGCTAGGCAATGGTACTCTGTATGCTGGTTTTGTCCATTGTAGGCTTCATTGCTCCAAATACCTGCATCTCTATAATGGCTGTACTCTTGCTTCAGGCCCAGCCATGGCTTTGTCAGAGCCCAACAACACTGGCAGGCAAGTAAGTCGTCCAGCATGCCTGAGCAAGCACTGTCCTTGCCGTGAGGTTCGGGTATCGCAAGTGAAATTGTGTGGCATCCTGCTGTGAGAAAACCCCGCTATCAGGTTGCCCTGCTGAGACATGCCTCACAGCTCAATGAACATAGGTAGAAGAAGACAAAGAATTTTTGTTTTATCAAAACAGGGGCATGAAGCTGAAGAGACGGGAACTGAAGTGTGAGGTTTGCAAGAACAGAAAACCAAATGCAAAGCAGAACAAATGCAAGAATGAGACTTGCTTCCCCAGTTGTGCTGCTCTAGAGGGTAATCCTACAACACACTATCAATCTTGCCTATTAGAGAGAGCAAGTAACCACTCACACCAGAATATCCCTCCTTCACTGTCATGAAACAGTCTTGAAGTACAGTGGATTTTATGTTAAAAGTCATTTTAGGGGAAAAAATGTGATGACAGAAGGCTGTATCTTTCTTGAGATGTTAAATCTGACACAGGTAAAGACTATGCCCCTTGCTGGCCAAGGACACACAAGGCAAAGCTTCCTTGTTACATTTCTTCCCCTAAACTGACTGTTAACATTCATGCCTGTAAAAGAAGCCTGAGAGCTTTGACCAAATGCATCTGAAGAAGTAGACTCAAGTCTATGAAAGCTCATGCTGCCAACTTCTTCCTTTCAGTTAGTCTCAAAGGTGCTACAAGATCTCTCTACATAGCATATTTTGTGCCCTTTTGTTGGCCTAATACAGGTATCATCACAATGTGGTTCTTCTGTCGTTGTTTTGGAAAACAGATTTTTATAGTGTATTAATTTTTCGTTTTCTTCTTTACTTCTCTGAGGGCTGAAACTTCCTGGCCAAACTGGGCATCATATTCTTAACCGGAAATCTGAAATGGCAGTCCACACAACATACACCTTTGCTATTTAGCACAGGGCCAAATGCACTGCTCCAACTCCATTTTTCTCTTTTCTCCTTCTCATTTCTCTTTTCCCCCAGAACACCTTTTTCCAAGGCTGTTCTGCCTTGTCAAAAACAGCAGAGTAGATCACCTCTGATGATCTTGCCCACTCCACTCCTAGCCCTATTGGGCACTATCTATCACTGCCTTGCATATAAAAAGGTTACAAAAGGTTTGTTTGCTCACTGACACTTGTTGCAAATTCAAATACATACATTTGAGTGACTACACTAATTTTTTATCACATGATAATATTGCATTGTGATCATATCCCTGTGGATGGAAGGAACTGCTAAGGAAAAAAATGTATCCTCCAGTAGCAGAGACATTGGTAAGAATCAGGTGTTGCTGCCACCACTTCATGACGCTCTCCATCTGTCGCTGCTGATAGTTCCTGAGGCACCTGTCCTCTAGTATAACATCAGAGGTTATCGAAATGGCATTGTTGTTGAGTCCCTTCAAGTCATTTCTGATCTAAGATAAACCTGTCATAGGTGTGTGTTTGTTTTGGCAGGATTTGTTGAAAGGTTTGCCATTGCCTTCCTCTAGTCCAACACTCAAAGCAATTTACTATGCTGGCTCTGAGTTATGTGCATTCAAGTTGACTCTGACCTATGGTGATGATATAATGGGACTTTGGGGGGCAAGATTTACTCAGAGGAGGTTTCCCATTGCTTTCCTTTAAGGCTGAGAGAGTGTGATTTGCCAAAAGATATCCAGTGGGTTTCTGTGGCTGAGCAGGCATTAAAACCCTTGTCTCCTGGAGTCCTAGCCAACACCCAAACCACTACGTCAACCTGGCTCTCCAATCTCTTAACCAACAAAGAAAAAGAAAAAAAAAACTTTACTGACTCAAAATTAGTCACGAACAGATTTCTTTCTGCTCTTTAAAAGTTCTATTTGGTATCTGGCCAGTTACGGCTGGTATACACTTAGGCCAAAATATAAAAAGAAATTTCATTGATATTAAATATTTCAAGATGAATATCTCACAGAACAAAAAGAAAGTCAACTGGTGGTGGTTGTTTTTTCTGTCACAAATACTGCAGCATTAAACACTTACAAAAAAAAAAAAAGTATGAGTTAGCACAATATAAATATGCAATTGTCTGTGTGAACTCATTTTCCCTGTGGTAATAAAAATACATTCTTTACAATTAAAAGGGAACTAGTGCAAGTCCTGTTTCGGTAAGCTGCAGCCCGTACGCATCCTTTTAAGTCTTTCTGCTGGATCATTTGGGGGGCACCTCATACTTGAAAATGACACTGAAGATCTTCCCACCAAGGCGATCGGCCAGCCAAGAGTTTTTGATAACTGCAAGTTTGAGGCTCTCACACTTGAATGCTGCATAGTAGTTGGTGTGGATGGCACGACCCATCCCTTCAATGATGACCAGGTCTGTCTTCCGTTCCCGGACGAGGTTAGCCAAACCTTTGTCCAGACGGCTGCAAGAAGAATCAGCACTTGCTAAGAAGGTGATTTTTTTTTTCTTGCTATGGGAGAAATTTTCCTATCACGACTAGCTAATGCAGGCGGAAGCATTAAAAATGGCACAAAGATGGGGATCAGGTAGGTTAGGATGCAAGACATCGATAAGAGTTGAACAATGGCTTGCAAAATGACAAGAATTCCTGCAGCCTCAGCTGCTTATCAAACTCACTGTTCTGCAAATGAGAGACAAACTAGAAAGTGTATATAGAGAGAACTTATAGAGAGGAGGGAAACTAACTGGCTATATCTTACTATAATAGAGATTCAGAAGGAATGGGAAAATATATTTGAAAATAATTAGAATTGTTATACATATAACAGACCTGAGCTATAGAGACCTAATTGATCAGTTAGTGTTACAGAAAACTTAAGACATTTATGTTAAATAAAATAACTACAGTTAGGAGGTTACTGCATAGTTCGAAAAGCAAAGGATATTTAAAATATTTTAAGTTTGTTTGTTTGTCTATATACGTATTATTGTCTGTTTGTGTATGTTACATTTGTTTTTAAATGTGGATAAATAAAGAAAAAAAACTCACTGCTTTGTTCTTATATCATATCAACATTAATTGACTTTATGCAGTGCTGCGAGCCAATTTCCCTGTTACTACTATGCGTCAGCAAAGGAAAATTGCCCAGATTTCTACCAATAGATCCAAATTACTCTCTCCCCAACCTCCAAAAACCAACAGTGCTAAAACAAAACATTGACTGCCTTGGCCCAATAAAGGTATTGCTGTTTTGCAGGTTTTGGAATTTCTTATGTTTTCTCATGTGGAGAGTGTAGGACTTCTCCTCCTGCAGTCAACCTACTACAACTTCTGCTGAAGTCCCAGTCGGCAACTAAATCAAAATGGGAACAGCAGCTGGATAGTCTATGCTTGTAAATATACAGTGGAAAATCTCTTACCTCAAGTCCAAGCAGGGTGAACTTGAGCCTGTCTGCACCACGAGCAATTTCTCTTCCTTCAAGGCAGATCTAAAAGAAGAAGGATCTATAAAGTCCTTGCTTCCTCATAAAAGGGTATGTTTTTTAAAATATTATATTATTGTACATTAAATATGGGGTCTGAGAGCACTGCTGAACTCTCAATTGAACTGAGATTGAGAGATACAACTGTTCAAACAAAACTAGGATTATTAGTTTGTTCCCTACTCTCTGACTTTGTGTTGTGTGCTGTTTGCTTCCCCATTGTTTCTGACTTATGGCGACCCTCAGGCAAACCTATTTCAGGGTTTTCTTGGCAAGTTTCTTCAGACGGGGTTTGCCTTTGCCATTCTCTGAGGCTGAGAGTGTGTGATTTGTACAGTTCACCCTGTAGATTTTCCTGGTCGAGTCGTAATTTGAACCCAGTCAACACTCAAACCACTATGCCATTCATCATCCTATTTTGCTGATATTGTAAACCAGGGGTAGGCAACCTGTCCCCTTTAAGGGCCGAGGGACTTCACCTCCCCGAAGCCTCAGCAATGCTGGCCAATAGTCCCATGTTGGCCAATAGCTCCTGGGATTCTGGGAGCTGAAGTCCCTCGGCCCTTAAAGGGGAAAGGTTGCCTACCCCTGTTGTAAACTTACTATAGAAAGGCCTTTACAAAGACTCATCTGAACATACTGTTCCTTGCTGAATTAGTAGGCTGCTATAACAGGATTCATCATAATGAAAGAATTCGTCTTTGTGACTACAATACTGTTGAAGACTTAGTCCATGTGTTAACTTTGGTGTCTGACATTTCTGGTCAAGTGAGAAAAACCTCTGCAGCCCATCTCAGAACAAAATCGAAGCAGAACAGGTCAAGACAATTTGATTACGTTATTATCTGATAACGATAAATCTATCACATTATGAAAGATAAGGTTTACAGCTTTGGTTGTCAAGTCTAAGTTAAAGTCAAAACTTAAAAGAATTGTGGGTCAAACAAAACAGAGCCTGCCCAGACCCTGAGATCCTCAGAAAATGCCTTTCCTTTTGTTTCCACTACTTTCAGATGTATGGCTGGTGAGGATGGGAGAAAATGCCTTCTCAGTGAGTTCCTTTTGGTATTGTAATTGGAAGGCAAAGACTTTTTGTAAAATTATTATTCCAACAGGATTTTAGAACTGAATTTTTTTAAGGAAAGGGTTTTTAAAAACTTACTGTACTAGTTTAAATTGCATTGCTTTTAAAAACAACAACTTCCTTTTGTTCTTTTTAAGTGTATCCTTTTAAAATTGTTTCAATATTGTTAACATTCAGAGGCACAGCTGTGTTATTATTAACAGCTTCATTCTGTTTTAATGTTGCCCTTTTGTATGGTTTAACTATATTGCAATCATTTTAATTTGTAAACCACAGAGTCCCAGTTTTGGGGGAAAGTGGAGAATAAGTAACATTAACAACAACAACAAGACTTTGTGCAATGCAATCTGTAATCTTTAGAAACAGCCATGATCTATAATGTTTTTGTTTTGCTTAGTTTGAATGCCACATTAGCCTTACTATTGCCATTGCTATTGCTATTGCTATGGATGTGTATTTCTGGTGCATTATTTTTGCCTTAAATCAGCCTGGAAATATGACAGAAAGGTACAATAAAAAAGGAATAATAAACAAAGAAACATGGCTGCGGTCTCCAAATTCATCCACCTAATACAGCACATTTAACTAAAATAGTGGATTTAGTGATAATAAAAAAGGCTTTGAAAAAAATAAAGCAAAGCATTTAAACCAAATTTTGCAGTCACAGATTTTTAATATACATGAAATATACTGGAAATATCTTCAAAGCATGAAAAGTGAATTTGGAACGTCATTCTAAAAAACCATCAGGGCTTCAATATTTGTATTACGGTTCATACTCTCTTATAGGCTGCATCCGTACTGCAGAAATAATTCAGGTTGACACCACTTTAACCGCCATGGCTCAATGCTAGGGAATTCAGGGAACTGTAGTTTTGTGTGGCACCAAAGTTCTCTGACAGAGAGGGCTAAATTTATCGCAAAACTACCATCTCTAGAATTCCACAGCATTGAGCCATGGCAGTTGAAGTGGTGTCAACCTAGATTATTTCTGCAGTGCGGATGCAGCCACAGTCAGAATAAGAGGCAGCAGGGGGTAGAGAAGATCATACTAAACCAGTCCTCACCGTATGATTGGATCTGTAGCTGCTATCCTTTCTGTGATAAGCAGGGATTCACTGTAGGTCACATCATTCAATGCAGGCCCAGAATTACAAGCCAATATAACCTACAGTAAAAGAAAATAAGTGTCACTGATCTGAAGACCATCTGGGAAAGTATACATAATGGAGAGCTATGCAGACAACTAAAAAGAAAGGTTAATAGACCATTCTTTGGCTCTTTTTTGTCTGTGCACAAATCCTCATTGTTGAGTTGCATCTTTTTGCCCTCTGCCTAGGATTCCAGTTTACTAAGACCATTTCAAGTGGCCTCCATTTTGAATTATTTGCAAATTTGTTAAGAGTGCTGCAAACTTCTCCATTCAATGAACATGCTGGAAAGTAACAGACTTTGAGCCACCATAATCCTTTATCATGGTTTTCTTCCCAGTTACACATGGATTATAAATACCCAGACCATTAATTTCACCCAGCAATGGGTAAAATATAAAATAATCTCCTCTAGAGGAATTGGTTGAAACACAAATGCATCTTTCCCTCAATTACATATACACAATTATCTATTTAAACCACAAATGGTCATTCATCATGCTTTTCTAACTTATTTGAGTCATGTTTACTGTAGGATTAGATTGTAGTTCAACTGACCTCTGTGCCCCTGGAGAGCAGTTCCCTGACAAAGGGGAAGACGCCTAAAATGATGTCTACTCCACTGTTGTCTGCAAAAATTAAGGCACATTTATGAGGGGGGGCCTGCAAAGAGAAAAACAAAAAGAAGTATCAGAGAAGAATGGACAGACTGAAGGTGTCTATTATCTACACAGAGTAAGAGTTATCTCTCTTCTCTTTTAGTTGATGAAAATACTTTGCTGGTCATCTGTGAGCCATCTCTAGGAAGGGAAATAGATCCCTCAGCTTCTTGCAGCTTGCTTTTTCTCAAATATATCATGCAAAGTCCTGTTTACTTCAAAGAAAGATGAGGGTAACTGAGGATGCATCTGCACTGCAGAATTAATGCAGTTTGACACTGCTTTAACTGCCATGACTCAATGCTATGAAATTCTGGGATTTGCAGTTTTGGGAGATGCTTCGCCTTCCTTGTCAGAAAGCCCTGGTGCCGCAACAAATTGCAAACCCCATGATTCCAAAGGATGGAGCCATGACAGTTAAAGCAGTGTCAAACTGCATTAATTCTGTAGTGTGGCAGCTGTTTTTTGGTTAAGAAGCTGCTTAAAATTGCCCAACTGATGTCAACACACAGATAGAGAAATGAAAATGGGTGGAGGAGAGCAAATTTGGATTGTGAGATGCTCGACAATCATGTTCCTCAAACTTTAGTGAGTTTTCACAAAGAATGTTCAAAAACCTATGACGGTTTTCAAACTGAATGACTGAGTCCTTCAGTCACAGACGAGGAACTTGTGGCTTTCGAGATGCTGAACTACAAGTCCCATCAGTGCCAAACAACATGACCAATGGCTGGGGGGGATGAGAATTGGGAGATCCACAGCATCCCAACTCTCTACCTTATGACTGAAACTCAAGAAACTTAAGATACATTTTATGTGGCAGACTGACATGCTTTGAATGTCATTCACTTTATTGGCTCAACAGGAGTCCAAATTATTTCCTCATTCTGTTCATTGGATAAATGCTTTAAAGATGTTTTGCTGTTATCTGTAAGATATTCATCCCTGCCTACATTTGCTCCCCCCACAAACTACTGCCCGAAGCAAGTCATCTCATGCTGCTGCATGGCAGGACCACCTTTTGATGCTTGTGGACTTCAAATTTTTTTTGCATTAGCTTACCCTCCTCTTTCGCTTCCTTTTCCTCACTCCTTTTTTCAATTCATACTGACTCACCCAATCATCTCTTTTATTTGCTATGTATTTCTCCAGTTCTTGAAGAAAGTTGTGAGCTAAAGTGGTAGGGAGGTAGGATTTATATTCTCTGTGTGTATGTGCCTTCAAGTTGCCTGACATCATGGATTCCACAGGGTTTTCTGGAAAACTCTTGTTGTTGTGTGCCTTCAAGTCATTTCTAACTTATGGTGACCCTAAAGCAAACCTATTATGGAGTTTTCTTGGCAAAATTTGTCCAGAGGGGGGTTTGCTTTTGCCTCCTCAGGCTGTGAGTGTGTGACTTGCCAAAGTCACCCAGTGAGTTTCCACAGCTGAGCAGGGATTCGAACCCTGGTCGCATCTGCTACTTAGTTCTTAAAGAGACCAACTGTAGATACCTTGAGCCGTTCCAGCCATTCATTGTAGGAGTCTTCAAGCCAGGGGCGTTCTGTACAGTGGCAGAAAAAGTGGCAGGTTACCAACTTTGGTCAGTGTTTGAATTCAGAACCATGCATGTGGGAGTTTTAGTCTTAACAGTTGCTTCAGCAGAGGAGTACAGCCATTAAATATCTCCTTCCAACTGATATGGCAGGGAAAATAAGGAACATTTCATAGAGAGCAGAGAAATACGGACCATGGAGTGGTGGCACCAACTATCACCATACTCAAACATCATTCTGGGTTTATTTCATTGAAGCCTAAATGGGAGATTGTTCTAGTTGTCTAAAGTGCTCCAAGGGTCACAGATCTCTGTGATCCATGATATATGCACTTGCTGCAACCTCCTCACATTACACCCTACCCGATCAGCATACATTCCTCACTAATGCTATCAAGAAGCAGAATTTCCATCCCAATACCTTGCAATTTCTCCTTGGCTTCTTCAAATCCAAACTGTGGCTCTGTTTCAAGGACACTGGCAGAGAAAGAAAAAATGCAGATTTATTGTTAGGAAAAGAGATTTTTACTAGGATGATGATGATGATGGTGATGATTATTGAACTATTTAGATCCTGCCCTGTATCCAAAGATCTCAGAGCATCTTACAATAAACACAATTTAAAACAATAAATAATAGCAATGATTTTAAAAGATTAGATGTATATTAAACAGTTTATCAATTTAAAAAAAGCAGACATTTTAAAATGATTAAAAATCATTTACAAAAGTAAAGGAGATAGGCATGAAAGTATTAATAAAAAGTCAGAATTTAACTTTGGTGCCAAAATGATGCCAATGTTAGGAAGGTAAAGAAGGTGCCACTGCAGAGAAGGCCCTTTTCCATGTCCTCCCACAATGTATCTCCCCAATAGTAGGACACACAGAAGGACCCTTCCAACAGACTTCATTTTTCAGGCAGGCACATAGAGAGAGGTGCTCTCTTTAATATTAAGGTCCCAAACCATTTAGAGCTTTAAATGTTATCACCAACTGAGTTCAGACCATAAGTGTTCTGGCAGCCAGTGGAATTCCTTCAAAACTAGTGCTATATGGTTTCTGAGTTGTGCTCTGGTGACCAGTCCAGTTGCAGTTTCCAAGTCATCTTCAAGGGCTGCTTCACGTAGAATGCATTGCAGTAGTCTGATCCGGAAGTTATCAGTGCATGGACTACTGTGGCTAAGTTATCCCTGTCCAGGAAAGACCGCAGCTGACAGACCAACTGAAGCTGGCCCCAAGTACTCCAAAGCATTGAGTCTATCATGGCCTCTAAGGACAAAGATGGGTCTAGGATTATTCCCAGATTATTCACTTGCTCCTTCAGGGAGAATACAACCCCACCCAGGGCAAGTAACCTACCCATTTCCCAGACCTGAGAGCAACTAAGCCCAAAAGATGATTTGTTCAAACATCTCAATTAATCATATAATATGTATTTTCTTTTCTAGTAGTATAGCCTGTAGATAGTTGCATCTCTAGAAAATCAACAAGGCTTCTCATTCATCCATACACATTACAACTACAGTTATCCCTCCCAGTTTGCAGGGGATCCATTCCAGACTCACCCACTGCTCCCAAACGGGAAATAACATGAATATTTGAGACATGTTAAGTATAATGGCGACACACGCCTGTATGTGCACACCATTTTGTCCCCTGTGGCTTCCCGTCTGCGAAAGACCAAAAGACGCAAACGGGAAGTCCGCAAACCATGAGGAACCCCTGTAAACGTATAAGTTGAGTCTCCCTTATCTGAAATGCCTGGGACAAGAGGTGTTTTGGATTTCAGATTTTTAAAAAAATGTATTTTGGAATATCAGCATTTGGTGGGACCCAAGTCTAAACACAAAATTAATTTTTGTTTTATATATGCCTAGCCTGAAGGTAATTTTATACACATTATTAATAATTTTATGTATGAAACAAAAGTTTATGTAACTGCACTCTCAGTCACCCATGAAAGAAGTTTTGGTCTTTGGAATATTTCAGATTTCAGAATTCCAGATAAGGGAGATTCCACCTGTATACATGTTAACTTGCTTTAAGTTGTACTTTAACAGTTTTACTGCTTTACAGCCCTCTTGGTTTTGTCTACTCAGTAAAGGAGCCTTAAGTACAAATGTAAACAGGCTATACTAACATAGCCACTGATAGGAAAACCCTCTCTCTGAGAACTCTTTCCTCTTTCTGACTTGGGGAGAAGGAAGAGAGGAAACTACATCCTCCTCCCAAACCTGTAAGTGACATCTTTTAGTGTCTAGAAAGCTGGTTCACTTGGGAGGCTTTCCTTTGTCCTGATCTCAGAAAGGAGAATGCCAGTGCCTTGTTTGAGAACCTGAATGGTCCATTTGGAGCTAAGACAATAACAATGTCCATTGGGATAGACCAGAGAACTGTCTGCACTTGAGGATGTGTCAGAGTATAAGGACAGGAGAACTCTTTCCTTGTTTATCTTTTCTATTACTAGTTTATTCCTTTTCCCATCTATTTGCCATCAATACATACACACAAAATGAGTTCTACAGTGACAGTACTAAACAGGCTAAGCTGGAACATTAAGAACACATGTTGCCAAGAAAGATGTGTGTCCCTTGATATCTTCAATTAATAGAAATTGCTAATACAAAGGAACCCATCTGCCAAGTTTATTAGTGGCTGGCCATGAATTTGCAACACCCAAAACATGATTTTGGGAAGAAAACCAAGAAAGCAATTATAAATAAGCAGTCACAAGCTATTACTGTGCCTGCCATGAGAAATATGGGACAAAAACTAAATAAATAGAGATTTGCCAATAATTTCAATACTCACTCTGAAACTGCTTTTGCTCCCCAGTCAAAGACATTTCCTGCAAGAAGTCCTTTCACCAGGGCAAACTGCCTCTCTTCCCAACCTAATGAATCCAGAGATTCAATTACACCCGGATAACATTTTAAAGCTATGCCATTTTCTTTCTGCTTTACCTGTGAGAAAGAACATAAATATAAGGTATGAGAATCAAACCTTAAGTATAAAGAAGTATACTGAAGCACAGAGAAATGTAATGAAGTATTTAAATGGAGCTAGGGATTTAGGCATAGCCAAGTTTAAAAGAAAAGGACATACCTTGGAATAGGGATCTGGAAAGTTGAACTCATTCAAACAGTGTTCTCTTGTATCCAACAAACTTCTAACTGTTAGGGTGCCATAAGCACTGAAAAAAAAGAGGGAATGCACAGATCTGAAAATGGAGAACTAGTTGCCTACTTGAACAGAGAACAGATGAAAATACATGGACATTTGCAGTGGAAAAGAGATACCCTTGTATAGGATATATAACAGCAACACCCACAGAGGGCGCCTCCCCCTTGCTGCTGACATACTTTTAAAAATACTATGTGCAGATCCCAGCAAGTATGGTGTGTGTGCGTGCTTCAAGAGATCTGCCATCTGAAGCAAACTTTGGGCATGTGAAGTTATTCAAACAGGAAGAAGCACTGCATGAAGGACAATACTGATTTTTACATGATAGTTCTGTGGATGACTACTGGAGTCCAACAGTAGCAGATAACAGGCATTGAACATATACAATCATTGCAGAGGCAAAGACTTCTTAACTCACTGAGATACAGAGACAGATCCCACATGCCAGGGCCATTTATGCCATGGTATTAAGGAGGGGGAAAAATAACCAGAGGACTAAAAGTGTTTTGTGTGCTAGTTGATACCATGTATGTTGTGTGTCATTCCTTGTCAACACACTTGCCCAGCTGAGGACAAAAAAATAATTAGTTATCAACAGCTGCAACCTGAAAAACACAGATCTGACCTTAGGAACATAATTCTGGTAGAACTGGAATATGACTGATCCTGGCTGAAAAAGTACATCTCAGCAGCCAGGGTAATGAGAGAAACAGAAGTAATATTCTGATTTGAGTTGAGGGAGGAACAAAACTGGAAGGAGGTCACTCTTCCACAAAGAAATACTCTTTAAACCTAATATGCAATTATTGCCTATGGGGCGCAAATGTTGAGGAGCAATCCATCCTCTTCCACTGCAGGAAAACCTACATTGCTGTGTAATTTGTACACACAGTGCTGCTGAACTACAACAGAATTAAGCTAGGTTAAGAAAATTGGAGCTAAGATGCTCCCAAAGGGAAGCAGACAACATATTTGGGAGCCAGGGAAAGAAATGTAGTTTGCTGTGTAGTTGTCTTGGTAGTTACACACACAGACTGCTAGTGTATACGTAATAAAAACCCCATTTGAAGAAGTTGGAAAGGGCCTCAAAGGCTATCAAATCCAATCCCTTTGCTCAGGGCAGGAAATCCAGTTAAAGCACCCCCAGCAGGCAGTTGTCTAGCCTCTTTTTGAAGACACCCAGGGAAAGCGATTCCACTTCTCTCAATAATTGGTTCCATTATTGAACTGCGCTAACTGTCAAGCACTTCCTTCTTATGTTCAATGAAATCTTCTCTCCTGTAACTTAAAACCATTAGACTGAGTCCTTCCCTCTGGGGCAGCAAAGAGCAAACCTGCAGCCTCTTCTCTGTAATAGCCCTTGAGATATTTAAAGAGTGCTATCATGTCACCCCTCAATCTTTTCTCCACCATGCTGAACAGGCCCAACTCCCTCAATCTTTTCTCATTTGTTTTGTTCTTAATAGCTCCTATCATCCTTATTGCCCTTTCTGAACCCACCTCAACTTATCTATGTTGTTGTTGTTAGTTGTTGTTGTTGTGTGCCTTCAAGTTATTTCCAACTTTGCCCTAAGGCCAACCTATCATGGGGGTTCCTTGGCAAGATTTGTTCAGAGGTTTACTGTTGCCTTCCTCTGAGGCTGAGAGACTGTGACTTGCTCAAGGTCACCCAGTGGGCTTCATGGCCAAGCTGGGAATCAAACCACAGTCTCCAGAGTCATAGTTAAGCACTCAGACCACTATGCCACGCTGGATCTCTACATCCTTCTAAAAAGCACCCAAAACTGAATACAGTACTCCAGATGAGCCTGACTTGCACAGAATATGATAGGACTATTACTTATTCTGTCTTGGGAACTAAAGTTCTATTAATGCAGGGTGAAATAGTTTTTGATCTTACTGCAGCATCACACCGCTTGCTCATGTTCAACAATTTATGTTCAACAATAATCCAAACATCCTTTTCACAGATACTGCACTAAGCCAAGTATCCCATCCTATAAAATTCTGCTAAAAGGGATTGTTGACAAACACAAAAACCATATTTATAACATCATTGTTAACAATACACTAACTTGACGCTACCCTATGGTAAAATTTTCTTGGAAAATTTATAGATACCAAGGGCCCACTGTATCTTGGCAAGAAGTAACTAGACCTCAGCTAAGCTCCTCACTGCCACAGCACCAACTTACAAAGGCTGTTGCCTGAGTGTCTGAAGTTTATGCCAGTACTTCTGCCGGAACTTTTCAGCTCGTTCCACTGCATCAACCGAGTCTGGCTGGCTAGCTGCAGCACGCTTGGCAACCTGGCAAGGAAAAAAAGAGAGCAAAGAGCCAGTGTAAATAAGATATCTATTATCTCCAACTGCCTGTGGTTTTGTTAAGAAGAGAAATGACAGCATGAGGAATTGGGAAGCAAAGATAACATAAGAAACAGTCTTCACTGGGAGCAAAGCCACCTTTACTAGAGTACTGCTATGCCCTAAGTGACCAGCTTAAATGAGGAGCTGCCAACACACACAAGATACCCAAGAGGCAAGAAGAGAATTATAAGAATTTCAAAATTTCTACTTTCTCTCCCCAGGAGTCCTTAAATACTGTCTGAGCTTTCCATCTAACCTCCACTTCCACTCAGTATCAACTTCCTCTGACATGTGTGAAAGGTCTTATAAGAAAGGTAGAATGTCTCTCCTCCTTACACTAGGACATTTAAGAAGAATAAGGACTAACAAAGGAGTGTAATTTATTGGCAGAAAACTTATTCTGGATGTTGAAAGTCCAAACAGCAATCTCCAGTATCTCCAGGTAGGGCCAGAGGAAAGACTGCTTGTCAGAAATGGTGGCAAGTAGCTGCCAGTCAGAATATGGATAAATGGTCTGCCTGGGGCTTGGAAACAGCAAGGTGACTTTTTTTGGCAATGAGGGCATCATGTAATATAAAGGAAAGTTGAAACTATGTGACTTTGTTAGTGTAAATTTTACAGTTCTTCCCATTACTTTTAAAGTTGAAAGGACATTTTTAGGCACTTTTATAGGAATTTTCCAACCTGAATGCCATCCTTTTATCAATGGTGAGGATTTTAAAAAATAAAAACAAAGACCACACAACAAGAAATGCAATTAATCCCTTTTAAAACACTGTAACAAGTAAGAAAAGTTTTTTTGAGTAACAACATATCCAGCTACTAGATCAGACTAAAGCCCCATCTTGTCCAATTTTCTGCTTCCCATGTCCTTCTAGATGCCTTCCCACATCCCTTTGTTTTTTAAATCCTTTTTCAAGCTGTTGCACAAGAGAGAACTCAGTGGACAGGATTTTTCTGCTAGTATAAGCCAAGAAGGCAGGGAACATGTGAACCTTTAGAATACAACGAATGCTTCTGGGTGAGCAATATCCAAGGGAGGCTTCCAGAAGCAACCATTCTCATTGTTCACCAAAAAATGTTTGTGGGGGCATGGCGTACAAAATGCCTTGCCTGCCTTCATGAAGCCATGGGCTACATAATTCCTACTCTTGCTTCAAAGCAAACATCTGGGGATGGCTGGCTTTCTCTTTTCTTACTAGCCTTCACAGTAACACTGTCAGAAGTGGAATATATACATGTAAACCACAAGCCAGTGCCTATAAAGAAACAAGAGAATTGTCTTTGTTTATATTTTGTGTGTTGTATACCTTCTAGTCATTTCCAACTTACGGCATCCCAAAAGAGATCCAACCTATCAAAGAGTTTTGTTTTGGGGTTTTTGGCAAGGTTTGCTCAGAGTGGGTTTGGAATTGCCTTCTTCTGAGGCTGAGACTGTGTGACTTGCCCAAGGTCAGCCAGTGGCTTTCCAAGGCTGACCACAGTTTCAAACTCTGGCCTCTAGAGTTGCAGTGCAACACTCAAACCCCTACACCATGCTGGATCTCTACATTATGTATAGCTGTCAAAGTAGGCTTAAAAAACATGAGATCTCAGCGTAAGTCACTGTGGTTGCATCTGCACTGCAGAAATAATGCAGTTTGACATCATTTTAA
The DNA here is from genome assembly GCA_026167975.1 of Phrynosoma blainvillii. Taxonomy (NCBI): domain Eukaryota; kingdom Metazoa; phylum Chordata; class Lepidosauria; order Squamata; family Phrynosomatidae; genus Phrynosoma; species Phrynosoma blainvillii. The sequence continues at coordinate 2,205,971 of JANUYF010000015.1, forward strand.
CTGCCATGGCTCAATGATATGGAATTCTCGGATTTCTAGTTTTGTGAGATATTTAACCTTCTCCATCAGAGCAATCTGGTGCCACAACAAATTACAAATCCCATAATTCCATAGCACTGAGCTATGCTGTTAAACTGCTTTACTTCTGCAGTGCAGATGCAGCCTCACTTTCCACATATGCTTTTGTCCCAAACTTGAGCTTCCAAACTCAGAAATTTGCAAGCTCTCATGAATCCATATAACTATGCAAAGATAAGCAATCTTTACCCCATCCAAAGCCTCCTCGAAGCATGAGAGCCAATATTTCCTGGCCATTGCATCATCTGTGAGGTCAACAGTGTCAGGGATATAAGTTGATGGATCCTTCAGTAAGGGAAGATTCACAAGCGTTCGCTCCAAGCGATCCATTTCCAACATGTCAAACTGGGAAAAGAGAGAAAAGTTTGGGGAGGCTGAGGGTTTTGGTAGTCTAAAAAAGTAAAATTTCCAAACGCTGCTCAAAGGTTGTGTAGCCCTCCCTGAGGAGACTCACTGTGCCACTCCTTTCTCGCTGAATGGGGCCGATATCAGGAGATGTACTCATGAGGCCAGAACTGCCAGCATAGTTCTCTCCCCAGCTGTAGAGATTGGGATCTAGGAAGGGACAGAGAGGCAAAAACAGAAAGCATGCATTAGGAAAATGGGCCAAGAGTCCTTGACATGTGCCAAAATGATAGTCATGCTTAAAATATTTTAATTTTTAATCTAAGAAACTGTATATTACTTATATATCCCTACTATGCAAAGGGATCTTGTAGCATTTTTGAGACTAAGTGAAAGAGAGAAGTTGGTGAAATGTGTATAATGCACAATTTTATGCACAATTTTATGAAAAACATTGTGTATAAAATTACCTTCAGGCTATGTATATAAGGTATATATGAACCACCAATGAATTTTATGTTTATACTTGGGCCCCATTGCCAAGATACCTCATTATGTATATGCAAATATTCCAAAATCCCCTCCAAAAAATCTGAATTCCAAAACACTTGTATTTCCATGCATTTTGGAGAAGGATATGTAATCTGTATATATATATATATATTATATATATATAAACTTTTCATATAAATTTTGCCATCAGCAAATGAACAACAGTTTTCAGGAAAGCAGTAACAAAACAGAAGAAATTTTTTGAAAGGACTGCTTCTATTAGAAAAAAAAAACTTTTAAAAAGAAAAGGGAACAACGGTTAATTATCAGATATACTTTTCACAACTGGCTAATAATGGACACTCTTATTCTTGTACTGAAAATTGCATGGTGAACAGATACAAAAGCTGAACATAATTAAGGGCATAAAAAGCATGGGCAGTGTCCTTTTGCTATCATTAAAGCTTTGCCAGGATGAAATGAGATCACATCTGATGAGTGCCTAGAGGCTTTTGTTCCACTGCTTAGCCCTTTGTGATGCTAGATGTTACTGCTGCTATAATTTGCTTTGTATCATTTTTTGAGGGTTTGTCGGGATATAGTTACAAATACAATAAGCATGGAGATGGAGAAAGAAAATGCATCAATTAAGTCATCTTCATGAAAAGGTACAGGGATGCAAACATATTCTTTGTACACTGGTGGACCAAGTTGGCCAGGGCAAAAGAAAGAAGGGCAGCTTTCTCATGAGAGGATGACTAAAATGACAATCCTATGATTAAACTAATATTTAGTTTAATTTGATTTTTAAGGGGGGGGGGGAATTTTGCTATTATGCTATGTAATTTTAGCTCTGTGTTTTAGCTTGTTAACCGCCTAGATTGGCTCGCCACCAGGCGGTATATAAATATTATTATTATTATTATTATTATTGGTCTTGTCACCACTAAGCTTATTTTGCTTGTTTTTGCCTCTCAAAACATGGAGGACAAATTTCTCCCTCTCCTCATTTTCTCACACCACATTTCTAGTCATAACTAAGGACTACTAAATATGCCCCTCATCCCCTCTTCACCAACTTCTCCTGAGCATACCTGAACAACAGAAGAACCATATACTGTAGCCCATTTAAGTCAGGGTCCTAATTTATCCCCTTCTTCTCTTCATGAAGAGATGGTAACAGCAACCTTTGTCACAGACACACAAAGCTGGCTGGTTATTTTAAAAGCCTCTATAATAAATGCAATGAAAAATCAGGGGTTTTGTGCCCCCTCAAATGCACAAATGCATGTTGAGGAAAGGCGAGACTTATTTGTGACAGCGTTGGGATCGTAGGCTTCCCACAAATACCTACACTTTTTCAGAACAGTACATTTACAGGATAAAGCAGCTGTACTTACTGTCTTCTTCAGCTCCTTTTAAAAATGCCCCAATGGCTCCCAAGTAGCCTTCATGTCTCAGGAACAAGGCCTGAACTTCCCCCTGCCACAATATAAAACACTGTGTTTGGATGGATAGCCCCTGAGGTTCAATTGTTTACAAGATTACATTTATAGCTCTAAAAGGACAAGTACAGATAATATTCATAATAATGGACTGAAGTTGAAACTCTAAATTGTATCCCAGTGTGATGAAATAAGAGGCCATAAGTATTTGAACCAGATTTTTCAACATGCTGTGTTCATATCCAGGGTAAAAGAAGTCAGGGCAACTTCTGAAGTGCATATGTTTCAGAGAGCCACTGAAAATGATACTCATTCCCTCTTCACTTTTTGCTGGTCACTCATTTCTACCTTTCCACAAAAGAACCATGTGGCACCCTTACGACCAACAGATTTCTCATAGCTTGAGCCTTTGTAGATAACAGTTCAATTCGCCATTTGTGTGAAATACCTCTTAGGTTTAAGTATGTGTGCAAAGTGTACTCAGAGTTGAAGGTAGGACCAGAGTAAAATTGCTAACAGTGAAGACTGTATTATTAACACTGGTCTATAACAAAGCCATTGGAAAGGGAAAGCAACAAAGCACTGACCACGGAGGCCAGAATCTTTCCCCTGTGTTGGACTTGTTTTGGTTCCACCACAACAGGAAAGTTCTGCCACTCCATTAATCACAGACGATTCATCCTTTTAACAAAGCTAAGAAAAGTATGCAGGAAGGGCAAGTTAGGGGATTGTGGTGGTAGATGTGTTACAGCAGCCTAAACATTATTTTCTTGATTTGAGGAGACATGATTTGAAACTCTGAGAATCCCTGGGTTGAGGGTTTTGAAAACCAACAACTGAATTTCACACCATTGTCACTCCCAGAGGAGAGACCAGTCATTTTTGGTCTGAACTAACTGCTTGCAGAGGACCATATGAAGTGAAGCTAAGACTATAGGTTGCCCACCTTCAAATAAACGATTGGCAGGGTTTTTGGTTTGTTTGGTTTATGTTACAAATCTGGACATAAAGCTCATCACCATTACTGTGCTTTTCTCCCAAAGTATGAGCAGGTTTGCAAATATCATTCTTTACATAATCACACATCTGAAGTCTCTGTTCCACCCTCCAATATATACTACCTCTTACTTCTTTCCCTCTAACCTAAGGCTACCACCTTCTCCTCATGTTCTCTAATCTACATGTCATGAAATAATATCTACATGTCATGAAATAATCAAGTTTTCACTACCTTGGAGAAGAAATTAATACTGTAAGTGATTGTGCGCATGGTGACAGGGTGCCCTCGAATGAAGAAGCCCCCAAAATATATTTTGTTCAGATTGTGAAGTTTGGCATAGAGGCAAGCCAGTTGTCCAATGTCATTGCTAATCATATGCAATAAGCTTTTGGCCATATCTTCTTTGGAAAATTCTAAAGAAAGAGAGAGACACACACAGAGAGAGAGACAAAGACAGAGAGATTAGAGGGATTATTGGATCTAGGATGATTCTCATAAGCGAATCAAGAACGGTCAGAGGAATATCATACTCTGGACAAGTCAGAGGGAGGCAATGGAAATCCCCTCTGAACAAATTTTGCCAAGAAAACCCTGTGATAGCTTCTCCTTAAGATTGCCACAGACGACATGAAGGCACAAAACAACAAGGAATATTGCCCTTCCAGAAGTTGGATTGCTAGTCCTGCAAGATTTCACCAGTATAGCTAATGGTGATGAATAACGGCAGTTTAATTCTATTTTTATTGAAATAATTTTATCCTGCCCTATATCACAAGACTTGAGGGCAGTGTATCAATAAAATCAATGTAGGCAGTTTGAAACAGTTTAAAACAATAAAAAGACAGTAAACAAACAAAAAACATATTTAACAACTACAAGTTAAAAACAGTATAAAACTATGTGTATAAACATTTTTCAGTAAATCAGTTAGGCCCCAAAGGACATGCTTTTATTTGGAACCAGAATGATCACAGTGCTGACCGTAATGAGACCTCAAAGGAAAAGGCATTTTACAACTGGAGTGTCATAGTTGAAAAGGTTCTCTCCCACATGTATCCTTGTCCTAGAGCTAGGTCACTTTTAATTTTAGGGCTAGGTTTGGTTATCACCAATTCTTAAGAAATCAGGAGCCCACAACTACTCTTTCTTAAAAAGATAAAAGTGTGAGACAGCAAGATAACGGACATATCTGTGTGTGTTTGGGGGCAAATCATCAGCTCTGTAGCACCATAAAATAGATTGTTTGCTGTTACCTTTGTCTGCTGTGGCAGATTTCCCAAAACTACTGGCTATTAGATTTCCACTTAGTCCAAGAGTCTGGTAGGCCCCACCATATACATCTTTCACAAGCATGTCGACATTAGTGTGCTGTCCTTTTGAAGCAAGCTGCAAAAGCTCATCAAACTTCTAAAAGAAATAAAAAAAAACCAGACCCCAAAATGCATTACTCAAGCAGCTCTTGACAGATAAATTCACAATGTAAACTGTCATTCTGTAATTCGTGGAAAGGGACACGGGTATCATTGGCATCCTTTTTTTTCTAAGGAATCACTAACAATATGACTACCTTTCCCAGGCCTAGTTCGCAATGATGTAGTCAACCCATGTCTTTGTGCCACTTCGGGTGAGGATTCATATATCAAATGCTTCTCCATCCAAAAATAAAATAAAAAAAAAAAGAATCCCCTGCACATAGAGAACTAGTGTGGCAGAAGAAAAACTAAACTATAACCCCTCTTGTTGATATGCTACTTTCTAGGTGGGGATTTTTAAAGACTATTTCAGTAATGGTTCTCGTCTGAACAAATTTTGCCACGAAAATCCCATGATAGAGTCACCTTACAGTTGCCATAAGTCAAAAACTAGTTGAAGGCACACAACAACAATAACAATAAATCCTTACTTGTAGCATGCCTACCTCAAAATGATCTATCTGGTACATACCTTGATGACTTTTCATTTTTAACTCAGGGGCTTTATTTTAAATTTCAGGGTAGTGTCATTTTGTGATGATTATTCTTCACATTTTCTATATTAATTGATTGTTGCTGTGGTGTTTAAATGTTTACATCTTTGCTTTCCAACTGACAGACATAGCTATGATAATGAAGTTCTGTCATTATAGGTACTCTGCCAATGCTATGCCCCCTCTAACTTACCTTTTAAGCCATGAAATATAACAACTAAAGGGCTTCTGAGGTACTGTAGACTGGTGAGTTGGGAAATAACAATTACAGTAGTCTCTTGGTTACACAGGACATTTAGATAGGTAGTTGGAAAGACACCTTGGGGTCCATCTGTAACTGCTGCCCAGTGACTGTGAGAGTACCAAAATCATTTCCCAGCATTCTGCTCTGCAGTACTTCAGAAACCCTACATTTGGGGGTGCTGACTGGCTTAAAAGTTTGGGGCTAATATTCCATCCTTAACAACTACAAATATGAATCCCAAAAGTTATGAGACTGTAAGTTTGACTTATGATCTCATAAAAATTGAACTGGATGTCAGGATGTGGTTTATTTTATTTGCTGGTTTCTATTCATTTCTTTCAGAATTTGTTCTTATTTTGTATCACATTCAGAAAATTGTTGGCTTGATAAGAATAAAATTATAATACACACAATCAACCTTGGAGTCCTGTGGACATCCAGACCATTTCCCTGCCACACACATCTGCAGACCCCAGATACAAGTTAACCAGGTATGAGTGACCAATAGATCTTTCTATTAAAAAAACACAGCACCAACTTACACCACACACACTGGGTTCAATTATACTTCTTTCCCATAGCATAATGAAAGAGTACCTTCTTGTTTTACCTTTGTTTTTGTAAGCAGTGCTCCAAGACCCCAAAAAGTGCCACCTCCTATTGAACTGCCACCAATCCATTCAAAGTTATCCTCTGTTTCCACCTAGCCAAGGCAAGAACAAGAGAAGCACAAAAAGATAAATAATTGTTATTATTTACATGAACACATTTTTATTTTGGTATGTGTCCACTAAATACACCTAAATAAAGGCCAACCAATGTATTTATGGGCTCCCAGTAGCTCTTTTAATTGGAAACAATTTGGCTTAACAGGTGACTGCGGACTATGGTCCAAAACACACTGCAGAAATAATCCAGTTTGAGACCACTTTAACTACTCTGGCTCAATGCTAGGGGATTCTGCGAACTGTAGTTTTGTAAGGCATTTAGCCTTCTCTGTCAGAGAGCTCTGGTGCCACCATAAACTACAATTCCCAGGACTCCCTAGCACTGAGCAAGGGCAGTTAAACTGATTTCAAATTGGATTATTTCTATCGTGTGTTTTGGACCTATAACTGCCCACCACGGAACAGAAAAGGAACAACTTTTAGAAACAACCCTGGAAAAGAATAATTTGATGTTGTACTTGAATCAAGGCATCTGGAGTGGCTGGATCAAGCAAGGTTAATTCCCTAAGAGATTAAAGGCTCACCTAGAAGTACTACAGGTTGAGTCTTTTTTATATGAAATTCCAAAATTTAACTCCAACATCCAAAACATTTTTCATGTGTGGCTGATATAGTCACAACCTTTGCTTTCTGGTGGTTCAATGTTACACAAACATTTTTCATGCACAAAATTTAGAAAAAAATATTATGTATAAATTTACCTTCACTATAGAAACCCCAGATCCAATATTAACTAGCAAGTAAGGAAAAATGTGTGGGTGGTTCATCTGAAATCGGAACTCTGGATCTGCATCCTTCATATACACAAATGCTTCATTGGGAATGTTCTTTAACACAAAGTTACATCCCTTAATTAAGCAAGTCATGACATCTTCTTTATCTAACCTAAGAAGGTGGGAGACACAAATTAAAGTCACAGATTTTCACAATTAGTCAAAGGCGATCAATACCCTCTGCACATAAATAGGTCAGGTTGCATCAAAATCAGTACACTGAAAGATTCTAGTTCTTCCGAGGAACAAGAAATGCTCTGCACTCATGTCTGGAGAATGGCTAAAGCATAGTGATTCATTTTTCAGAGGATTGTGTTTTTCATGGAGAAGTTCTCAAGTGCAATTCCTGGGAAAAGACTTCTGCCTGAAATGTGGGATAAATGCTTCCAGTCAGCACAAGACAACACTGATTCAATTTGGTATAAGGAATGAATATTTTTTTTTCATACCCTTACAACTCTCCTTCAAACTTCCATATCAAGCAAAAAAAACAAACAAAACGTGTATTTTTCAGAATGATGGCTGGTAAGTTTTCCTGCCATTTCAGCCTGGTTTTCAATCAGTTCACAGGTGTGTATACACAAACGCATAAACATATACAAACTGCACTCTGATTTATTTGAATACAGAATTGCACCATCAGAGCCCAGGACTGGCTCAAAGAAATTTACATTTCACACTGCAATCCCACATGTTCTACTCAGAAATAAAGTTCAATAAAGCTTCTGCTTAAGTAAGCAAATAGAGGACTGCAGCCTCACATTTGCTGGATGATACTGTTACGTTGTTTCTTATGCACAAATCTTTATTTTTACACATTATGGCTGGTTTGTTTGTTTTTCAAGATAACCAGAGGATTTTCCAAGTAGCTATATAAATACCGCCCATGCAAGAATGTGTCACCCAAAGTAACTGGCTTACTTGTCATGGAGAAGCTGCTGTAGGAACAAAGTGATCCAAGAAACATACCTCATTCAAAACTAGTAATTCTCCATACAAGCCACTTTTTCACATTTCAACTTACTTCAATCCCAGCTTCTTCTCAATAAGGTCTTTGAATTTGTATGCACCGCCTCCTGTGGCTTTGATCACTTTTGTTTCTGTGTTGACAAGATGGTCTTTGATGAAATCCAGACAGGTTTCAATATAGGTGTTCTCAAACTTAATGAAATGCAGTCTAGCTGTTATCTCCTCCTGAACTGTGATTTCATACGGCGATTCTGGTTCTATGTCCTTTGGGAACAACAACAACAACAACAAAACATCCAATAAACAAACCAGCAAAGCTTCCTTTGCTGTTGACTTTTCTCTTCAAGACTCCTCTTCCAAGAAGGAAAACTAACTGTGTTTCAGTTAATGAAGTAGATGCATTCCTGGGCATTACTTTTTTAATCAAAAACTTTGGTACCAGACACAGAAATAACATGGGAAGAATAGGGATAGGTTCCTACACCAAAAGAAAAACAACAGGAGCAGCTTGAATATGTTTTAGCAAACCTTTTACTCAGAACTAAAGATGTGTACATGTGAAATGAAACAACTAGGTCAGCGAAGCCTTGCAAGAATAAACAAAAAACATTTGAAATCTTTTACAAACCACTTCAAGACGTCTTCCAAAATGCATCCATCATGACTTTCCTTTAACAGCCTGTAATAATATCCCTTTTGGTAGCCAAAATTATAGATCTATGCTTTTTAATATGCTGGTCTAGCTGGCAAGGCAAACTTATCTGCTCTCCTCTTTTCTCTCTGTTTTGCTGTTCATGCATGCTTAGTAAGGATTTCATTCTAGCAGCAGCTGCTGTTTACCATGCCTGTTGTAAGCAGGCACATACACCTACACTTGGTTCAACTAGAAAAGAATCTTGCTCTTTCCCCACTCAGATTTTATTTCCTTGTTTATTACAGAAATACTTCTACAACTGAACACCAAGGTATACGTTTCTCCAGTCTTCCTCCACCATCCTCCCAATGCTGTGGCTGCTAGAGAGAGAGAGAGAGAGAGGAACTCAGAATGGACAGATGACAAAGAGGAAAGGGGAGGCTGGACAGGCATAAAAAGACTTTGTAAAAGGCAGCTTTTTTCTCAGAGGCTTTGGTTCAAAACACACTGCAGAAAGAATCCAGTCTGAGACCACTTTAACTGCCCTGGCTAAGTGCTAGGGAATCCTGGGAATTGCACCAGAGCTCTCTGACAGAGAAGGGTGTCTCACAAAACTATAGTACCCATAATTCCCTTTCATTGAGCCAGGGCAGTTAAAGTGGTTTCCAACTAGATCATTTTGTGCAGTGTGTTTTGGACCTTTGTTAACTGAGGTTAACTGTATAGAGGTCGGGCAGGGTTTCTGTAAATTGGCAGCCCTGCGTCATAGCATGATATACAGTAGATATCACAACATACACTTGGGTCTGCTTCAATAAAAACAACACCAATATATATAAAGTAGATACTTTATAGAAATCAAATCACCAACTTACCTTCCCCGACTGGTCAAAAGATCGCACCCTTGCCACTTTATGTTGCACTGTTGAATAATAAGCCAGTTTGGCTAAGGACCCGCCTGTTGGTAAAAAGAAGATTTATCAGGTATGAGATAAAAGCCTGGATATGCCTGAAGAGTGTCTCTGGCTACCACCAGGTCCTTTTAATGTTGGGCTTCATTCACAAAAAAATAGTCTATCTTAAAACACTAAGCACAGCTAGAAAACATATCCAGGGTTAGCAGTATTGGCCATATAGCAAAGTCCAATCACATCCAATAATCCACCAAACAGTGATACCTTTATTAGACCAACAAAAATATTAATATGCATGGTTGCAAGTTTTCAAAGCTCCATTGGCTTCTTCATCCGACAAAAGGTGTTTAAAAATGATACAGGAGAAAGGGGGGGAAAGTGACGATGTTAGTCATAGGCCTGCATTTTGTCGAGATGTTGTGGTTGTTGCCCTCAGTTCAGGTCCTCAATTCAAAATGCGGGCCAATGACTAACATCTAGAGTACTGTGTTCAGTTTTGGGTGCCTCATTTTAAGAAGGATATAGACAAGTTGGAGCAAGTGTAGAAAAGGGCAAAAAAAAAAAAGGCTGATAGGAGCTATGAAGAACAAACTACGTGAGAAAAAGTTGAAGGAGCTGGGCATGTTCAGCTTGGCAGGTGAGGGATGACATGACTGAACTCTTTAAATACCTCAAGTGATGTCCCACAAAGAGGATGGTACAGGCTTGTTCTCTGCTGCCCCAGAAGGTAGGACCAGGTCTAATGGTTTTAACAGAAGAGTAGGTTATAATTGAACGTTAGACGGAACCTCTTGATAGTAAGAGTGGTTCAGCGATGGAACCAATTGCCTAAAGAGATGGTGGGGTCTCCTTCTCTGGATGTCTTAAAAAAGGTTGGACCGCTACCTATTGAAAATGCTTTAGCTGGAGATCTTGCATTGACCTGGGGATTCCTAAACAGAACACTTCTCTAGGCTTTGTAGGTCCTCCAGAGCGATTCTGTGGTCAATTTCTGGCAGATGTTGACCAAAGAGTTGCAGTGAATGACCCATTGGGCACCTTCTTACTCTATGATTCGATGATATTATTACTTCTCACAAAGTAAAGCCTTCTAAATGGATAGAATGATGGAGTGATATTTAAACTCTTAGTATTTGTCATACTAATATCCCACTTCTCATCCACAGAATTTACAGTTATGCACATAGAGATTTCACATTTTACATTCACAAACTAACCCTGTGAGACAGAGACAGGTTAAGAACACATAACATGTAACTGCAAGCACGAGTATAAAAATGCTTTTAGAAAAGCAGTGCCAATATTATCAAGAATATTTTCCGGAGTTCAATGAAAGTATCATGGAAAAGAACTTGGTCAACTGAACCCAAATTTCCTACAACATAGTTTCCAATTAAAACATTAAAACCACGAAAAACTAAACCATCACCATTCCATTTGGAAGAATCATGTCCATTGACTGTAGAGTTGCACTGGATGCAACTCTAGAAATTCCTAGAGAGATGATTTAGGCATTTGTAGGTCTTCCAGGGCTATTGTGGTCAACCTTTGTCAGAGGTTGATCATAGAGTTGCACTGGATGACCTATAAATTCTTGGAGAGAACATTTCTTTAGGCATTTGTAGGTCCTCCAGGGCAACTGTGGTCAACTTATAGCAGATGTTGACCACAGAGTTGCACTGGAGGACCTAGAAATTCCTAGAAAGAACATTTAGGCATTTGTAAGTCTTCTAGGGCAATATTGTGGTGAACTTATGGCGGAAATTCTAGAAATTCTTAGAGATAACATTTCTTTAGGCATGTGTAGGTCCTCCAGGGCAATTGTGGTCAACCTATGGCAGATGTTGACCATAGAGTTGTACTGGATGACCTAAGACTTGTACTGGATGTCCTAGAGAGAACATTTTTAAGGCATTTATAGGTCCTCCAGGGCAATTGTGGTCAACCTCTTGCAGAGGTTGACCACAGAGTTGCACTCAATGACCTATAAAATCCTAGAGAACATTTCTTTAGTCATTTGTAGGTCCTTCAGGGCAATTGTGGTCAACCTCTGATAGACCTCTAGGTCTTCCAGTGCAACTCTGATAGAGGTTGACCATAGAGTTGCACTGGATGACCTAGAAATTCCTAGAGAACATTTCTTTAGGCATCTGTAGGTCATCCAGGGCACTTCTGTGGTCAACTTATGCCACAAATCCCAGAAATTCCTAGAGATAACATTTCTTTAGGCATTTGTAGGTTCTCCAAGGCAATTCTTTGGTCAACCTCTGATAGATGTTGACCATAGAGTTGGCCTGGAGGGCCCAGAAATTCCTAGAGAGGGGTTCTCTCAGGTAATAAAATATAAATGTGTTTTTATTTGTGGTTTCCCCCCACTTTCATAGGGGCCCTGAGCCCCTCACCTCAGTGTATGTGTAAAAAAATTAGAAAAATAAAGTGTTTTCCCTAAATCTCAATAGGGATGGTGCCCCAAGCTTTCCTCTGCAGCCTCCCTCTCAGTTTTGGGGAGCCCCATGTCCAGCCCCCCAAAGTATTTTTCCTCTCCACAGGGCTACCCTAGAATGAAGGGACTTTGCTTAAAACTGCCTATCCCCCCCTCCATTCCTATAAGCCTTCTCAAGCACGCTGGGCTTTGTAGTCTTTTAGACAGCAGCAGCCATAGCATCTAAAGGCGGAGACAACTACAACTACCGTCGGCCCCCGCGCCGCCAGCGCTGCCGCCGAGCACGCCGGGAAATGATGTCCCCTCCCCTTTCGCAGCCATAGACCCAAACAGGGGCCAGGACTTCGCTTCCCGAGGTGCTTTGCGCGCCGCCTCAGGCACCCCTCCCTTCTCCGTCGGTGGCTGCCCAACAGCAATGGCGGCGGAAAGAAGGGCTCACCGATATCGATGGCGAAGCGCTTGGCGTTCTCCAGGTTGCGGAAGATCTCGTCCGGCGGGAGGGTGATGCTCTTGTCCAGGCTGCCGCCTCCGACCACGACGCCTCCGCCTCCGTTCCTCTTACCGCCGCCTCGCCCGCCCCGCTCCGCCATTTTGGACGCATCGACCCCCGTCGTTCGTTCGTCGCCCGGCTTCATTAGCCATGCAAATTTATGTGCATAACATTTGCATGGTAATAACCAAGGGGAGGGGAGGAATAGAAGGAAACCGACCTCGAAGGGGGCGGAGCTCAGCGTGGCTCAGCGGGTTGAGCGTCGGACTCCGACTCTGGAGGCCCGGGTTCGATTCCCAGCTGGGCCAAGGAAAAGGCCCTTGTATATAATAGGAAAAGAATGAGGACCAGGAAAGGAAATGGAGGACACTGCAAAAAGAAAAGTCGCCGTAGGCTATAGTGGAGGACGGCCCAGGGAAATGGAGGACGCTCCAAGGCGGCGGTGCCACGGAATGGAGGACGGTCTAGCAAAAAGGGAGGACACTGTGTAAACAAAGAGGTGCCCCGAGATGGAGGACAGTCCATGAAAAATGCAGGACGCTACAAAACAAAAGCAGATATAATATATATAGGTATTATAGGGTTATTATATATTATAATATACATTAGCCATAAATATTACATAATGTATGTCTAATATAGTAACATATAAAGTTATATACACACACACATATATATATATATTATATGTATATGCACAATATGTTATACATTTATATTATGTGTGTGTGTGTATAGTAATGGCAAAGTACATAGAATCATGCAGTTGGAAGAGACCCCAAGGGTCATCCAGTCCAACCCCATTCTGCCATGCAGGGACTCCAAATCAAAGCATCCTGGACAGATGGCCATCCAGCCTCTGCTTAAAGACCTCCAAAGAAGGAGACTCCGACACTCTCCGAGGGAGTGTGTTCCACTGTCAAACAGCTCTTACTGTCAGGAAGTTCCTCCTAATGTTGAGGTGGAATCTCTTTTCCTGTAATTCGAATCCATTGCTCCATTGTGTCCTGTTCTCTGGAGCAGCAGAAAACAAGCTTGTTCCCTCCTCAATATGACCTCCCTTCAAATATTTAAACAAGGCTACCATATCCCCTCTTAACCGTCTCTTCTCCAGGCTAAACACCCCCAGCTCCCTAAGTCTCTCCTCAGAGGGATTCATGGTTTCCAGACCCTTCACCATTTTAGTCGCCCTCCTCTGGACACGCTCCAGTTTCTCAACCTCCTTTTTGAATTGTGGGGCCCAGAACTGGACACAGGATTATTCCAGACGAGGCCTGATCAAAGCAGAATACAGTGGCACTATGACTTCCCTTGATCTAGACACTATACTTCTGTTGATGTAGCCTAGAATCACATTGGCCTTTTTAGCTGCCGCATCACACTCTTGATTCATGTTCAACTTGTGGTCTACCTGGACTCCTAGATCCCTTTCACACATAGTCTCATTCAGCCAGGTGTCCCCCATCCTACATCTATCTATCTCTCTCTATAAGAAGATATATATATATATATCTTCATATATATATATATATATATATATATATATCTTCATATCACACACAAAGTGCTTCCTTTAAATTGACCTGTGGATAAGTCGACCCAGGCTTTTGGGGTCAATTTTTTGACCAAAATTTCTAGACTTATACATGAGTATGTACAGTCATCCTCATTGAGACCGCTTTAACAGCCTTGGCTCAATGCTTCTCTTTCAGAGAGCTCTGGTACCACAATAAACTACAACTCCCAGCATTTGCCAGCACTGAGCCAGGGCAGTTAAAGCGGTCCCAAAGTGGATTATTTCTGCAGTGTGTTTTGGACCCAAGGGAGTCAGTCTAGGAAAGCTCATGCTAACAACTGAAAAAGATTTTAAGAAAAGGCGAAGGGGATTTCCTTGGGGAAAGGGATCAAGTTTTGTTGGTGAGATCTATTCTGACGATTTATTCCCTTTCCTTCTTTTAGGGCGAGAGAGTGTGACTTGCCTGAGGTCTCCGACTGGCTTTCCACAACAGAGTGAGTATTCAGACCCTCGCACTCAGAGCAGGACGCTGTGGTCCAATCCACACTGCAGAAATAATCCACTTTGAGACCGCTTTAACTGCCCTGGCTCAGTGCTGGGAAATCCTGGGAATTGTAGTTTATTGTGGCACCAGAGCTCTCATAATATTACAGTTCTTAGAATTCCCTAGCATTGAGCCAAGGCAGTTAAAGCGGTCTCAAACTGGATTATTTCTGCAGTGTGTTTTGGACCTTGCCTGACATTGGAACTCGGTCCCTTCCCACAAGATGGCAGCAGAGAACAGCATACTCTTCCTCTCCATTGGATTTTGCAATTGGAGCACCTGTGGCATTCAAAGCACAGGAGAACCAGGTTCGAAAGAGCTTCATATCAGACCAGACTACTTTTCCCATCCGGCCCACTGCTAGTCAACCTCTGGATTTCCAGATGTTGCTGGACTCCAACATCTGATCTGACATTTTGGCTCTGGAAGCTCAGACCTGACACTCTCCGTCTTCCACCTCCGAAGCTTATTCTGGAACAATACTTGTGCAAGGGATTTGTAGTATGAACAATACTTTATGAAAATGTATGTAAAGACTGAAGCCTAGGAAAGCTCCTGCTGCCAACTTCAGTCTCAAAGGTATCCCAAGATCTCTCTAAATACTGATCCTACAGACTAACAGGGCTATATCTTTGAATTCTTTCTTTCCTTTAGTCTCCAAGTGCTCCAAGATCTCTCTAAATCAGGGGTAGGCAACCTTTCCCCTTGAAGGGCCGAGGGACTTCATATCCCAGAATCCCAGGAGCTATTGGCCAACATGGGACTATTGGCCAACATGGCTGAGGCTTCTGGGAGCTGAAGTCCCTCGGCCCTTAAAGAGGAAAGGTTGCCTACCCCTGCTCTAAATACTTATTCTACAGACTAACATGGCTATATCTTTGAATTCTTTCTTTCATTGAGTCTCAAAGGTGCTCCAAGATCTCTCTACAGACGGATCCTACAGACTAACATGGCTATATCTTTGAATGAGTCAACAGTGTGATGCGGCAGCTAAAAAAGCCAATGCGATTCTAGGCTACATCAGTAGCTGCATTAGGACTCAGATGCATCTGAGGAAGTAGACTGAAGTCTAGGAAAGCTCCTGCTGCCAACTTCTTTCATTTAGTCTCAGAGATGCTCCAAGATCTCTCTACAGACCGATTCTACAGACTAAGAGGGCTATATCTTTGCATTCATTCCTTCATTTCGTCTCAGAGGTATTCCAAGATCTCTCTACAGACTGATTCTACAGACTAACAGGGCTATATCTTTGAATTCTTTCCTTCCTTTACTCTCAAAGGTGCTCCAAGGTCTCTCTACAGACTGATCCTAAAGACTAACAGGGCTATATCTTTGCATTCATTCCTTCATTTCGTCTCAGAGATATTCCAAGATCTCTCTAAATAATGATTCTAGAGACTAACAGGGCTATATCTTTGAATTCTTTCTTCCATTGAGTCTCAAAGGTGCTCCAAGGTCTCTCTACAGACTGATCCTAGAGACTAACAGGGCTATATCTTTGCATTCATTCCTTCCTTTACTCTCAAAGGTGCTCCAAGATTTCTCTACAGACTGATTCCACAGACTAACAGGGCTAGATCTTTGCATTCTGTTGTATTGTCCATATAAACTTAAATTGCAAAACGAAGATGCACTGATAAGGAGAATGAATGAATTTTTCACACACAGAGTGAGAAATCCTAAATCTACGCAGAATAAAGAATGCGAAATTAATGCTGCCTCGGGACTGCCAACTTCTTTAGCCTTCCACGGATGGCACGGAAAGCTTGCGGCTTGTTGCACGCCTCGCGGTTTTGTGAGTTTGACTCGTCTGGCCACTTCACAATTCGACTTTCTTTGTGCGTGCCGGATTCGTCCTGGTCTAAACAGAAAGTGCGGAAACGGGACGGTTTTCCCTTCTGAAACGCTGCGTTGTGCCCGTGTCCTTGGAATTCATTTTTGGATATTATTATAAAACGTCCCGTTCCATCTTAGTTCCGGCTTTTAGACCGTCTCTATTTGGCAAGCCCAGGGGGACCCTGCTAACGGTGGTCCCTCTTAACCTCAGGATTTGGGACCGGGGTTTCTTGGGGTTTCCCACACTTTCTTGCCCATTGATGCCATTCACCAGCCGGACAAAAGAAGTGTGCCAGCCACAATTCCCATTAATGGGGCGATTCCCCATTGCGGTTCCCCGCAATTCCTGTCCTGAGAGACCATCTGGAGCCATTTGCTTTCCCATGGATCACATTCATCAATCAGCATTAACCCAAATACTTTGCAAAACTCCGGGGAGATGATGCTGTCGGTCACCAACTCACTGGCACCCTTTCCAGTTCAGTTTATGCACCATTAAATAATAATAATAATAATAATAATAATAATTTTAAATTGTTTTTAAATTGTGTTTTAATTGTTATGATATTTAATTCTGTTTTAAGGGGGGGAGGGTTGGTACAGGGACATTTTGTATTGTTTTAATTGTAAGCCGCTTAGATTGATTTATCATATAAGCGGGATATAAATAAATATTATTATTATTATTATTATCATCATCATCATCATCATAGAATCCACCAAAGAGGTGAAGAACAAGCCAGTCATTACTGGGAGTCCATTTCTGTGTCATGTATATATGTCTCCAACAAGTCAGCCGTAAAGCTCTTCTAATATATAGAATTATATTTTAATAATAATAATAATAATAATAATAATAATAATAGATTTATTTCTAGCCCACCTATTTCCAAGGGGAATCAAGCCGGGTTGCAAGCCTAAAAAATCAAAGAATATTTTATTTTGCTTGAATGAACGCCGTCTTTAACATATTATGAAAGGAATCATATATACCATAGTTTGTAATCTTCTTTGTATGCAATTTTGTTTTAAAGTGTTAATAAAAATAGTTAATTAAAAATAAATAAATCAAAGAATACAATAAGAAAACAATCATAAAAGAAGTTGCAAAAAAAGCAGTCCCCTTCCCAACCCCCAGGTCCCAACATTCGATATAGTTAAATAGTTAACTATCTTTAATATTTATTGTATGTATAGTTAAATATTTGAAATAGTTAAGGAAGGGGCAGAAATAAATAATCATTCGTTTATTAAAACATTTTTTTATCGTTCGTCTACCGGTACCTTTAGGTCTTCTGTACCTCTGCAGGATATGGAAGCATGCTTTGGTTATCCATGGCATAAATGAGTTTTTCTACCCTTCTGTGTGAACAGTGCCATTTGATTTACCTATGCTGTGAATGATGAAGCCCACTGGGCAACCCTGCACAAGTCACACTCTCTCAGCCGTAAGGGAAGGCAATGGCAAACCTCCTCTGAAGGAATCTTGCCAAGAAAACCCTGTGAGAGGGTCGCCGTAAGTCAGAAACAACTTGAAGTCACGGAACGACAACAACAGTGGTCTGAATGTGGTTCATTTTTAAAACAACCAGTTTGAAATCCTCTCTTTTGGAAGCTTACCGGGGAGAGAGAAGAAAAAAGATTGCCTCCTGTGGGATTCTGGGCTTTGCAGTTTCGTGACGCTGAAGAGCTTTCCGGCTGAGAATCCTAAATGCCCCCTCCCTGAACTACAAATCCCAGGATTCCACAGGAGGCAGCCATAGCAGTAAAAGGGGAAGAATAGTGCTATAAGAGGGCGGTGTGATATTGTCCATTTTGAATAGTTGGTGACCCCAGATGCTCTGACAAAATGCCCTACCAGAACGATGGGTAACTTTTCTTCTGGACAAGCCAGTTATTTCTGGGAGTCCATTTCTGTGCCATGTATATATGTCTCTTAACAAGTCATAGAATTCTAGAAGAGGATACAGTCCTTCCTTTCTCACGGGGATCCGTTCCAGACCCACCACGAAAATAGAAAATTGTATGTATTCAAGCCCCATTGGTTTGAATGGAGGCATGCCCCTGTGGACGCATGTGGATGTGTGCCAGGGGCACGCACTCCATTTTATTCCCCTCCATTCGCCCCTCGCACATAAGCGAGGGACATGGATCTCAACTCCGTGAGAATGGAGGAGCACCTGTAATAGATTCTTAGAGTTGGAAGGGACCCCAAGGGCCATCCAGTCCAACCCCATTCTGCCATGCAGGAATTCACAATCACAGCATCCCCGACAGATGGCCATCCAGGCTCTGTTTAAGAGCCTCCAAAGAAGCAGACTCCACCATCTTCCAAGGCAGCATCTTCCACTGTTGAAGAACTCTTACTGTCAGGACGGTTCTTCTGATGTTGAGGTGGAATCTCTTTTCCTGTAGCTTGAATCCATTGTTCTGGGTCCTATTCTCTGGAGCAGCAGAAAACAAGCTTGCTTCATTCTCAATATGATTCCCCTTCAAATATTTAAGCACAGCTATCATGTCTCCCCCTTTAACCTTCTCTTCTCCAAGTTAAACAAACCCATCTCCCCAACCCTCTCCTCATAAGGTTTGATAGTTTCCAGACCTTCCACCATTTTGGTCGCCCTCCTCCGGACACACTCCAGCTTCTCAGCATCACTTTTGAACCGTGATGCCCAAAACTGGACACAGGATTCCAGGGGAGACTTGACCAAAGCAGAATAGAGTGGCACTATTACTTCCCTTGATCTAATTCAAGGAAAAACCCACCAAACGGTGATATCTTTATTGGCCAACCGTAATGCACAATATACTTTTTGCAAGCTTTCGAAGTTCCACTTCCCTTGATCTGGACACTGTACTTGATTATGCTTTGATTGGGAGTTCCTGCATGGCAGGGGGTTGGACTGGATGGCCCTTGTGGTCTCTTCCAACTGCATGATTCTATGATTCTGTGGATGCAGCCTAGAATTGCATTGGCCTTTTTCAAGAGTGTGATGCAGCAGGAGAATAGAGTCGTACTATTCCTTCCCTCGATCTAGAGGGAAGATCTGTCTATTTTATTGGTGCAACCTAGGATCATGGTGGCATCTTAGCGGCCGCATCACACTGTCGACTCATGTCTGTCAACCCAAATGCATCCCATGCTTCCAAAATTAAGCTATAAGTCCTATGTGAAAGTGTGCCCTTGCGCTCTAGCGTACCCTTTTAGGTTCGTGGCACAGCTGAGAGTTGAGGTCAAGCTTTTTTACAGCTTACTATTAGCCACATCTGCAAAGAAGGACCCATCCATTCATGGACACACACAGATGAAGATTTTTATTTTATTTTATTTTGTTAGGCTAGCCATCAGTTCACATTCAACAGCACACGATGAAGGCGCCGTGACTTCATAAAAGCGTTCTGAACCATTCAAGTTGAGCGACTGTAACACCCATTGTTTCTTCCCCATTAAACATACAAGTTTTCCTTTACAAAAGGCACCCAGTTCTCTCTCAAAAAACGAGAGACGCACACCCAGATAAAGCAGAACCTATCTACTGAAACAACACGGGATTCTCGATAAGGGGACTAACTTTGGACTTTCAAAGGGTGGTGATACAAGATCCTAACGCTTGTGGGGTCACGTTTTCTTTATTTTCTCTCTAAAGGGTATTTTCTACTGGAAACCATGCAAGTTTTATCTGGGCCCCTTCCCAAATATCTCTCCGTAAGGAGGACTGCACCGAGAAATACTTTGATCCAAACTACGTTTTTCTCTCTGAGAGACATCATGAACAGAGTCCAGTTCCTTCGGCCCTTTGACAGATGCTGTTAAAGTCTTTGGCAAGTGCATCTTTCAAGCAAAACCCGCTAGGCTTGGCTTTGCATTTTTGTTTTTGCCCTGCGAAGGAGAAGACACTGTCGCCGCAGCTCTTGCGAGCAAACCGCCGTCTGCGAGATGCAGGCACAAAACCCTTCACTATGAAGGAAAATTGACTTTACAGCCGTGGATATTTCCTGCTACGGAAAAACACAGCCCTTCGCCATCACCGCCTCGCCAGGAAGCCAAAGGTTTCCTGCATTTCGGAGGGGATATAACAGCAAAGATTGGCCTGGGTTTGTTTATTATTGGCTTGCACCCTTTTGCAGATCATGACTTGGAAGGTCCAGCCATGCGTCTACCATGGTCTCCAGATGGCGGCAGTCACATTTGGTGGATTTTTGCGGGCCGACTTTTGTTCGGATGGAGGACACGCGGATGGAGACAGCGGCAGGCAGCACATGGCCGCCGAGCTTGGATTTGCACCCTCTGCGGATGTGCGGACTTTGCAGAAATGTCGGAGCAGCTGGGCTTGGGTTTCCTTCTTGGGTTCGTATTTGGAGAGGAAATGCAAAGCTTCTCTCAAGCAACGCAGGTAGCCAGTGTTGAAGTCAAGTCCTGGATTCTTTGGGCTGAATGCTACCGAAAAAAAGAGATGAAGAAATATCATATTAACGCTGTGTTCTTTGGAAAGGACGGTTGCAGTCATGAAGGACAGTTTTCCTAAGCCCAGCTGTGTCTGCATAACAACCCTGTAAGGTAGATTTTGTCGAGAAAGTGAAGCTGCCGTCTGTTGAGCTTCAAGTATTGAGTCTCAAGTATTCAAGGAGCCACTTTGAGTCTCAAATAAATAACAAATACTACTACTACTACTACTACTATTACTAACAATAATAATTATTATCACGCTTTATATAGCGCTGTAGATTTACACAGCGCTGTACGTACAATCGGTAAAATAGATAAAAAAGTCTGCTAATGGCGTATATTCTACAAAATAATAAAATAATACATATTAATACAAAGAAGGAAACAAAATCTCATCTTTTGTCAGGACTTCCCTCATAGTAAGGAATTTTTTGCTAACCAGGGCAAACTAGGTTCTCCTATAAGTCATCTGATCTCCCTGAAAAATTATTATTATTATTATTATTATTATTATTAGGAAGGAAACATGAATCCTCCCCTGCCCCACATCCCTTTTGGAAAAGTATAAAGCTTTAAGCATTAATGTCTGCAAACTGGTCTTTGATTTATGGGAGACCTAACTAGGAAAGCAATAACAAAGTACAGTGTCATCCAAAATCCACCAAACAGTGATATTTTTTTATTGGGCCAACCGAAATGTGCATTGTACGCGTTGCAAGCTTTCGAAGCTCCACTGGCTTCTTCAACAGGCCTCAAGCCAACGGAGCCTCGGAAACTTGCAACGTGTATAATGTGCATTTTGGTTGACCCAATAAAGGTATCGCTGTTTTGTGGCTTTGGGATGATGCTGTACTTTGATATATGGCCAACACGACTACCCATGGATATATTTTTTTAGGGAAACGATAGATCAGCGATGAATGCTTGCCATCTTGTATATTGCTCATGAATGGTTTGAATAGCTTGTCCTATAGCAAGCAGACTCAGTCGGGTCTCCTTGGGATGTTTGATAGGACCATGCATCCTATTGCTCTGACCACTACCGATGCTGTCGGGGTCAAACACATCCTGAGGAGAGCACAGCATCCCCGGAAGGTGCGGATCCCAGTTCTGTACTCACCATGTCTCTGTATTTCTTGCTGCTGCCGAAGGTAGCTGACGGCCACTTCCAAGATGTCCGCTTTCTCCAGCTTTGAGTTTGGTTGGTGCCTCTGGAACTCCCTCTCCAGCAACACCTTCAGCTGTTCAATGCTGTTGTTAATCCGGTCCCGGCGCATTTTCTCCACCGCCGGCTTCCTCAGCTGTCAAAAGAAAAAAAGAAGGGAGGCCTTATCACTTTACAGAATTCGTATCAAAATGCGCGGCAAATCAAACTTCACAAAAACTCGCCTCGCATTTGATTAGGAGTCCCACTTTACAAAATTCACATCAACTTTGATGCGAACCAAGCTGTACGAAATTCCTATCAAAATGACCCTGTCGCATTGGACTTATGTAGAATCATAAGAGTCGGAAGGGGTCCCAAGGGCCATCCAATCCAACCCCCCGCCATGCAGGAACTCAGCCGGATTTCTTTCTTGCAGAACTGCAGCCCAAACTCTACCATTTACAGCTTTCGGGTGCTTTAGACCCCAGCATCTGAATTGCAGTGGACGGCTGAACTGTGGAAGGCATTTGTGAACCCAGGTCATCGTGGGATGAGCATAGCAATAGCAATAGCATTTACATTTCTGTGTCGCTTATCTGGGAACTCGGCACTCTCGAAGCAATTTGCAATCTGTAAGCCAATTGCCTCCAACAAGGTGGGTATCCATTTTGCCAACCAACGAAAGGATGGGAGGCTGAGTCAACCTGGGAGCCCTGGGATCGAACTCACAACCTTGTGGCTGCAGGACCGGCATATATTCTGGTTCGACTGGGCATAAACTGGTGTGCAAGAACCGATCGGTTACCTTATTCTTTTCCTTTCCTGGCAATCTCTCCGCTTCCTTGTGGAGCGCACAGCTGTTGCCAGGAGCCATGCTTGTGCATCAGCTGCTCCTTCTGACCCAAATGCCACCTTATGCTCCCAAGCTTTCTGAGCATCTCTATTTATATCTGTGACCGGCTCGGCAGTTGTGTGAGTTGTAGACCTCGCTCTTTCCCACAGTCTTCCAGCCAATCCAGGCACGCGGGGAGATAATAGAGGAGCCCCCTCTTTAGCGCACGCTACATTGACTGTCAATGCCCCAGAGAGAATAACCTTCTGCCCGAACCAACTGGTGGAGGACGCAAAGCTGCATGCCAAAGCGACGTGGAAATCTGGGAAAGAGCTTGCATCCCCCCCCCCCCCCCCAGCTGCTTATCTGGTATCGGTTGCACTCCAGCGTTGCGGCGCCGTGCCACTTGCAGCCATGCTAGGAAGGACGGAAGGAAGAGAGAGAAATTGCAAGATGGGGAAAAAAGAAGATTCATCATCACCGTGCCGGGGAAAAACCAAACAGGAACATAGGGCCTGTCTGTCCAAGCCAAATAAAGCGACTTCCACTGTCCTCCAGGTTGGGAAACTGGACGATGCATGGCCCAAAGCCTGGTTCTGGTTCAGCGTCAGAACCGGGGTCCCTTTGTTTTGTGCTTTCAAGTTCCGACCTAGGACAGCCCTAAGGCGAACCTATCCTGGGGTTGTCCTGGCAAGATTTGTTCAGAGGAGGTTTACCATTGCCTTCCCCTGAGGCTGAGAGAGTATGGCTTGCCCAAAGGTCACCCAGTGGGTTTATACGGCCAAGCCAAAATTCAATTCCTGGTCTCTAGAGCCACAATCCAACGCTGAGAGCATGAGATCCATAGAATCGTAGAATCACCTGGTCACCATTGAAACCGGAGGATCCATGCTTAGGGCTGTGTCCAGAAATACATACAACCTGCAAACTCTTTAGGAGGAACATAACTCTGTTTAACATAGACTGAATCCCTATTCCTAGAGCTCTTTTTCACCGATGAAGCCTCAGTTTATTCCTTTACACTCATACAGTTGGGTGAAAAAAGATTAATGGAGTCGTAGTGTTGGAAGAGACCCCAAAGGGGCATCCAGTCCAGCCCCATTCTGCCATGCAGGAAGACACAATCGTCGCACTCCCAACCCATGGCCAACAAGCCTCCAGCCTCTACCTGTCTTAAAACATATCAAAATACGGCCCTGTTTGCTCAGGATCTTCCAGGATGATCTGGGTTCTGCTATCCTATAGAATCATAGAATCCTAGAGTTGGGAGAGACCCCAAGGGCCATCCAGTCCAACCCCCTTCTGCCATGCAGGAACTCACAATCAAAGCATCCCCTAAAGATGGCCATCCAGCCTCTGTTTAAAGACCTCCAAAGAAGGAGACTCCACAACCCTCCGAAGGAGTGTGTTGCACTTTCAAACAGCTCTCACTGTCCAATATCAGGCAGCTGTTTCAAACATGTGCCGCTAATGCTACCCACCACCGTCGGCATGTGTCGCCCATCCTAAGGTCAGAACAAGAGACTCAACCATTTCACCGATGCCGGGCACCTTGTTCTAGCCTCAGACCAAACTGATGCATTAAGGTGGAGGATGCAACGGTGTACAAATGCCCAGTGCCGAAACGGAGAACGAAGGTAATGAATCATAGAGTATGTTTCGCCTGTAGAAGAGAAGGTTAAGAGGGGATATGATAGCCCTGATTCAATATTGCATATTGAAAATGGAGCAAGCTTGTTTGCTGCTGCTCCAGAGAATAAGACATGGAGGAACGGATGCAAGCTACAGGGAAAGAGATTCCACCTAAACATTAGCAAGAGTTTTTTGAGATATGCAGGAAAGGAAAACAGGGGAAAGGCAAAGGGGAAAGCACTTTTAAATAAGTCACCGGAGTGGATGGGGATGCAGCAACTGGAATGATAAAGAGTCACCCATTTGTTACTTCCCAGAATAACATGCAGCTACGTCAACATAGACGAGAAGTGAAGACTTGGGATAAATTGGGGTGGATTCACAGGAAAAGGAAATAATTTCCAAGTAATCTGACATCAGCGTTTGCTAAATGTCCAGGAGAATTGCACAATT